>OV839568.1:35635018-36109671 GCA_929447395.1 Epistrophe grossulariae
AATAGTCCAGCGCCTCCGCGCCCCGATTGCACCAAGGATAAATATCGTGCTTTTATTTAAATTAAGTTTTGTTGTTTGCACGAATTCTATTATAACTCACCTAACGCTCTTTACCAAACATAACAATAAATTAGAGTTTTAACTATAAATAACTTCGGAAAAAAAAGTTTCTTTTTATAAATCAAAGCCACAAAGAATGTTTTTTTTTTTTTTTTTTTAACTAAATCCTAACGTCTTTCCAATTTGAATGTGGGTGTATAAGTATACTATAAGCGTGGGCGGTATATATTTACTTAGCATTGCATTCAACATCATCACTGCAGCAACAGTTTTCCATAAGAACCAAGTGCAGCCATTATCGCATTACCACAATCGTCAATGCATAAAACAAATGACAAATGACATTCCAATTGACATTTTGTAGTGTGTAGGCCCCGCAATTCAATTATCATCGTTCATTGTCGTGATGTGGGTAGATTAAAGTGTATGTGTGTATGTGTGTGTGTGTGTGTATTGCCAACGATTTCGTGTGGTGGTGTCCTGCTGTCCGTTATCGGTATTTGGAAGATATTTCGTTTTCGATCCTTTGCCTTAATTGACTTGTATATTGGAACAACGCGCATTGGACGCTCGATATGATTGATGGTCAGTCGGCACTGTTTATATCAATACATTCCCCACATTCGATCTTCGGTGTCTTGCTTGCGATGCGATGGTTGTGTGCAGTGTGTAGCCATGGGCATATTATATCCAATCCATTGGTGTGCAGCTCTCCACATAAGACACGAGTCCTTGTCATTGAAATCGACATGAATCTGAACGTCCGTCTGTCCGTCCATCCGTCTGTGTACGTTGTGCTTCAAACGGAGATTTTATACATTGGTTTGGTGTACGAGTAGGTATATAAGCATTAAGCAGTAGGACAGTGAAATTGAAACATTTTCTTGAATTGGCCATTTGTCATGGTTTAAGATTTCGACGGCCCTCGGCTGTTGATTGATTACTTTCATCTCGTATAGTTTTTATAGCGAAAGGTATGTGTCAACGTATAGTTAACTTACACACTCACATAATTTAAGGTACATATACCTATATCGTTTTTTTGTTTTGTTTTGTTTTTGGTTAAAATTATCAAGATGACAGTTTGCATGACATTCGAAACGATTCTTAATTAATAAAGCGAATAATGAAGATTATTTTTATTTTGGTTTTGATAAATTGAATAAAAACTATAAGTGTGTATATAGATAGGGAAGGAGATAAGGAGTTTTTGGGTAAGAAATAAATGTTTTTTTGTTTTTGTCATCTCAAGGAAGTCGTGATTTTGAGCTTATACAATATTTGTTTTTTTTTGGAATTTTTGTTTTATATTTAAGAAGAAAAAAGGAAAAATAGAACCACTCTGGCTTCTTGCACTTTCAAGGTTATTGTAATGAAGGTATCAAAATCATCATCTTCATTCACTTCATATATATATAAAATCGGGATTCATTTCATGGCTTTCTTCAACAAGTCGCTGCACCTATCCTAATCGGGACCATCCAACTGTCCAACTGTCCAACCCAAGGCTTCAGGCGACCCGTTCGACGCAGTACACGTGATTACGCAATACGCCTTCCATTTGATGAACTGCAAAATTCGGAATAGAACTTAAAAAAAACTGTTAATTTTTGTCGTTAGTCAAAGTCTAACCTATTATTTATCCTTGATTTAAATCATATACAGTGTTGAGCAAAAAATAGCAGTGAATCTGTTAAAAATTGTAGTTTTTCATATATTTAAGAAACAGTCACTTTTTCTAAATTCTACTATTGTGTGGTACTCCTGGCAATTAAGTTCACTGTTTGAAGTGAAAATTTAACGGTTCATTCTTACTGTTTTATTTAAATGTACCTTTTTGTGCTATCTTCGAGTATTTTAGGCGCAGCAAAATAATAGCAGCGATCGTCAGGTTATATTTAAACATTTGTTTTTTTCTTTTCCCTCAACTTTGATTTAGATTTAATAAAAAGTAAGTTCTATTCTTCTATTTCAGAATATTATTCTATTTTCACCGAATTTGTTTTAAAACCATTGAATTTGTTCTATGAAGTGGTTTGTTTTAAACACTGAACATCTGCAAGAAAGACGCCAAATTATTAAAAAGCGTATTATATGGCCGTCAAAATTTATAAGGAAGTTCAGGAACTCGTTAAGTGTTTGGCGAAAATGGTAAGAGACGTCATCATATTTGAAAAAAGCGGAAACACGGGGGCGTAAACAAACGTAAAGTACAGTTTTCAAAAATACATAGGTATACTATTGCAGCAGTTGCAAAGATTGTGGATAAACTTGGTTGACCATGCGGTGTCCATACGCAGTCAGAAGATGATTGAGGGATCACAACTTGAATGCTCGCAGTCAACGAAAAGTCCCATTTCTGTAAAAAAAAAACGAAAGAAGTTTGCTCGACAGCATATGGGTTAGGCTTCTGAAAAGTGGAGGAATATTCTTTGGACTGACGAGAGTAAAGTTGTACTTTATGGTGGTAGAGGATCTCGGCAGTTGGCGTTTTTCTTTTTTGGCTCTGAGCAACGCTCAGGAGCAACGCTGAGGATGCTTTTCATACTATGGAGTTGGTCCAATATATTGGATCAAAACTAAAATGAACCACCACTCGTACGCAGAAATTTTTGCAAAACATCATGCTATCATACGCCGAATTCGAAATGCCACTTAAATGCGTCTTCCAGCAAGATAACAACCCAAAACAGCAGGACAGCTTAGAAATGGTTTCAGGACAACAATATAGAGGTCATGGAGTGGCCTGCTCAGTCTCCCTACCTCAGTCCTATTGAAAATCTTTGGGCGGATATAATAAAAGCAGTCTGAAATGCCAAACCAAAAAATAACAAAGAGTTTTGCACCGTAGTGGAGCAGGCTTGGGGATCAATAATACCATAGAGATGTGAGGGTCTTGTGGACCCAATGGAACGACGCGTCATAGCTGTGATAACAAAATAATAGCTTATTTGAAATAAAATATCATTGAATTGATCTTTTTGTACCGTTATTTTAATCAGTGGCGGATCCAGGATTTGGTCATGGGGGGGGGGTCCAATTACAAATAGAAAACTTAAAGAAAAATAAAACTTGCATGGGCTTTGTGCTACATTATTTATGTGCGTGTAGTTAGTACCGCCATTTTCGATTTTCAAAAAAAAAAATACAAACAAGCAAAAACAGCAGCAGCTTAAAACAGCACAAGTATAATTTTTTTTTAAATCGTGATTTTGAAAAAAAAAATAATTGCAAATTTGCGAATTTAAAATTTATCACTAAAATTTGCAAATTTGCGAATTTAAAAAATACATTACGGCACATCGCAACACAAATTGAGCACAATACAGCAAAACTTTTTTTTTTTGAAAATCGAAAATGACGGTGCTAATTTCACGCTAAGTTCCTTCGCATCATTTGCGTTCGGTCGTGAAAGTCGGAAATATGCGATTTTTATAGCTCTTCGGCTATATCATTTTTTCAGCACAACTTTAAGTTTTTAGAAAAATTTTATTTTGGAAAAATCAATCGAATTCGCTTGAGTTTGAACATTTGAAGCGAACTTAATTTGGGTGAATTGATTTCCATATTAACAGCAAGGAATACAGTTTTTTTTTGATCGAATAAATTGTGGATTTACATACCTTTTCCTATAAAGATATTTAGGTATAATTATAATATCCCAACTGATGTTTATCAAATAGATGTTCAAACTAAAAAATAAAATCTATACGTATGCATAATACGTATATACCTATGACCTATACCTATATATCATTTTATCCACCTCACCATATGTTTGTCTCTATAATAATTCCATTTCAAATTGGAAACCAAGGATTATAATTTGCAAAACGGAACATGTGCATCGAGGGCTCTGTGATGATGATAAAAATCACACTCGCACATATAATCGTTGATGGAACAAATCCTTCTAATTCCGTCTTCTGATAAGTATCTTTGTGATATTGTGTTTTAAAAACTCACCAATGATTCATTCAACACGAAATTCACAAATTGTGCTGAAGGGATGTATCGATTGAGTGTCAAGATAAGGTGTTACCGAAAGGGCTCTTCTGCAGCTCTTTTATATGTTATAAAAGCGCAATCCTGTATATGTGTATGTAGTTTGTTTTTAATCGTCCTTTTTTGTGCTTCTTTATTTTTTGGCTTTGCGTAGTTCTGCAATTCTGGACCAATGTGACAAAATTTTCAATCCGCTTATGCGATACAAATTTTATCTTTTGTCAGTTTTTTTTTTTTATATAAATTTGTACTTCACTGTTTTGTGTGGCAATTCATGTAGAAAATATTTTTTTTTGTTTCGTGTTTTTTTTTTTAATTCCTTGGATGATTTTTGGACTGTAAATCCTCTCACCCTATCGTTTGCTGATATCGGATGTCACTTAACTGGTCGTGCTTCTGTTTGAGGGTGTCGTGTGTCAAATGTTCAACTTTAGGTGATTTTTACTTAACATGCGAGATGTATACACAGATACACGTTTGCAAGTAGATATTCACAAGTACCTACCTATACAAATGATAATTTTATATAATAAAGTGCTAGGTTTTTTTGAGATAATCATCAAGTGGGATTTGTTTGCTAAATGCTGATGTAACAATGATATAATAGGTATTCTTAATTCTTTATAGGGTTGATGACTATTTTGAGGTTGTTATGCCGAATAATGCAATATACAATATAATTTCGTTAAATAATTGAAATGTTTAAGATGAATTGATTCTTTTTAAGCGTTGGATTTGATGATTAATCAACCGAATGTTTCGGATGAAATTAAAATACCAAGTAGGTATACGCACCACCTGACTTTAAGTACAGTTGAACCTCGATTAACCGGCACCGGGACCGAGCCCATCTTGGATAATCGAAAATCCCGGTTAATATAAAATTTTTTTTTTTAAATTGGGTAAAAGCGGGTGAGATGGCGCAGCGGGGGAGATGGTGCACCTTTAATATCTCGTACATTTAATATTCAATCAAAACTTTTAAACCTTTTTTCTATGCATTTTATGATTTTAAATCGAAGTAGCCAGTATTTGCCGATTTGTCTGTATTGCAAAAAAAGAAAAAAATCTGAAATTAAAATCAGGTAGGTATTTTTTTCGAAAATTTTTTTTGCACTCTTTTTTGCTTCGGTTTTTTTGTAAGTCGATTGTTGCTTGGATGTCTATGATATATCAATACATACAAAAAAGTATTGTCTATGAACTCTCTATTAGAATTTTGTAAAAGTAGCAACGGGTGTTATTTTGTGCTTTAGAATAATGTAATATGACAAAGAGGGGGAGATGGTGCAGTTTTTTGAGGGTGAGTTGGCGCATTCCACTTCACGCATATTCATTTTTGTGTACTATGGCCGCATACCATCTCACCCGATAAATTACTTATTATTATTTCAAATACTTCAAAATATGAAGCGTTGTTTTTCTGAAATTTTGTTGGCACAAGTGAAGAAGTTTAAATGGACGTATCAAACGTTTACTATAGTTATTATCATTATTTCGCTAGTGGTCATGTGCTTAACTTCGTTTGCCCTTGTTTATCATATATGCGCCATCCCACCCACCTGGGTATACCATCTCCCCCACCCTATAGGCGGAGATGGTTTTTCTTAATACTTTTTAATTTTGTATATTAAAAATAGAAATTACATTTATAAAACATTGTAATGTTAATATTACTTATGTAATATAATAAGGAATATTTATATGAAATTAAAAAAACAAAATATTTTTTATTTTGGAAGATATTTACAAAATAAAAAAGGTATGCCATCTCACCCACATTTACCCTATATAATAGGCTGTTTTGGCGCCCATATTGTATTTTCCAACCCACATTTTCCATATAGGCATACTATTTTTGCAATTTGAATTTATCAAATGCAGTTTTTCTTTTGCTGATAAAACTTTTATGTGATCTTTTTTTTTGCACTTAACGAAGAAAAAGCCGCATTATGATGATGATGTGACGATGCGTCACTTAAGATTTTACGACTAAAACTGAACAAAATTCAAAATCCATAATCCATAACAAACTATCTAAAACACATCCCGAAATGTGTGCGTGTCTGTTAAATGCAATCCAACAGATACAAAATTCCGTTTGTTGTTAGAAGTGATGTAAAATTGTTCGGTCTTGTTCTTATGTTACGGACAGTAGAGTTATTTCCGCATAATAGAGTTTAAATAAATTTCTGGAAGATTCAAAGACAGAAAACGTTTTTGTTGTTTCTACATATATACGGATATTAGAGTCAATGCCGGTTATTAGAGTTACATATTTATATCAAATATTTTTGTTAAGAAAAATTCCGGTTAATAGAGTGTCTCGTGGTTAAAAGAATCTCGGATAATCGAGGTACCTATTTGATAAGAAATTGTTTGTTTAACAAAAATTAGTTTTCGTTAAAAAAAAAGAATTGCAAAAAAAAATTGTGGAAAGAAACAGTCCTATATAATATATAAATTCAATATAAATGCTAAACACCTAATTTTGTTGGCACAAAACCATGTCTACTAATTGAAAAATATTCAATTGGTAACCTATTTTTGATTTTTGAATTGAATGAGTTTCAATTCACAACCACTTTGGCATAAATTGAATGACAAAAGCCCTCACTAGTCAACTGAAGAGTCCAAGTGAGATCGCCGGGACGAAACGCCAAATTTTTGAAGGACTAAAGGCCGTTAAAAGCTATTTTGAATCAATAATTCAACAAGTCCAAATAAAATTGTGCTAAGTCTTCTACTTGGTTGATGTATTTCAGTAGATAGTATATAGAATTTGTATTATTAAAAAAAAAAACTTCTGAATGAAATTCAATTTACAACCTCATCGTGATTTGTGCGTATTAAATTTTTATTTCTTTAAAGAGCTATATGCTCGTTTATTTATTAAGTTATTGAATTCATTTATTTTTTTTTGTTTTTTTAAATAAAATCCAACTGAAAAAAATCTTTGTGTCTATTTTCTTTACGATAACACATGCCATGCCAAATGCAATAAGCCACACTTATGCATGATCATCATGCGAATAAGTTATTTTCCAATTCACAAAAAAAGAGCCGAAAAGAGCTTATGAATTGAAACTCTTTCAATTCCAAAATCCCAAAAAGAGCTTGTGAATTAAATATTTTTCCTTCAAAAATCGCAAAAAGTTTGTAAATTGTATATTTTTCAAATCACTAATAATACTGACATGTAAATTGAACGAGTGGTAAAGAAAGAGCTTAAGCTTTGACAACCCTGGATTAGAGCAACATCAATAACAATAACACAATATGCCTAGTGTTTTTGGTGCCGACAAAATGAAAACTGTTTCTGTGTTTACTATTATAGTTACCCATGGTTCTAAATACATACTTACTTTTTTGATCCTATGTGTAGTTTTTGAGATACAGTATATGTGCAAATAATACAAAATTTAGCGATTTTTTAACAGTTTATTGCGATATTCTACATGAAGAAAGATTCTTTTTAGACATTTTCTTTCATGAGTGTCCTTAAGACAGTCTCGTGGGATATACCAGCAGTAATCAGCCATCATTACATTATATCAGCCTCGATATACCTTTCTTTCATGACTTCTAAGTCCTGTTCCGTTCTCTTTATTCTTCCCTCGCTATATGAGTCCAGATTATTGCAAAATCTTGCCAACGGAATGTACGAGGTATTGAATTTTTGTACACATTCTTTTAAAAAATTCTGTGAAAGCCCAGCACTAAGTCTTGGTAATTTACTTTCCTATAAATTGTTCACTATATTGCAGATTCCATATCATTCATTAAATGCACGAATTTTTCATCTAAAATTCTTATCTATGGCCTGTCAAATATATCAGCCCTACTTTTTTTTCTTTACTCAAACTACGAACTTTTTTAAATATATAAATAAAACAAGAGCCAGTTTTAACTAAAACCTTTAAATATCATTCATCAGCATAATTTTACGTGCAATGTAGGCAAAATTATTTTTTCTCTCGAAACTAGAGGTCGAGTTTAAGACGCTGTTTTTTGCCAATAGTTAAAGTATCCCTCACGAGACTGTCTTGCTTGAGCCAGTGGTGGCTTTTGTCCCATTATAACAACTGAAACTTGAAACATGGAAATTTGTTGAAGCCACTTTGTCGTCCCCGTAAAAAGTTTACCATTTTTAAATCCACGCATATAACCCACTGATGGCCATGATATTTCAGTTATTCTAAAACAAGAGAGACAACCTGATAATCCTTCTTTATTTTCTAGGAATGAATTAGTGAAAACTGGAACGGCAGCATATTTACTTCCATTTTGCAATAGGTTTTTGACGAAATGAGTTTGGGTCATTTAAACATCTGCTCTTTTAAGAAAAAAAACTTTGATTTATAGGCTTTTCACACCAAACCCAAAACCGGGTTTTCGGCAAAAAGTTTTCAAAAACCCGAAAAGTGTTCACACTGAACATTTACAAGTTTTCGTTTGACATTTCACGAACACTAACTCATCTCTTGCAAAAAAACAATAACAAAACATCTCATTTACATAACACACACACAATTTCTTTTTTCAGCTGAATTCAGCAGTTTTTTTTTACATTTGTTTGAGCGCTGAATTTTTCGAAAGGTTTGTTTGTTTAGTTCAACTTTGAATTTCAACTAGTTTTCGAGAGGTTTTATATAAAACTTGTGGTTTAAACTTGTGGTTTACCAAAAATGTATGGTAAAACTTGAGTTTTCGATTAGGTTTTCCGCCAAAACCGATAATATCGTGAAAACCGCGTTTTGGACTTGGTGATGAAAAGGCTATTAAATCGCTTGAAAATAGACGAAATGACCTATATGACAAGAAAACTCGGCCAGATATTCGAAAATACCGTTGTTCGTATTCAGTGACAGTGGAAAAACAAAAATGATAACATTTATGGCGACACCAAAAAATTTTATTTATTTTGTAGGCCTGTGTAATTTACTATGTAAATTTTTTTAATTGGATGGTGTCGTTTTCTTAGATACAGTTCATAACTTTATTATTGAAGTGCTTTGAACTAATTTCACTACAAAGTTAAACTATCACACAGAAAAATTATTTTTAACCGTTTTTCGGGTAAAAAAAAATTTGTTAGATATTACGTAGTCAAGGGTAAAAATTACATAGTTCACTAAGTTAATTTTTAAGCCTAGTACATACTTGTGAATCATGTCGTGAATCCATACAAATTTGCATTTTTGTTCACCCGTGAGCATGCTCGTGAAGCCATGATAAAAAGCGGAGAGTTTGCGTTCACGAGCGGTGAACCATATTCACCCGCAAAATGTACGGAAACTCTTTGATTTTTGGTGTAGCTTTGACAATTTGACAAAACCTGCAAAAGTCAAGCAAATTGTGTCAAACATTCATTTTCTCCACTGATGGTTGTTCACTTCACGAGGAAGTATGTATACTAGGCTTAACGTATAGTCGACTCGACTAAAATTAATTGTTTAAAATAAAACCTAAAAAAGTTCTATTAATGGAGAAATTTGGTTAAGATTCGCAATTTTGAAGATAGTTTATGTTAAACGAGTAGCTTGCTTAAATCAAATAATTTAACACTTCTCTGAGTAGATATAGATTGGTTACTATGAACGAAATACGAATTAATATGTTTCATTACTTAACTGAAACCGAACAAACTAACCCAGAATAAAATTAATTACAGCGCATTCTCGATTATCGCAACTAATTAAAACAAGGCTGGTTGCAATGACCGAGTTTTTGCAATAACCGAGTAAATATTTTTTTAAGGTTCGATTCGAGATGCAAAGAGAAAATCAGAAAACCAGCACTCATATAATATATTTAATGCAACAAATTTCTATTCAATAACACATAAATAATAAGAAATAAAACAATAATAAGTTAATTCATTTAGATATAAGCACATACATAAATACATAATATTTTAAGTTCTCTATACAGCTATAATTATTTTCTTTGGAAAAAATTGGACATTTTGGTTTGGATTTTTTGGATTTTTAGATTTTTTAAAATTGTCATTTCTCGCAGTTTTTGAAGACTCAGCATATATGTTCAATAGCTGAACTAATAAGAAAATCCCTCATTATAGATACATATGATGTATATTCAAACAACTTCATCGTACCATCACTCAAAAGTAGCGGTAAAATAACTGCCGAGACAAAATGCAACGCAACAGACAAAAACAAACATAGCCAAAAACCTGAGTAAATAAAGATATGCACTTATCGAGTCAATTTTTTTGAAGAGTTGTGATTACTGCGTAAACAATGATATAAATTCAGCTGTTGCGAAAATCGAGGAGTTGCGTGAATCGAGAGTTGCGTTAATCGAGAACGTAATGTAATTAAAATTTAGTACACTTTAACCAAATCATTATATGTGTAGAATTAAATAATTTTTTTTTAAATCGTGTTGACTCGTGTAATTTAACCTGGCGAGTTTACAGGATGAATATTTACCATGTTTATTGTTAAACTTAAACGAGTTTTACAATGTTTTTAACCGATAATTCTTCTGCATGATAGTTGACTTCATCTAGAAGTACGTAGCAGTATGATTGTTGATCGCAAAAGAAAACACCTAAGTACCTACGTTATTCTATATTCAAAGTCTTTAATCAAAATCGATTTGAACCAATTTCTAGTATTTTGTTCTGATATATATTTTAAGTGTATAAGTATTTTGAATAACCACAGAAAATAACTGCAAGCACAACAATACATAGGTAATATGCTAATTTTGCAACAAAAAAGGCCAACTTTAATGTCGTTTCGAAGCAAATCATATAATATTTAGAAATTACATATTTAAATACAAATGTAAATTGCACAAGCTGTTTAAATTTTTATTTGAATAAGTAAAACTTTTTTTTTTAACATTCAAACAAAATAGCAACAATTAACAAACCACAATAACAATAATTTATCTGTGGTAAACCTATATAGTATATATATAATGTTTTTCTTCGAAATAGGACCTGACATCAGAGGGCTTACATCAACTTACGACAATTTGGCGAGACGAAAAGGTATAGGACGTAGGTAGGTAATGCAATCCTTGTGCTGTCACAGAATCAATTGTAAGCACTTAATTGCATGACATAATATAACTGTAACTTAATCAAATAACAAATAAGTCAATATGTACAAAGCATAGTAACATATGTATGTCTGAATTGTGAAGCGCCCACCCGATCAAATAAAATCAACTTATTGCTTGATTTACTATGAAAAATAGTCACCGACAGATAACTCCATTGGCGGTTTGATTTTTATAGTTCCAAAACCACAAAATGAATAAAATCTCAAAAACTGTTTGGCAAATCGAACATTAAGTTGCATTAAGCAAATGTTTTTTTTTTCTATTATTATTTATGCAATAAGTTTGTAGTGCTTGTACCAGTCAATATAGATATATTATATGTATCTATACAATGTACATATCGTATTTTTGACGTTGACGTTTGATCTTTTTTCTATTGAAAGTCTATAGAGCAAATACTTAAGCCTACATATTATTATAAGGTCTTATGAATTGTATGTAAAAATTTATTGTTTCAAGCTAATAAAAAAATTACAAAAAAATAAAAGGAATCCTATATCGATGATCAGCAGATTTGCTGTATGTACTGTAAGTATAAAATGACCACTGAAACCATTAAACATCAAATGCTTGACGGATATCAGTTCCGACTTTATATAAGTTGCGACAAAGTGGTATGGTTATAATATTTTGTATTAATAATTAATTTGAGTATTCGTCGAAGTAAGTATAATATAATACGTATCTCAATCTTTTTATTTTTATAAAAAAAATTGCATGTGCGTTATTCTTGACATTTTTGTTATATTATTCAAAGTCAAGTCGACGTACATAAATGTATGTATACATATATATTCGTACACCCGGCCCCATATCAAGGCTGGGCTATATTAATAAAAAATGTTAAAAAATTGGGAACAGATATTTACGGCCCAAATTTTTTTTTATTTATTGAAATTGATGTAATTTGCGACATACATGTGTATGTCGAAACTGTGATAAAAATGAAATAAATTGTAGCTTAGCTTCAAAAACTCAGTCATAATAAAAATCATAACTGCATAAATTTACAATCGACTCCCTCTAACTCGACATCCGCACGCGATATCAAAATTATTTCAAATCAGATGATGGATTTTTGAATACATTCGAGTAAGGGGATTAACAATTTTGTATTTTAAAGTATTAATTGAATTAAAAATAAGATAACAAAAAATAAATAAATAAAGAGAAGCTTCTAGCTTTTATGGTCTTATGGCTGATTGTTTAAATTGTTTCAATAAAATTACCTAAAAAAATTGGTAAATATTGATTGAGTCATATCATAGTATAACTTCGGCTTTGCCCTATTAAAAAACGATTCTAGTTTAAAAAAGAAGTGTTGGACCTCATCACGAACAGCGTCTGTCATTTCAATAGCAAATTGCAATAAAATTCAAAAAATCATAAGTCCATTGAAATGTTACAAAATTTTGACCGAACCTCGCATTTAGGATAGGACGACGGTTTTTTTTTTTTTATGTGTACGGGGCATCAGTGTGAGTATACGATATTGATTTCGGGGCTGTAACCTCTTCCTCTTTGGTGAAATTTTGGGTAAAATGGTATTCGCCATATCAATAAAAAACCATAAGTTCCATAAACAAAATTTTTGTTAGTAGAAAATTTAATTCTCTATAAATATTAAAATAAATATCAGTTGCGAGATGGTAATTTTTTTTATTTTTCTCACAGGAAGTGGAGCGAGGATTTTCATCATTAGATGTATGTTTGGATGCGGAGAAGTATCACAAACATTCAATATTTTTGATAGAATATCTGGAAGAACTTGACCATTTTCAGTTTCTCTTTGCCATTTTTTTTATCCATGGTTGAAATTCTTGGACTACCAATGAATCAGAAGAATTATTTAAAAGCTTCTTGTAGAAATTTGTTGCACTACGCACCGACTCCAAATCTGTTTCTGTAAACGATGTTTTTGGCAAAAAAAACTCTGAATTTCGTAGCATAATGTTTCCTACGACGGGGCTCATAATACCTTTTTTGGAATTCGTTTAATATACCAATCCGTTACGACGGAACCTCTAATGGCGGTGCGTATGACTACGATTTATTTTGCTTCTATAATAAGCTAAAAGGAGCTTTTAGGATTTGAAGCTTTTGAGAACAAATATTATGAAGTTGAGTATGTTGAGTGTTGTCGTGTTGTCGGCTTTTCCACTTTAATTTTTTTTTTACTGGAGAATCCGTTAAAATGCAGTTTTTTGTTGGCTTTTGGTCTTTTAGAAGAAAAAAGTTATTTCTACGCAGTTTTGAAACATTCCCAGTGCATTTCGTGATATTGTTCTTTAGAAAAGGCGTTTTTTAACTGATAATTGTTTTTAAATAATAGTGAGGTGATATTGTGTTTAATTACGTATTACTAATAGTGTAGTGATATTTATTGTGTTTTATGTTTAGTAAAAAGTGAATTAATAGGTATACATAGTTTTGATTATTAGTATTGGGATACCCAGAAAAATAAATCTCGCATCAAAAAATTGACCAACAGTTTTTCACGAAAAAATTGATTTTTTTAAATAGGCGAACGGTAACCCTACGCGTTTTTCTCTCTCATTTGCAGCGATTTATAATGTTAATTAACAGTTTTCAAAGCCTAATAAGAAAATATATTTGAATAATTTAAAAATTGAAACGACCGACGCGACGTAAGTATATAGGTAAATTGATATAAAATTCAACAGCGGTTGCGAGGTGAAGGCACGGTTGTCTTTTTGGCGGTGAGGAATTTGAATGCGGGGCGCGGTAGTATTTTCGAAATATGTCACAGGTTATTGTTTTTAATAAATTGGATAGAATTTTTGTAAACAAAATTGCATTACTAAGTGTTTACTATAATAAATATTAAATATATTTTTCCTTATATTTCAACAAAGTGAATCCGACAAATATTTTGTATACGGGAAAGGGGTACTGTGTATAGAGTATTGTAATTAATTTAATAATAAGACCTTAGTAAGATAAATATAAGAGTTTAATTGCTTTTGTCCTTAAATTAAATAGTGTATATCTTAATGCTTCTTATTGTTTAGTGTTTTCTCCTAGCGCTTTGGGGGGGGGGGGGTCATGATCCCATGACCCCTACCCTGGATCCGCGCTTGCCCACCACATAGATAACCGGATTTGAACAACCCGAGATGAATCATCAAGTATTAAATAAATAGTATAAAACAATCAATGACAATTTTTTCAAATAATTTTTATAAACAAAAATATAAGAAAATATATAAAATTAGGCCCGTGTTTTTCTTATACCTATAATAACTTTCTTATATCCATCATCTACTGTGTTTTAATTTTGTAAAATCGCATTTGAGTACAGAGACAAAAAAATATTTGCGAGAAACTTTTATCTAAAATATTTGTATTTAAAAATTTAAAGTTAATTAAGTACATTATTATTTCTAATATAATAGGATGTATAAATAACAGAATTTATATTTTTATTTGTAATTATAATAAATCTGTTTTTATTTTGTCAATCAGGCTGACGGCAATATCAAATTGATTTTTATAATCTTAATACATAAGTACATATTATATGTATGTTTATAAAAATTAATTGGTTTAGGATTCGTATTGAACCACGAAAAAACAAACCGTTAAAGTCGGGAAATCGTGCAGAAAATCCGAAATTGCATATTTTCAGTGGCAGATGGTGTGGTGGTAATATCTTTAAATTCCATTTTGTTTTGGAAGGAAACTAAGGAATGACAACAATACTACAGTATTCAAAAATATTTTATTTTAATTTTTTTTTCCACCATAAGATCGGCAATAGATATTCATTAAAAAAAAAAAACGATCATTTGAATTTTATCAAGCACGATGTATTTACTTTAATTTATATAATTCGACATTCCAATATTTAAATAATTCAATAAACTTCCATTTTGATGAATAAAAAATGGAATTTGGTTAAAGATACGGACTAACCCTTCATTCCAATAGGTCTTAAACTGCAGTTTTGTAAAACATGTTTATATATTCAAACGACTATAATAATAAACACCATTATTGTTCGGTGATGATTAGTAAAGTTATGATTTTTGTATTTATAATGATTTCTGTTAATTCTTTTACCGACGAAAAAACCGGCACTGATTAGCATTTATCCGCTGGATAATCATATTTCAAATTCCTCTTTATCCCCATTCCTCAAATCAAAACCGTTAAAGTTGAGTTTAGACCAAAATGGAGACTTTTATGCCATCAGATTCCGAATTTATTTTGTTAATATTTTTTATCTTGGTATCATCAAAATTGGAGCCACAATTTTCCTTTAATTTCCCACTATTTTCAAAGTCATTGGATTTTTCAATTGTATGATTCTAGAGCATTTAGAAATTCTGATTTTTTTATAAAAACTTTAAACGTCTCTCCTGAAAAATGTTAAAACTCGACTTTAGCTGTTTTTCAGTAAAAGATAAGATATCTATACATCTATATAGAAAGTTAGACTTGATTTTTTTGTCAGATCTCTATAATTTTCATAATTGATTAATTATTTACTATTTTGTTTTCTTTAGGAAGATCACAAGCTATATATACGCATGAACCTTCTTTCTTGCTTTAAATGGTATATTTTCTTTCCATTCTTATAATTTCTTCTAAAATCAAAAACCACACAAGAGGTTTAATGTGTTTTTTTGAATCGATTTTCCGCCAATGCAATCAACACAATACGAACTGCTTCCTCTTCTAGATAATTTCCATTGTGTTAATTGTAACATATTATGTACGGCGTATATAGATACCTTTTTGGAATGCGCGCAGCTTCGTTCATTTACTAATCATTTTTTAATGCCAATCTCCTCAGAACATTGGCATATCACATATACATACTCATATATATACTTATACAATAAAATATTATATGATAAATGATAAATGACTTTCAAGTTCAACTCCTACCAATATACATAACCATCACAATTGCTACTATACTTTTGCTGAACCGCCAAAAATCAATTAAAACTTCCTCAATTCATCAGCTCCGCCAGGTATATACATATAGGAATATTTCCATTCTCGCACCGAGCGAGCTGGTCAATATGTTAATTTAACGCTTTAATATGTTCCTCTTAAGATGATGGCTGAAGAATGTATGGTGAGGAGAATGAAGTAGCCCCTATAGATCATTAACTATTCTTCGAATCTTGAGTCTTACCTATACATATAAATATGATTGGAACGGCTCTCGAAACGAAGGCCTCCAAATAATGCAATAATCGATTGGGCAATCAATCAACATCGCTACCATTTAATGGAGGAGGCATCGCAATTATCAATGCTGAACTTAAATGCTTCCTCGCACTGGTATGATGATGGACATGGGCTAAGCTAAGCTTATGTATAGCAGTGGTAAATTAAAAGATAAATTTCACCATGAAGCTTGATTCACAATGTATCGTTAAAACGAGACTTCGAAGAAATGATCTTTAAAACTATGAATTTTAGTAGCATCAGCTGAGCTTTTTATATTGGGTAACTGCTCTCAGTAATTTATTTTTTTATTTATGTATATCACCCAATGACTCAAAAAATTAAAATAATTTAAAATAAAAATTTTGTTATTTTTTCTGATAAAATATAGCCGTCAGATCAGTATAAGAATTTGGGCACGTATGTTAAAGTCATCTGTCAAGGTAATGCGTCAAATTTGGGCGTTAAAGTCGTGCGTCAATTGGTCATGCTTCAACGGTGTGCGTTTAAATCGTGCTTGAAAGTAGTGCGTCACGGTCGTGTGTTAAGGTCATGCGTCAAGGTCATGCGTCGAGGTCATGCGTCAGAGACATGCTTCAAGGTCGTGCGTCAAGGCCATGGGTCAAGGTCGTGCGTCAACGTCATATGTCAAGGTCGTGGGTCAAGGTTGTGCTTCAAGATCGTGCGTCAAGTTTGGCCGTTAAAGTCGTGCGTCAAGGTCATGTGTCGAGGTCGTGCGTCAGAGACTTGCTTCAAGGTCGTGTGTCAAGGCCATGGGTCAAGGTCGTGCGTCAATGTTATATGTCAAGGTCGTGGGTCAAGGTCGTGGGTCAAGGTTATGCTTCAAGGTCCTGCGTCAAGTTTGGGCGTTGAAGTCGTGCGTCTTTTTATTTGTATTTTAAAATCACGCCGAATAAGTACATATTATATAATTTTTAACCCGCGTACTGAGTAGATTACTCTGTGTCTGTACACACACAATTTCGACCCAAAAATTACAGTTTTTGTATGTTTTTGTCTAAAATTGCCGGATTTATGTGAAAAAACTAAATTTTCATTGTTGAAAAATCATTAATTGTCTCATTACAAAACGAAAATGCAGATGTCTGACGCTGCTTGCAGAATGTCATATTTATTTTATTAAATTTATTTTAAATTTCGAAACATCTTCAATCTACGGCAAAAATGTTTTCGGCTCTGTACTTAAAATAGCTTAAAAGTATAATATTAGCCATTGATACAACTCAGCTCTTTAAATTCTGAAGAAATTCACTTTTTAATCACTTGGGAGAATGGTACGTCACCGCACCGGAGGACAAAAGTCCTCAACCTTGCCTCCATTGTTGTTGTTGCTGCCAGTCTTGATGCGGACTGAAATGATCATCTATATACTAGTATACCAGTTCATAGAAGAATCCCAACTCCGACTCAAATCAAGAAAGCATACCTGGATTAGGCCCTCTTTTGTGGCCTTTGTGGTAGGTATAATATGCGGCTCTGTTCTGGTGCGTTGCCTTTTTCGTCGGTCGCGGTGGCCATCAAAGGGTTGAGCAATCGATTTTATCTGATGCTCAGATGACGGTGCCGCAGCTACTGTCTGTCCATGGTGAGTTCATCATCTTTCATGTGTCATTTTGTCGGTGATCCTGCTGGCGCAGATAAAGCATTGCCCGGCAGAGAGTTGATGGTTCCATACCGCGAAGGTCTGTTTAGTTGTCATATATACTAGAAGTGCACTCGACTCGACTCGAGAGAGAGAGAGTAATGAATTGTCGCGTTACAACGAGGTAGGTCAGCGTTTTGCACTGCGCGATGGACGCGCGTCTTGCGCTGTGCGAATTAATGATGCAACGCCTCTGTCGGCCATAATTGGAACGAAGTAATTGAATGACATTTGTCATATAACTAGTTGTTGCCTTGCGCTGCTGATTCCTTTTTATTTGAGTATTTTGGTGGCGAATTAATTGCACCCGCTCCAACCAGACGGGTATTAAGTAGCCGGATCGCCCCATGCCAGCCCCCGAAGGCGGATTGTTTAATAAATTAACAGTCTGTGTGCGCCGCATTATTTGTTGAAAATATTATTTTATACAATTTTGTTGGCCATACCTATCCATACGAGCGATATATATAGCCAGCCAGAGAGCGCGATGACGACGCCTTTGGTAAAGTGATTTTTTCAACGCTTCGTTAGTGGAAGGATTTATGGAGCATCCATTAAGATGGCAAGCACCTGTGGGCTGGCCAGCATCCTAAATGGGTTTTTAACGCAATTTTAATTGTAGTGTGTTAGTATTTCAACAGAATCGCCGAATATTGTAGGTACACCGCGCGCTTTTGATGGAGTCAGATTTGCAGATGGAATCAAATTAAAGAAATGGCGCGTCTGCCTACCACGATGAGTGCACACGCAGCAGTGTTGAAAGAAAATCTGAATATAATACGATCATAGCCTTGAGGGTTGGAGCTTAGGAATATTCCTACAATCTTCATATACCAGGTATTGTATAGGATGTTTAATTAAAGACAACAAGATCATGGCATTAGGATGTTTATATGCGGTAAGCGACCAGTTTAACGCCAAAAAATGTTTAATGGTTTTCAGCGGCGGGAAATGAGAAGGGTTAATTGAAGTCTTTTTTTCTTTAATTTTAATTTAAGATCGACGAACGCTAATTTTTTTAATAAATCATTTGAAAGTATCCCAAAAAAGAAAATATTGAAACAAGTTTAAGTTTAGATTTAGGAACTTCTTGGCCCTTGTTTAAAGTCTTTTGTGACTGTACGTCGGTTGCTGGGAATGTAGCCACCTACATATATGTATGGATTAATATTAACCTTAAGTTTTAGCGTTAGCTATATTGGTTAAAGTAAAGTTTAAGGCATAATTAAGTTGTGTCACAGCAGAAGTGATATTTCGTAACATGTATAAGGAAGTTTAAATTGCTACATGTAAACTGGGGCACACGTGAAATATGGTGTAGTTGGCATTTCCAGTTTTAAGGTGCGTTTGGATAACAAAATACAGACTGTTTTCCATAAGATACGACAAAAGGCTGAAGTGTGTAGGTATTCGTTAAAACAAGAATCTTAAAGAACAAGTCGGTCTATTTTCTAGAAAATTTACTTTAAATAGAAAATAAATTATTGAAACACAACGGCAACACTTACAATGTCATTCCGCAGAATTTATTTAAACAAGAAAGTTATTCTTTAATTTTGTTAATACAAAGAAATTTTAAAAACTTTAGATTTTCGATCGATCGATCCAACAAATAATAAAAATGAAGCTTCTTGCAAGGACTCAAAATTCCTTTTGGAGTGGATTGTTAACAATCTTATATAAATCGGACTCATATTATAAAATTTTCAAGCGGTTTATTCGAGCTCATTTTTGATTGATTTATTTTTACTTTTATTTAAAATTTTTGCGTAGTAAGAGGATGTGAGAGGAATCTTAAAGGGGGGTGGATATAGGAAAACGAACAGAACACATTGAAAAGAACAGGAAAAAGAATTTTTACATCGGATAACGTAGCCTGCTTGTGCAGCGGTTTAGCTAGCGGAACAGGTATATTTAGTCCTTGAAAGAAGACATCACCCGCAAAAAAACATAAATCAGGCCTGAAAAGTTATAAAAGGAGAACTACGGGCGGAATTTCACCACACTAGGACGCTACTAGTGTTGTCGCAGCGTGGCCATTTCCAACCAAACCTGGAAGTTCATTGGTATCATTTCAATTTCCCTTAATAAATATAATGAACATTAACACTCCTAGAAAAGATAAACTCAATTTGACGTACATACAAATTATTATTTATTTAATAGTAACCGCTGTTTTTGTTTTTTTCTTGAAATCATTTATAGGCGTTCTTATACAAGTACGATCAATATATAAAATAAATTTACATGTACCTACTTATGTGTTGTCCCCACTTCTACTAGTAAGTCCTATACTTTTACTTTACCAAGATAAAGCTTTAATAAGAAGTTCCCAAATATGGTTACCAAAAATTATGAAAGGAATAAAAAGTGATATGAAAAGCAAATTAAATTTTAAGCAAAAAGGGTATTTAAATAAAAACTTTCTCGTCGCTTAAAATAAGAAAATAAACAAACGAGTTTGGTATAAAAAAAAATATTTTTTCTTCATATATGTATGTATGCATGGAACTTACAATTTAAGCCTAGTACGCTGCTGATGCGAAACGAAAATTTCCTGTGATCTCCAAACAGACAACGAAACGCTTGCCAAAATACAACGGAAAATATCATTGGAGAGTTTCACTAATTCCAAAAACAAAATTAAACATAAACGCAAAAAATCAGAGAAACCCATGATGTAAGAAAATGATAAACAAAAAAAACACAAATGTCATTTTTTCGCACACAATAAATAGTCTGTATAATTAATTCAGTGTGAAAAACGAGCGGAGACTTCTCCAAATAATCTGCCACAATTATAAATTTCGCTCTTCGAACAGCGTACTGCAAAACGAAAAGCAAAACGAAATTTTCCGTTTCTGATTTCGTTGTGTCATTTTTGTATGGGATTTTTTGTTTCGCATCAGCAGAGTACTATAGGCTTTATATACTGAAAAATTCTTAAAAATCAATATATGTAATTAGAAATAAATTGATAAAACAACATCGGAAGGTACATCATCTAAGTTCTTAAACTATCTTATTTCTTAAGTAAATCTAAATTTATGAGCACAAAAATTGAAAATCGTTGGAGCGTTTTTTTTTTAATATTTTTTTATATAGGTATCAATTTTTGTAAACATTTTTAAGAAAAAAAAATTGGTACGCATTTTTTAAGTATATTAATGCGAAGTTAAACAAATTATTTTGAAAAAAATTTTTACCTATTTTCGAAATATCGAATTTTCAAAACAAATTTTTTTAAATCGAAAATGTTTGTATTTCTTTTTGAAAATTTTGATATGCAATATTATTCAAATTTATTAGAAGCTCTTGTGTAAAAAAAAATTCATTAAAATCAGTTCAACAGACAATGAGATACCTGGTCGAAAACCAAACAAATGTTTCTATGAATTATTTCAAAACAGATAATTTTTGTTCGTTAATATGATTGAACTAATATTAGATATTAAAAAATTAGATATTAATAAAAAATTTTGGAAAATTTTGCTACACAACTGTTTTAAAACATTTTGTCGACTTTTTTCGCCTTCGCCATCATCGCAAAGTCAAGTTTGATCAAAATCTCTAGTTTGATTTTTTTACGAATCCATAAATTGCAGTAAAGCTATGTATATGTACATATCGCCAGTTAAAATATATTTTACAACCTAGAACTGATTAAAGGACAAACATTGAAACAAAAAGCTATACTTTCACAAATTATAATTTTATAATATAGGAAAAGGATTAATTTGCGCTGTCATTTATTTGAGTGAAGTTATAGCACCGCAATTTAATTTTTGCCAAAAAAAAATGTGCCCTATAAAAAAAAATCGTACTATAAGCATATGGTTTTTTTTGCTGTGTTGTGCTCTACTTGCGCCGCCGCGCCATGTGCCGTATATTTTTGGTAATGTTGACACCCTCTCGGATAAGTTATTGAACCCAAGAAATCCTTTGTTAGCTGATGACTTCTGATGCAACAACCACTCAAAGCTATCTGAAAATTTTTGGATATAGGTAGATTAGATATAGATAGCCTAGCGCTTTCTTTTTTAGTCCCGGAGCACTTTTTAGGCGAGAAAATTTTCGCGGAGCACTTGGTTACGCGTAAGCCATTTTTCGCCAGTAATAGCTGTTTTTCAATTTTTTTATATTTTAATTGAAGAAAGAAGTTACATCAAGGAAAACAATAAACTGAATTAAAAAAAAATAGGAATTATTATTGTTTATTTGTTTATTAAAAATATTCAATGCAATTTGAAAATTGTTATTTTTCCACCTCAAATAAAAAAAAAGAAGATAACGACAACATTAACATTTAAATTGGGTTTAATTTAATAACAATTAAAATACTGATAACGAGATTTCATTTTTGCAAATTTTTTTGCGATTTTTTCTTCTTCAATGCGATTAAACAATTTTATGAAATAGTTGCAAGACCAGTTAATCGCTCTTGGGTCATTGTTGAACGAAAATAGGTTTTTATAAGCTTAATCTTCGAGAAACTAGCTTAACCTGATGCAACACTTTCAGGAAACGTTAATAATATTTTAAATGTCATTAATAAATTTGGATACAAATCAAATAAGAAGTGTGAAGCTCAATAGTTTAAAATAAACAATTAAGTTTGAAATTAACAACAGAAGTTTGGTTAAATATATTAAATTCATTCAAGAGATCTTTAACTATAATATCCTTTTGAAGTTCGTTGTTAACTGTTGCTGTTAATATTGATTTAAGTTGTTAGCAGTCTTTTAACTCCACCTAAAGACTGCGCAAAGCGCTCATCGGGAGAAGGTAGCGTAACATCAATAACATAAAAACGAAATCTTTAAATTTCAATTTTGGACCGATTGATAACAGCAGCCAGACGGCTGATGAAATCGGACACAATGAAAATGTAAAATGTTTCAAACGAAGATACCTTGAACAGTTTATCTGAATGTAATGTCGCAATTTATCTAAATGCTCCAAACAGGTTAAAAAGTCCATTAATTTTGATTGAATGATTTAAGAAAGGATATTTATTTGCATAAAACTCGTTTAAAAACTGTTGACAGTGCAAACATGAATTTATGTTTTGCTTTTGCTCTGCTTGACCACCCGATATCAGATAAATTTTTCAAAGCAATTCGATAAGAATATTCAGCATGTTTTTGAAGAATGGCCCAGCGTTGGATTTTTTTTTAAATGCTTCTACTTTATCACTGGCATCGAAAACAGGCAATAGCCTTTTCCTGAAGTATACACTCAAACCATAATTTTTTTTAAATATTGGCTAGATACGCCAATTTGAATAGCCAACGCTCATAACATAGCCTGTCGCCCAAAACAAAGTTGTCGTCGAAGGGTTTTTTGTGCATTTAGGTTTGATTTTGTAAAATGTAACTTGTCCGTGACTACAAAATAATAATTCTTGATTCTTTTCTGCATTTGACTGATTACAAGGGTTGCTTTAAAAAAATTAAGTTTGCTATTTGTTTTAATGTATTGACTTCTTTTAAATGAACATTTCAAATTTGATTGCTGCGATCAAAATGACAAGTTCAGAAGAGCAAAATTAACCAGTGTAATGGAATTTTTCTTTTTTTTCTGATATTTCTGCGGAGCACTTGGATATTCTTCGCGGAGCACTAAATGCTCCGCGGAGCACTCTTTGGGAAACGCGGAGCCCTAGCGGATACCTACTAGACGCGGCCAATTTGCTTGAAGAGTGGTGTGAGTTTATGGTCAAGCACAAGTTGAACACAATACAGCACTTCTTTGTTTTTGAAAATCGATATTGGCAGTGCTAACTTCACGCGGAAGCAATTCGCAACATTTGCTTTCGGTTGTAAAAGCTGCAAATATACAATTGTTTTGTTTATCTCTTCGGTTCTTAGTATCATTTTTTTTAGCACAAAACAGCACAACTTTAAGTTTTTAGAAAAATTTAATTTTGAAAAAAAAGTTCATCCTTAAAATTTTAAAATTTGTTAATTTTAAAAAAGTATTTACGGCACATCACAACATCAGTTAAGCAAAATACAGCACAACATTTTTTTTTTTTGAAATCGAAAATGGCGCGGTGGTGCTAACATCACGCTTAAAAATTGGCTATCCTTTTAAAACCATATAGTTAATGCTTGGTACGATTTTTTCTTTGAATATGGCACATATAGCAGCACAAGTTGGAAACATGGCAGCACAACCGTTTTTTTTTTTAACAAAAATCAAAACTAGTGGTGCTGACTTCACGCACATCAGTAATTTCATGTTAAAAGCGAAAGAAACTGATAGCTAGGTGTTTTTATCTTTGACAGTTCTAACCCAAATAAAATTACATAAATTGGAAGTTTTTCAATTGGACATTTTATGTAATCTTTTCTTCATAATTTTAAAATGTATTTTAAAATTTAAGTCCATACTCTTAAATATTACCTTTCAAACACAAAAACTGCAATTCTAAAATCGAATACCAATTTTTTGCGTTTAGCCCATTTCACACTAAAAATCAATTTATTTTTCGTCAGTCTTTAGACAGTATAAGGGTGTTATATACTTTCACGTCTAACAGAAGGTGCAGTTTTTAAAAACACGGCCCAATTGGTGAAGAAATTTTGGAGATTTAAGATTCTGAACAAACGAACATTTACACTATAGTTTTTTTAGTTTTACTCTACCTATCTTACATACCTAGATGTAACTTTTTTAAAGGTTTTAGAAATACAAACAAAATTTAATGAAAAAGTACTAATATGACCAGGGACCTGTAACAAAACGTGACAAGTTTACAACTATATATACTTGTCCGAAAAGTGCAGCATAATTCTGTAACACAACTCAATTTATAAAACTTGTCAGGAATTTGAAATTCCCTCAACTATATGCGACAAGGAAATACACTTACACATATTATAAGCAAAACCCAAAAACTTGTAAAAAATTGTGTAACACCAAGTGGCAAGGATGTATTTTTTTTGGACAAGTGTGGTTATGAAATGACTTAGTGGGAAATTACTTAATTTCCTTCTTTAACTGTAACACAACGTAACAAGTGTCAAGAAAGGCTTGTAAATGTTTGCTTTATAGTTTGTGACAAGTGTATTCAGAATTATCAAACTCGGACAAGTGTTAAAAAAAACAAAACAAAAGATTACAAATATTTTTTAATTTTACTATTATTCGAATTATTCAATAAAAATATTTTGCTGTTTAAAAATTTAAGTTTTAGGTCGATATTTTTCCATAAGAAACTCAAAATTTGTTTATAAGAGCAATAGATAATAACTAGATTTAAGAGATTATATGTAACGTTAGTAATTAACGGTCTCCAATAAATAAATCAGTGACGAGATCAAGATCTCAACTAATTGTAAAAATCTTGAGATTATTTCTTACTAATTTCAAAAACGTATAGGTATACCTTATATTTGGCAGACACATTTCGGGGGAATCAAATAATTGTGGTACCTATTACAGTTTGTAGCTAATTAAATGCTGCTTTTAGCTTTCATTGATATTTTTCTTAGCAAAAAACGCGTTTTTTAAATTTTATTTTGAAATAAAAAACTGTTCATAAAAGCGAAAAAAATAATTTTTCGCAACAAATTAAAATTATAAAAAAAAAACTACAAATTCAGGTAAAAAAAACTTTAAAAGCGTTAACTTGAATATTAAAAAAAAAACGTTTGAGTTGCAAAATCTTGGTTTAAACTTATTATGAGCAAATAACTAGTTTCAAATTCAAGTAACAATTCAAACAAAATTTTGAAAGCGTAAGCTTTTCCGTTTACAAAATGCATTGAACATCTACATAAATAATTGCATTCTATAGTAATAACTTTTCATATTGCTTTTCAACTGTACGACATGCTTAGTTTTCAATAAACCGTTGATAGGCAACACAATAAACTTCATAAAAGAGTCTGTAATTTGATACATGTGATTGATTGAAGAGGGAATTTATATCTCTTAGATCTTTATCTGTTGTCTGTTACGATCTCTATAACACAAACAAATATTCTAACTAATTTGATAAATTACTGTGACTCATAAAGCCAGGTATACAGTTGTTTTGAAAAGACCTATTCAATATTATAATTGTTTGAAAATCACAACAATACACAATCTAACCCATGGGATGGCTATTAACAGTTGCACGATTCCAACCTAAACACATAGTTTGTGTCCAATTGAATTCTCATTTAATTTCCTATCGAATGCCAGCAATTTCGAGTAATCGTTCAATCGTTTGCGAATCGAACTCGAAGCGGGCCGGGCTATTCTCAATTATTATACCTATACCTTAAAACCTTTACCTTTCAATGTAAAATGTGATGCATAGACTACCAATCAACAAAGGTTATAGAGATGCCCCTGTAGATTCCTCCCCCCTCCCCCTTCTTCCAAGCAACAATCATCATCATCAAGTCGCGCAAAATTGTCAGAACACATTCCCAGGCCTAAAATCGTATAAAGGTATATAAAAACAACTTTTTTGCGCGATCATTCAATCGTAACAGAGACAAAAGCAAAAACCAAAAACGTCAAAGTCAACCAATGACCACAAAATGACATCAAATTGATGGCATCGATAGCACTTAATTCATCATTTCCAGAGTTTTCCTATCCACATTCGAGATCCCGCGCATTATAGCCCGCATCAGGCAAAGGTTTATGTATGGCTATCGGTATCTGCAAGTTCCCAATCCAACCAAACCAATATATATAATTGGCATGAACCAGCAATGTAATTTCAGCCATCAGAGCCAAACGAAGGACCTTTGTTCATATTAAATTCCACTTTGGTGCAATTTATTATGAGAGCCAAGTTAAAACCGAAAAAAAAAAAAAAATAACTTACAAAGTCGAAAGATGACGATACGACGATGATGATTATGATGATGATGATGACGACGTCAACGACATTATGACAATATACACGTTGACATGGTGGCGGCGGACACGTCCAGAATTCACGTCCAACCGATAAAAAAAAAATTCTCAAATAACTATAATTCGTAAATATCCGACATTTTGCGATGCGATATAGCTTTGCGTTTTGTTTTTGCACAAAGTGCACAATTATTATTTCGCGAGATACTCGTTCGTCGTTGTTGTTTTGTCCGGGACGGGACGGATGGAAGGGTCTGACGGACAGAGCGATTGCTGAATAAAAATGGCCGCTGATTGTCCAGATTCCAGATCAGAAATGATCGAGTCTTTGAATAAATTACAGGGAACTGGACATTATTATTGGAGGGAAGAAGACGAGCATATATCATTCGAGGTTTGTTATATGTTCCGTAGGTATTTTTTACCTATAATGTGTGCCCGTTGAGTAAGGAGCACCTACTGGGGGGTGTGTAACTACAGTGTGGGTTACAAATAAAAATACAGATGAAGGTTTTTCGTTGTAATCAGATTCACTCGCAATTTTTACCTTTTAGTTGGTAGAATAGTTAACAGAAAGATGTTTATTAGAATTTTAAACAATTTAATTGTCCGAAGAATACGTCAAAACTTATTTTGTTCGTCATATTTCGCATCCATTGCAACCTTAGCCTGAGTCTTCGATTCGACAATAAATGAAAATGGTCAAAGCATTGGCTTTCTGACGTCAGAATGACATAAAATCCCTTCCCAAAGATTTGAAGTCGTGTGAGATCCTCGGCGAATATATAACAATGCGTTGACGGTTGCGTTGAAACTCGCTCAGACACGAATTTTAGTGGCAACTCGTTAATTATTTTGTATGAACGTTTAATCAACTTGTCAAATCGGTAAGGCCACATCCACAGAATGCATGTATAAGCACGTTGTGCTACCCCAACGTTGATACAGCTGAATTTTCTGTCGCATCATGTAAGCATTCGTTGACCTTCATCGCAATTTCAAAAAAATCTGATTTTTAGGGGTTTCTTAATTTTTCAATTTAATTTGACAGTTCATTTATAGATTGACAGATATAGGCAAAAAACTATATTTTGACGCATATTAAATATTTCGGTGTCCAAATGACGCGCCTTTTTGGGGGCAAATATTGTATCCAGGAATTTGACATGGTTATAGCTTAACTTCATATATAAAGTCGCGGCGTAATAGTATAAGTGCGTAGGATTTTTATGCCGCACCGAACATCTTGGGTTCGATTCCTAGCATATGCCCGCTTAAAAACAGAAATGTTTTTCACAGAAATGTTTTTCACAGAAAAATGCCTGTTGCAAGGAATTGAGTAATCCTCCAAGAGTATCCTTGTCGTGAAAAAGTGCTCCTCACCTTAGCTATTCGGATTCGGCAGAGAATTGTAGGTCCCCTCCATTCCCGCCAGTAACACGCACACAGGAATAGTTGGGAGCTATAAGTCAATTGGCCCTAGTTCTTCACGAGCTGTCGCGCCACCCATTTTTTATTTTTAAATCTTGTCAACTCCTCGTCAACGCTCAAAGTGTTCGGGTCGGATATGCTTCAAGTCGTGTTGTCATTACAGTTTAACTTGTCATACGCGTTGGAACATATGTACATGTCAAAAAACTCATTGACACAAATAAAACGTCAACGCATATTGGGACAGCATTGGCTGGCGTAATTCTTGTCAGCGTCACGAACGTTTCATGTGTTGACGCACAATCGAGGTTAACAGTATATTGATGATGGTCTTGGGGTCGTCAAAAAATCAACGATTTTACTATTAATGTTAAGTTTATCGTAGCTTAAGTCACTAGGTCCTATGGCTTTCCACGATCTGTTGTGGTTATTTTTGTTTCACATATATACGGAAATCATGAAAAGCAAATCATAACTTAAAATACAAAAAGATCTTAAAATAGAGGTATAGGTATAAGTACATATACGTTGAATATTCTTTATGTGTATATTTTCTTTTCAAACCCTACTGTATTAAATGAGTGCAATTACTGGAAGCGGTGCCGCAAGGCTGGACTTAAGCTGCGCTTATGTGCAGCTAAAGCAGCAATTACCAATACGAAATGGCAAAATGCTGTTGGCGGCCATTTGCTGGGATATCGATGCCATAACAACAACAACAAAAAAATAATATGCACTATAACAATCCAACAATCGTGCAACTTTGGGATGGTATATAAGTATATAAATATAGTAAGTATCAGATCGAATCCAACAGACCCAGGTGGTTGTTTATGTCCAAAGAGGAATCAATTGCAGATCAAATTGAACATTTTGATTTGCGGTTGGTCGGATGGATACCAAAAATCTCTAACTATGTACCTACCTACGTTGTATAATGTATATACCCACATAATATGTTTATAAAAATGCCCAATTTTGTTTATTTATATGTATTTATGTACCTTTGTATATATAGACTTTAAAATAAGTAAGCCTGCAGACATAAGATAAAGTGAATATTTTAGCTCGCGGCATTTTCTGCTCGTCTTATACCTTCATTGTTTTGTTTAAATCTAAACGTTCATTTTATTTCAGTCAACCCTGATTATGTATGTTCCTTTATAGCTGGACTGAAAATGCCATAATATGTAAAGGTATATCTATTTTATCTTACCAATCTTTATCTGTTTATATATTTTTTAAGTTGAACAAAACTTCAGAAATGCATATATATCTACCCAGATAGCCCAGTCGGGTTAAACATTTCACATGGGAAAAATTTTACTGTATGGTACACTTACCTTTCAAAATTCGTCATTTTATTATTAGGAGAATATGTGTAGTTTTTCGGGAAAATCGGGCTGGAGCTTAAGCAGCCATCTTGAATTTTCTAAAAAAAAAAGACTTAAAATAGAAAATCATTTTTTTTTAAACAACGGCAACACTAACAATGTCTTTATATCTTTTTTAAAAGCCAGAAATCCATTCTTTAATTTTTTTAAATTAAATTATTTTAGTGAATACTTTTTGAAAAATTATTTGTCACACTCAAAATAAAAAAAATTTAATTTTGAAATTAATTTTTTTCAAAATTTTACGTCATAGCGTATTATTATATATTTATATTTTGAAAAAAAATTTCTTATAATGCCCTTATCAATTCAAAGTCAAACACTAAAAACCAAAAGCTAAAATATGTCCTGGTTTTTGAGAAAATTGAAAATAATAAAATGTACTTTACTACTTTTTTAGTGGAAATATAATTTGAAGAGCAATTTAAACCAAGGATTGAAGCCAAATTAATAGAAAATTGTTGCTGATATTTCTCAAAAAGTATAAAACATTTTTGCATCTGGTTTTAGAGTTTGACTAAAAATGTATAGATAATTGAATAAGAAAATAATATTACTTAAAAATGAAAACTTCTGAAAAAATTTGTTTCCAATTTATTTTTTATTTTTTTTTTTCAAAATTTTGAGTATGAAAATTAATTTTTCAAAAAGTATACACTTTGATAATATAATAATTTTATTCAAAAACAGATTCGGACCGATTTTTCCGAAAAACTACACATACGTCCGTACCATTTGGATAGTCTCACACATAGTTTAACTATTTTTGGTACTTCTTTAAGGTCTAATTACAAAATTTGTATTGAGTAGCAAAGTAGAACATGGTTACTAGTATTAAGAGAAGTTTTGACTAATTTCTAAAAGCTAAAGCAATTTTCTCAACTAGTTTTGTTAACTGTCACAAAAATGTGTATTATTTGCTGTAGCATAAGAATAGCCTGACAATATTTATTTAGTAGAAATAAAAACCAATTTATTAATTTTTTTAAAGAAAATAATTTTTATTTATTTTTTGTGGTTAACACAATATTTTAGAACTTTTTAGATCCCCCGTTGTTTTGAAATACCTCTAAAAAGCGATCGTTTAAGGAATCATACAAAATCAATGTTCGATTTCTTAAACAATCGCAAACGATTCCTTAAAAATCTGACGAAATGTTGGCCCTTGCCACTTTGATAGCTTCTTGTGTACATCCTTCCATTTCCATAAACCATGCGTGTTTGAAAACTCCACACATTTTTAATGAGAGTAGGGTGGTAAGGATAATTGCTGTTTATTTTAAGTTTGCAACATTTTAATATATAAGCTGTGTGAATCGGCTCATTATCTTGCTGCAAAAAGAATTGACAGCATGTCTTAAAATACACTGAAAGTGAAGCAAGACTGTTTCCAATAAGGTATTATATTATTTGGATATCATTTTACAGTCTACAAAATCTAAATCAACAGTGCCATAAAATGGTACTGCATCCCCATACCATAAATCATCCCTCACGGCTATGATAGCAATCAAAACACAAATTTTCTTTTCTTAAATCATGGAAGTAGTTTTTATATCCATCCGGTCAGTTTAAGTTGGACTCTCTTCAACTAAAAAGATCATTTTTTGCCAACTGTTTGAATGGTTGCTGCCTTAAGCATTTCATGGCATCCGGCATCTTGCTAAATTAAGCTGGTATAGTTAACGCGCTTTATTAAACAGAGGTTTTTTCATCAGCATTAAGTGCTTTAGGTGTCCGGCATTTCTGATAACCTGATTTAAGGTCATTGGGATTACTTCTAACCCAGCTCCGTGTCTTGATGTTCTCAGAGAGTAGTTCCATTTGGAGGCTTATCATATTATTTTCGTCATTGATAGATAAGATAGAATTGAAAAAGTTCGTTCTTTGTAGTTTTTTGCATTCATTAACGGATTTTTTAAGAAATTGCATACCAATTTGAGACTTTGATTAATTTTCTGACCAATAAAACATTTCGTCAGTCCTTGATTCCGATAGGCCTCGGTTTTGGCAATCTCTGCAAACGTTAATGAGTCTTTTCTGCCATTTTAAACTTTCAAATTGAAGAAATCACAAAACATAACTGTTTTATCACTTCTTGATAACTTTTCGAGACCTACGCTGCCAAATTATAGCTTACAAAATGTGGAATAAAATCAATTGAGGTATTCAAATGTTACAAACAAAATTAGCGTTTTAATAACTGCAAACAAACAAGCACGGAAAATTTAGTTAACTTTACGAAATTTGTTAAAAAATTGTCTTAATCTCAGACACCGTTCTCTTACCTTGTCTTTAAATATAAATTTTCTTATGTATAAATCAAAGAAGTATCAAAAACAGTTGAATGTAAGAAATTTAATGTTTGAGGCTATTCAAATGTTACGGACTGTATGTTCCTAATTTCCTCATCTAACGATTTGTGGAAGAAAAGTGTGCAATACAATTTTTCCCACGTGAAATGTTTATTCCGACTGAGCTAAATTATATCGTCGGCTAACTACGTAAAACTGCTAAGTCAACTTTTGCAAATTTTACAGGAGAGCGAAAAAACAAACAAAAATTACATAAGGGTCCATATAAAAAATTGATTTTCTCTTTAGGATTCCGCAATAACTAAGATTGGACTATGCAGAATGTATTTCTTAAAAAAATGGCATATAAATCTCAATTTCGGCCAAAAGTGGACTTAGCAGCTTTAGGATGCTGCCGATGCGAAACTATAGAAATCCCAATCATAGAAAAAATTCGTTACTGATGCTTTTCGTTCAGCAGTACCTAAAATTGTTGGATGAGTTAAATTAATAATTATAGCAGATTATTTGGAGGAGTCTCCCACTCTCTACTCTTTTTTCCCAGTAAAATAATTGCCCGCGTATCATTAATTGCGTTCGAATTAATAACATTTGAGCTTTATTCATTTTGAATGATTTTGTTGTTTCTTTTGTTGTGATGATTTTTTTTGCATTTGGTTATAATTCCCTCGCGGATATTTTCCTTGCAATTTTTGAAAGCATTTCGCTGTCTTGTTGGAGACCACAGAAAAATTTCTTTCGTATCAACAACATACAAGTAAGTACAAGTTTTAAAAAAATGAGTTCGACATTTTATTTATAATATTTTTTCATTCAAAATTTTTAGTTCGATAGTTAAGGCTCCCCCAAACCAACGCGAAACATTCGGAACGACAGCGAAACTTTCGGCTGCCAAAATATATTTACAGGGCGATAAATGAGAGTACACCCACATCCAACTCGACGCACAATGCGATTAAGCGAATTTCATGAAAAATATATTGAGAGCCAAAATTTTCGTCGTCGCGTTCGTCGTACCGTTTGTTTCGCTTTGGTTTGGTAGAGCCATTCTTTTCAAAACTTTTGTTCTTTTTTTATACTCAAACGATTTTAATCTTTTTAATTCACACCTACACGCGCTCTAGCTTTTTGTTGCATCTTATCCCTATTATGTGTATGATATAGGTAGGTATATATTTATTAGTTTATATAATACGTAAAGTAAATTTCAATCCAATTTGCGGTGTCGGATTATATAGTCAATTTTGGATATTATGATGTGAAACATGTTAATGAACCCAACTGCGAATTGGATTTACTTTCATCACAACTTTTTCTTTTTTTTTACGTAGATTTATCTGACTACCAAAATCACTTTTTTTAGCTTCTCCGTCATCGTTTTGTAAGATTTAATTAAAACCTCATCAATATTTCTTTAATACAAATCCAATTTTTCTGATTACCTTCGGAAGAAATCAAAATAATAAAAGTTTAATTTTCCTGAAATGAAAGAATCATAAAATTACATGGGTCTAATAAAATCATTATATATATATATCAGTGATATCCTAGTTCTATTGAAATGTTATAATATAAGAAAATAAGTTTTCAGATGTTTTTTTTTTTTTTGAAACAAAATAAGTAAACCGAAACGGAAGTTTTAAAAATCCACAAACTTTTATTTCTTCTCAAACACAAAATGGAGTTTAAATATCTTTTAAATCTAAAGTGTCTCCAAATTTAGTTCATCCCACAAATAATTCTAATAATAAAAGAATTCTAAGTTGAAAGAAAAAAAGAAAAAAAAAAAAAAAAAACGAATCAATTCAAGCATCAATAAAACGAATAACAGAATGAACCACAAAAATTCACATCCCTGATTCTCTAAAAATAACGATGAAAAGAAAAAAAAAAACCGTCAGCTAACATTCTGCCAATTTCTGTTCAATGGCAGAAAATTTAAAATTTATGAGACCATTTCCAGTGGCCAAATAACCATTGCTCACCGTTCTCTTTGATGTCCAATTTTCTATTTCAGCAAAAAATAAAAAATAAAAAAAATGGAAAAAACAATCTAGACAGGCAGAAAAAAAACCAACACTAACACAAACAAAGATATTTGTTTGCTCTTATATCCATGTCCAGGATATACATTTAGATACATTTACCCCATTTTAGGTGGTCACAGCTCACTAGTTAACAAACCCAAAATAAAAGGAATGTTTCCGCTTAAAAAGCCATCATCCATTTATTTCGCTAGCGGTCTTTCTCCATGATGGACGAAAAGGACGATCTATATACGATGTAGGTATACAAACAAAAAATTATAAAAAAAAATACACACAAATAAAAATTGGTATTTTGGGCAGGATTGTGGTGCTGGGTCGGGCTGGGCTGGGCTGAGCTGCGCTGGGACAGCACGGAACTGGTGGCCATTAAAATTCAATACAATTTTAGAAAGATTTATCGAAAAATTTCAAGTGAATAAATTTACCTAAGTGCATGTCATAGCACCGTTTTAGGTTTTTCTGAGTGGATATATTCGAAATTTGATATTTTTCTATGTCATGATGCGGGATTGCTTTGAGTTTGTTATATATGGTTTTTTTTTTGCAAGGGTGAATGGCGGCGATTGTGCATATAGATGATGGGAATTAATAATTTATCCAACTGTGTTTAGTTGTAATAGAAAAAGTTTTCATTTTTTAATGGACATGAAAATTAAAACGAAAATAGCTTGGGTAATTTTATTCAATAAACTTTGATTGTAGATTTTTAAGGGAAAGCAATAGATAAATGGTATAGAAATCTGCTGCAATGGGATACAATAAAAGTATCACTTTGATGTTTTAAGGTTTTTACGATTTTTTTCAAAAATTAGTCATGTGATTCTTGAGATAGGTATATTAAAATCCACACAAGATCGTGCCTTCGATGAAATGAAATTTCGTCTTACAGTGGCGTACACTTTGAATATGCAAATTTCTAGCTATAATACATATCTTTGTTCTCTCAGCGATCATACGGAGTCTTAAGCTTTTCCAGTTAACGTAAGACTATTGCGAAATGCATTGTGTGGAATGTAGAATGCGAAGTGTGGAAGTGGGAAGTAGAGAGTGGAAAGTTTCATGTGCGGAGTGCAAAGAGTGCAGTATATCTACGAAGTGTGAATTGCGAAGAGTGGAATGCGAAATGAGGAGTGCGAAGTGCGAAATGCGGTGTGTGGGGTGCGAAGTGGAGAGTTTCATGTGCGAAATACAAAGTGTGGAGTGCGAAGTGTTAATACCGAATTGCGAATTGCAAAGTGTGGAGTGCAAAATGCGATTTGTGGTGTTCGAAGTGCGGAGTGTGAGTTGCGGATTGCGAAATGCGGTTCCGAGTGCGAAGCGTGGAGTGCGAAGTGTGAGAAGCTAAGTACGACTTTTTGATTGCAAATTGCAAAGAGTGGGACTGTAAAGTGCGAAGTGCGGGGTGTAAAAAAACATGTTTGTTATTTTTCTCATTTTTTTATCAAGAAACCAAATTAAATCATTATTCGCTGTTACATAGGCGCACGGTCATTATTTTACAGGCCAAAGAAAAATGAACTTTTGACCCACTTACTTAGTTGGATGAAAATTCTACAAATCTATATATTGTGAACTTTAGACTGGCCTTGGTGAGCCAAAAGTTCACAGCAAATTTTTGTGGGCTTCTTTTCCATAACTGTGGATTTATGTCTCAGAAAATTGTTGACATAGGCGCCTGCCTAGCGACTGAGTATATACTCTAAGCAGAGAAACGGAATCCCGAGAACGGTACACAGAACCCAAAAAAGGTATTAAAATCGTTTGAACCCGCGAAGGGTTCTACCCATGATAGCTGTTGTCCAAGAAAAAGCGCTGCTGGGTAATTTTTTTTAAATTACTAAGATGGAACTATTCAACTAATATAGAGCTGCAGTTGAACTTAATATACGAAATTTAGTCTACTTTAAAAGTGTAACAGGCAACTTTTTTCTAGGATGGACCATTTTAAAATTTTTAAGCCAATAATTGAACAAAGTACGAAAAAGTCGCGGTTTTTTTTACCTCCGCGCAGTTAGCACAGGTCTTTTAGCCCGTGGACTTATGACCCTGAGCCTTTTTCATATAGTTCCTATTACAGTTTGAAGCTGTGAATTTACATTCAAATTGAAGGAGATGAATTAATTACTTCCAAAATATGTTCTGACATAAAACAGAATTTAAAAGCATATAAACAAAAAATTTGTACCTTCTCCCTCAGAAGGTACTTGCCTTCCATTTTGACTTATTTATATTTAAAATCGATTTATATCAATTTCTATAATTGGAATTTGATTGAATTTTATGAATCGGGAAAACTGACAGGATTGGTTGACTTAAATTGTAGTTAGTTTTCTCATTTAAACTATTTTAAGAAACATATAAAATTTAATTTAAATTTAACAAATATTGTCACCTTTTTTCTATAGCGAACACGACTAAAAAGCAATTTATTGACATAAGTCTTCGCTTATAAAAAGACTGATAAAAGCACTTCTCACAACTTTTCTTTTAGAATTAACTAAAATTGTTATTTCCGAAAGATTTAATAAAAAAAATCACTCAAGATAAACTTTGCAGTTTTTATAGACAAAATATTTGTGTGTTGTGATGAAAAACAGAAACAAGGCAAAATGCATTTAGTTACTGACTAAAGTTTTTTTTCCATTTAAATAGGTATTGAACAATTGAAAGAGAACATCGTACCAATACAAACAAATTGAAAACTATTGCGCTAAAAAAAATAGATGTCCTGAAAAACTGCAAATTGAAAACAACTAACTAAATTAACGGAACAGGAACTGCGATAAAAATGGCAACAACCAATACTCCCTTGGTTGTTTTTTTTTTCTTATTTTTTGTTTGTTAATAAAGAAGAAACTTTTTTTGTTATTTTCCAGTAATAAAGCAAGAGAGCGCACATAGAATTCATCACGGACACACAGACACGCGACGCGCATAAATATCCCATTTAGACACACAAAGCCATTCGATTTGTTGCCAATGAAAGGGATGAACCGGAAGCTATTCATTCTTTAGGACCATTTAATATTTGCACATTTGTCGTTCTATGTTTATCTGCCCTTTTGCTATGGTTAAAAAACGAACTGCACATACAAGCGATTTGTTTCGGACAATTCACAAAAAAAAAAAAAAAAAAAAAAAAACACCAACATAAAAATAATAATAAAAAAAAAACGAATTGGAAAGATATATCTACTCTTCATTTCTATTTTTGTGTCTCTGTGTGTATAAATAAAAATCGCAATCGTATAACGCAACTCTTTTTCAAAATTTGTGGGTCGGAAGAAAAGCTTTTCCATGAACACAAACACATCTCATAATAAAGAACGCAAAGAAAGGACAATAGAAAGCAAAACATTCTCGAACGTTAGCCATGCTTCTTTTAAATGCCTTGGATATATTTTATCCTTTTGGCTGCAGGGTATTTATCCACAATGATATTACCATTTTGTTGTGTAATATGGAAGACTAAGGGTATAGACGACAAAATACAAAAAAGGAAAAAAACGGTGCTCAGCAATAAAATTTACAAGTTCCGGTTTCCGTTCAAATGGGTGAATTTAGGCAAACGATTACATTTCGGAAATCCCGTCCAAATGTTGGACATAAAATGTATTTTGTTTGTTCATTTGTATATTCCCATTTTAGATTTTAGTCCTAATTTAGTCAAGTCATAAACAGAAAACGTTTGCATAATAATTCTAAAACGTATTTGGTTTGGCATTGAATTGTATTCAATTTTGATAATTTAAAAAGTAATCCAAATGCAAATTATTAAATGGATAGAAATGGAGTTGAGATTAGAGCCATTTTGGGATTCTGTATACTTTTGTTACATGTGAAGTTGGAAATATGTAGGTGTATGTATATGTATGTAGTTAGAATATAGTTCCCTTTGATTCTCAATTTTTCTATGGATATATTTGGACATTTTTTATTTGTATAGATGGCTATTATATTTTGTGGTATGAAACTCATGACAAAATTTAACGAATACAAAATACCATCTTATTAAAACTGAAGAATTACGGAATTGCAGTCTTTTTATCAGAAATTAGAAATCGAAAATAACAATAACTGATTAAAAAAAAAACTTTTTATATATATCAATTATTTAATAGAGTTAATAGGTGTGTTCCTTTACTTTGAAACTCTGTAGGTACACTTGTGTGAATTTCTACACATTTTAATTTTTTTTTATATGAATTTTGACAAATTTTGTTGTAGAAATTTACACAAATGCACAGAGTTTCAAAGTATAAAGAAGCTAGGCTAATATCTTAATTATATTTTGAATTGTTTCAAAGAAAAAAATTGGACAAAAAAAAAACGGGAAAGATCAGAGAAAATTATCTCATGTTAGTCTTAGATCTCGCCATAGGACGACCTACAAAGGTCTTTTAATTTCTTATCTGCTTCTCGAAACTATAAAACTTATTTCTAGAAAACATCATCCTGATTTTATGTGATTTTTTTATATCCATTGCCTATTTATCAATTTTTGTTCTTCAAATGTTTTCATCTCGAGTTTTAGATTTTCTAGAATTTTCTTTTATATGTATGACTTTCTTCTTTTTAAAGCCTAGTACGCTGCTGATGCGAAATGAAAATTTCCTGTGATCTGCAAACAGACAACAAAACGCTTGCGAAAACACAACGGAAAATATCCTTGGAGAGTTTCACTTATTCCAAAAACAAAATCAAACATAAACGCAAAAAATCAGAGAAACCCATAATGTAAGAAAATGACAAAAAAAAACACAAATAAAACTAAAATGTCATTTTTCCGCACACAATAAATAGTCTGCAGGTACAATTAATTCAGTGCAAAAAAGGAGCGGAGACTTCTCCAAATAATCTGCTACAATTATAAATTTCGCTATTCGAACAGCGTACTGCAAAACGAAAAGCAGAACGAAATTTTCCGTTTATGATTTCGTTGTGTCATTTTTGTATGGGATTTTTCGTTTCGCATCAGCAGCGTACTAGGCTTAAAGAAACAAAAATATCTTATCGCTTTTCGTTTAGAAAATAGAATCTAGGCTTTGTTTTGTTTACCCTAATTTACCCTACTGATATTCCGTTTTAAAAAAAACCACGTACCTACTTTAAAATTTTTTAATAAAGTTTCCTTTCACATATAATACGGAAAGAATTCTTAAATCAGATCAAGAAAAATAAGCTACAAATCACGAAAAATGAATCCACTTTTGTACCTTGGCTTGGAAATAAGTAAATTATGACTTTTTGTTTGCAATTTTAAAAAATAAGCGTAATGAAGATATTGACACTCAAAATCATATTTCAACACTTTTGATTATAAATAATTCGATTGAGGAAAAAATATATTGCCTTCATCGAATTGCAATTTGATATCAATTTGTATCAATTTAATATATTTTGCATGCAACTCATTTTTAAATATTTTCCTAATCATGAAAAGAATTTTTTTTTGTTAATATAGAACGGATAACTCCCAGAAAATATTTTTTTTTTTTAGCTTTTTTTTCTAAAATTCGTGAAATCTTTCATAGACTTTTGCATATCTTTATTTATTTCTATTTATGTATAAGTGATCCAAATTTTCAGAGTTACTTATATTTATATGCAAGAAAATTTATTGAAATTCCTCGGCATGTTTCATTCTATTTTGCATATTATTATGTATGGTCTATATTCCTCATACTGAATATTTTAATTAATTTTTGTAGAGATTTGCATTCTCTTGGAGTGCATGGATGGAATGAGGATGACGACGATGCCGAAGATTTTAAAGCGAAAAGTAAAATTACGTTTATGTCTCATATATAGGGTCAACACTCACCATGCTGCTTCCAATCAAACTCACATATGACGGCCATCGCAATGGTGGCGGGCGGCGCGGCGCAATGGTTATAGCGTAAATTTTCCTGATTCAATTAAGTACAACCATATGATATAATTGCAGAGAACCACACTCAAATCTCATCGACATGACGATATGCCATATGCAGTCAGTAGTAACTCTTTCTTGATGATATTTTCTATATTTGTTTTGGAAATCTCTGTTATGTGTTTGCTTTGAGTAAAATAAAAACGAAAATTTTATTAAAAAACATTGCATCCCGATTTCCTTCCGAATATGGATTTTCACAATATACTAAAATTTTTTGTTTAAAATAATTGTATTGTGATATTGTCTTAATTTAAAGAAAGTTAATTATTAACTATATGAGTGTATATGAGTGTTATGGTATGTCTGTTATGAAATTAATTCTTATATTATAAGAATTCATTCATAAGTGACATTTTTTTTGGAAAATAAATTTCATGATGATGTTGGGTAAGAATAATTTTTTTAATATTATCAAAATATCGACAAAAATTAGGTAATGTTATAGTTTAAACACTGAAGTATTATTATAAATAGTTTTGAATGACATTATACACATAAAAAATGTTTATCGTCAAGAAACTCAGTTGCGTAGATAGCTTTTTTACAATAAGAGGGGATGACATATTTTTAAACTCCATATAATTTTTGTTTATAAAGTTAAATTTTTATTTTTTCTGACAAAAACAAGTAGAAACATTATTTTCAGTCATCTTTTATCAATGTTTGGGGTTTTACCCCAGCTGGATTACTTTAAAGAAGTCCAAATTCATGAAAAAAGGATACACCTCGTTTAAATCGTTTTAATATTCTTTATTCGATGCGTCTTACCTCCACGACAATCAGTTCCAGAAGGAAGATATACATTTCTATAAAAATGACTAATTGCAGGGCAACTTTGATTTGAAAAAGTTACACTAAAAGACCTCTAATAGACAAAATAGAAAATAAAGATCGGGGAATTCTTAATGAATTCTCGAACATTTAGTACTCAAAATTCCTGTAACTTCAGATTTTGCCATAAACTGACCTTTAAAGCACTTTTTGAAGACTTTCTTGCTCATTTCCAAAAATTGCAATTTTTAGTTAGGTCACTTTCATTCTAAGGGTGTGATATTATGTAAGTATAAAAAATCTCGTAAAAAATATTAGAAAATCGAGTTTTGGTTTTTTTTTTTGATAATTCATCTATTACTTCGTCCACTGTTCCCTTGAATCGACTTTATCTGTTTGGAACTATCAAATATTCATTTGGCAGTAGACTTTGATACCGACAGTGCAACAAATATATCCTTAGCAACAAATTGATGTTCAGGAACTTTTCTTCTACGCAGGGCCGGACCAACCATACGTGCAAGATGTGCAAATGCACAGGGCGAAAAATTCTGGGGCACATTACCAGGAGCAAGAAAATGTAATCGGAATTAGGCAATAACGCCCAAATTGATTTGGAAATATCGCCCAAAAAAATTCTGAACAATTGTTGTTGTTTTTTTTTTTAAAGGAAAGAACTCCGAAAATAGAAACAAAAGCCAAATGGGAAATAACGCCCAGAATTGGAAATATCGCCCAAAAAAAAAAATCCAGAAAAACCTTAATGTTTATGCGCCGCGATTTTTTGAAGGTTATCTTATCGTTGAAACTTTACTTTGGAAATATCGCCCAAAATTTAGGAAAGAACGCCCAAATTAAAAAAAAAGTTTAGAAATATCGCCCAAAATTGAAGAAATAACGGCCAAATTTTACAAAAACAATTTACGTTGAAAGTATTTGGGCGATATTTCCAACTTAATATTTGGAAAAATATAAATTTGGGCGATATCCATTTTTTTTGGGCTATAAAAAAAATGTAATCTGATCTTGCGCAAACAAATATGTACTACCATTTGCCATGTGTATTTATGTATGTGTGCAAATATAAAAAGTGTCGCTTCTTACAAATCTTGCACAAGGCGCAAGTTTGGCTGAGGCAGTCCCTGTCTACGGATCTAATATCTCTTCCACGTTTTCAACTCGACGAGAGCAATAAGAAATTTTTAATAAAACTCGACAGTTTAAATTAAACTATCAGCTGCTTTGTCAATTTCGAATGAAGCGCACCGAGAATACTTCTAATTTAATTTCATAGTTAGTAAATCTCTCCAACATCTATGATACTGAAGTCCAGAAATGTATTAAACACCGTCACGCTAATGTAATCTTCTATATTTTTAACTTCAGGATTCGGACAATTTTTCTGTCTTATTCTTATGTGTGTTCGGTCTCAATGTCAAAAGATTAGAGACAAAGTTTGACAAGATCCATGTAGCTTGTTCCAAATCTAAATTTACCTTTTTAAATTCGCTACTCAAAATCTACGAAAATTGGTAAACCAGATTGATAACTTGTAAACTAATCTATAGGGTTTTTTCAAATTTTTGACGTCACTTTCCGAAGATCTTATTTCATCCAAAGTTTTCTAAAGACCAATTCACGAAAATCATCAATAGCTTCATACTTTGACACCCATCAAGTCGGATTCAATCTCTTAAAAGTTTTTCTCTTTGAAGTTTTATTAGATCCTTCGATTGTATGTTATTGAATTGACCTTCTTTCAGTAAATGAAGGAATGCATTCATGGTTTATGGTTTTTATCGCGAATAACGCATAGTACCCAATTTATGTATGTCCTTTAAGTTCGTGAAACTGTGTACTTCTTCTCATTATAGTTCATGTCACTTTATGTGCTCTGTGCTATATTGATGTGTTTTATTGGTTAAATTGAAGACTCATGAGGTGGATTGATCCCTCAGCCCCCGCCACTGATAAAAAAACATCCAACAAAAAATCCAAGTTAAAATCTAAATGAAAAAATGTTGTTTTTATTATTACGCATTGATTCTTAATTTGTCGTTGTTTTCTTAAAGTTCTTAATGTAAATGTTTCTGAATCTTAAACTCACTTCAAGTTAAAAATAAAAATGGTTCGTGTAGAATCAACATGAATCTTTTTGAGTTAAAATTAATCATTGTTAATTTTTCCTTTATTTCCTTATTTGTTATTGTGATTGTTAAATTTGCGTATTTAAATAGAAATATAGATTAACATTATAAAGGGACATTCATTTTTTGGTTTCGAAATTAAAGTTAAATAAAACACCCACAGCGATACATTTTTGATGAAAATTTGATTTCATTATAAATTTTGGCCTTTGCCATTAAGATGTGAAAAACAATATCATTCAAATGGTCGCCTCGGGAAGATTCGCAGCATGCGATACTTTTGATGTAATTTTTAACCACTTTTTCGCACATTTCGAGCGGTATCTCGGTCATAACTTGAGTAATGTTGGTTGTAATGTTGCGCCTAGAATTCGGGGATTATTCGTGTATGACACGGTCTTTTGCGTAGCCCCACAGAAAAAACCTAACAGTGTCAAATCGCCTGATCTTGGTGGCCAATTGACGTCACCAAAACTTCTCACTCATTAATTGGTCGTGTTGTGCAGCTTGTTGCCTTGTTACCCCGTCTTGTTGGAACCACATATCATCGAAGTCATCATCTTCAATCGCCGGCCAAAAAAATATGGGTTATCATTCTACCATTGCTGCGAACGCCGGTAAATCGATAAATTCGGATCATCAGTAACTCTTGCACTAGCAGCAGCAATATTTTCGACTGAGTGTGCATTACGATGATGCACAGGCCTTAAGACATCAATAACGCTTCCACTCTCTTAAAATTTCCTCACAATTTTACCGATTACCGATTGCTTGCGTAGTCGTTCGATTATAATGTCCATAATCATCGCGTAGTGCGCGAAAAGTGGCTACGTTTGAATCACCACTTTTGTAGTAAGTTTTAATTATTTTTACGCGTTGTTCGATTGTTATACTATGTTTCCACCGACCGCTAAACCGAGATTTAAGTAGATTTAACCTAAATCCTCCTCAAATCTCAAAGATTTACCATACGAATTTAATCCCCAAATCTAGTAGATTAGATATTAATCTTGTTAAATCTTCATAGGGCCAATAGTTGAACAGATCGAACAAACCAATTCCTCTCTTGCGCTGAGTACATTATTCGAGAATCGAGAGAACATTTTCGAGACTCTATTTTCTTATTTTAATCGTTTAACTATCTATCTCACTTCCAATTTGGAAGAAAACATGAAACAGCATTTGCATTTTGAAAGGAACTGTCAAAGTTAATCTACTTTATAATCTTTTTATGCGGTGAAAACACTATATAGGATTTACGAAATCTCAACGAGATTAACTTTCGGTGGAAACGTAGTATTAAGCGATCCATTATCGTAAATGGCAAACATTCAACTAATATTAACCTTGTTCGCTTTCATCCCAAACCTTCCCATTTCTACCATTTTCAGCCGAAAAGACTGTTAAAGTTAATATAAACAAAATAAAACTGGTAGAATCTGACAGTTTCGGGAAAGTACGCGAACAGACCTAATATAACACTTCAAATGACAGTTGAGATTGACAGATGTAAAATGCCAGCGCTACCAACTTAAAACCACGAAATGAAAGACCCGTTACATACCTATGGTTGTATAAAAAACAAGATCAGCAAAACGATTCAACAGGCAGTGTCGTGTTATTTCGATGTCAAAGTCCATTTTACTTAAATGGGAATTTTCATTTTACTTCATTTTGATTTTACAAAAATGTTGGTATTATTTTGTTTTTAATATTTCTTAAAATGACAAGCAATTGTTTTAAAAGGGTTATTTTGACATGAGGGTAATTATTCTAAAACAAAATTAAAAAGAACCTGGGCTATGTTCTTTAGAGAGCTCTCTCCACTGACAAGAAGGCAAAAATATGTAACCTCTATGTGACTTTGCATATATCATTAGCTGCAATTTATTATCCACATGATCTGGTCTGGATCAGATCCCCATAATAGCTGTGTTTGGTAACGTGAAATTTCTTGCAAAATTGCACAAATTTTCACAATTTTTCACAAATTGTCAGCAATTCCTGTTTGTTAACTCAAAAAAATTGCAACGAGAGAGCACAATGAGAGAGCAAACTATTTCCCCTCCATTAGATAACTTGCAATTTTCTGCTACACAAATTTCTGTGTGCAAGGAGTGTAAAAACTGTCAAATACATAGCTGTCAGTGTCTGTTACTTGACGTCGGTCGGCTAGTTCAGGTTTCTTGAGATATCTGAGATCTCAGAGATCTCAGCAATCTCAGAAATCTGAACGTAATTCCTCAGTGAGATTCCTCACTTTTGCTGTCAAAAAGCTGAGACTGAAATTTTTTGGATTCGTTTGCTCAATTATTTTTTGTCGCAGTTGATCAATTTATAAAAACGAGATGGAGAGTGCTTTTGACTTCTAAAGGAGAAATTTTGTTCAAGTTTCTCCTTCTCCTCAGTGGAGCTGACAGATGTTTGCTCAGTGAGATCTCAGAAACGTGAACTGGCTAATTGATTCAGATTGTGTTCATTCACTTGATGAAGATTCAGATAAGTCCATCAAAACCAGTGTTACATTTTCGCTCGATATTTTTCGGAATAAAAATTATTTTACAATTTAAAAATTACAGGGTTCAAATTGATTTGTCAATGTTTTACGTCTTGTATCTACACAAAAGTGACATTTTATACAAAAAGTGGTTCAGTGCGTTTGTTAACTTTTGGACAAGTTCTCCCTCTCTGAGAGTATTTTTTGCTTCTTTCAAAGTTTGACAGGTTTTACACTTTTTTCTTAAAAAAGATAACAAACAGACCTAATATAACAAACAGGATCACAATGACAGTCAAATATATCCGCCTGTTTTTGCATTGCTTTTATATATTTTTCATGTTTTTCTTGGCTTTTTTCTTTGCACTACAGTTTGCACTACCTTACCATAATAATAATAAAAAAGTACAAGCAGAATCACATGTTGTTTTTGCATTTACGTATGTAAAAATTTAATCCAGATCAAATCATGTGGATAATAAAATGCAGCTATTGTTTATTTTAGTTTTAAATGGCACATATGGAGTTTTTGAATATGTAATAAATTTTTAAACAAATTTAAACAAGAATCAAAATGTTTTGAATCTTATCTTTGATTGTCAGTATACCTATGTACATTGTACATATATCAAGTAGCCAGTTTAAACCACCCTGTAATAGAATACTTTTCAAGTGTTGGTAACAATATATCTACCAGTTGCAAATTAACTTGATCCAATTACCATATGCTCAACATATAGAAATATACCCTGCACTGTATACGCTCATTCCTTATGCTCAACGTTCCATCAGGAATGAGGACAATGTTTCTTTTATTAGAGAACACAAAAAAAGGAAATCCTAGTGACAGTTGCAACCAATAAGAGAAATTACCATTACCAAGGGTGTCTGCGGCCAGCCACTTGGAAGGATTTATTCAAATGTATTTATTCGAAATGATTTTGATGATTATTAAATTATACTCTATTAGTCGAGTGTTTATTTGTAAGTAGGTATGTATATGTACGCGAGGGAGCATTATACATAGTAATGTATATGTATGTATGTTATAGGTACATTTATATTAATTTTATCCTTTTTAACATCAATCAGCTTGCATACGCTTCATTTATTTCAGAAAAGTACAAAAAATAACGAAGTAGTCCATATGAACTAAAATTAAGTAGGTACGTACAGCCTTCAGTTAACTTTTAATAATTGTGTCGTTTTAAAGGACCAGACCGTGCGAAAGTTTTTCATTTAATAAAATTAATTCGGTTTTATAAAAATGCGTATGTACGCTTCTTGAGAAACTGTGAGAAAAATCTTGCTAAATGAACATCTCCGTAAACTCACATTGTGTAAAAGCTAAAAGGCTTCGCAAAAATCCTCTTAAAGGTAACCTTTGATTTAATTGCAAAAAGTCAAGAGCATATATCGATCAACGGTATATACCTTCGTATCGTTCATAAGTTGCAAGAATGTTCATTTTTTGGTTCGGAATATTTGTTTTTGTTGTTCCTATAGTCCTTGAAATACATTTCAAGAGTTATTTTCAAACTTTAACTCTCACACTACGCATATCGTGTGCATCATGCCTATGCCACAATAAGGAGATTTCTTTTCAACACCCCTAACATAACGTTAAAAATATACATATACACGAATAAGTAACCTCTTTATAGATTTATGGTGAAGGGAAATCTTTACCAAAAGGCATTTTGATTCATTTTGATTGGTATTTTCTCAATTGTGTTTTTTTTTTTTTTTTTGTGTTTTTGGTTATTGTTTCAGGGGATGATTTTTAGTGGTGCTGCTGCTACTGCGCTAATACCATAACGTACCATTCAATCCGAATCCTGCTTTCCTGATGCGGAGGGTGACTATAATAACAGTATTATTTCCTGTAAGTGGTCCTCTAATGTGACTTAAATTATTTCAAATTAACCCAAATGGAAGAGGAATGACAAATTGGAAAAGTTCTTTACCCAGGGATATAAATTGTGAAGGAGGAAGCGGGCAGTTTGGGAAATTTAGAAAAAGATGTACATACATATACATATGTATGTATACCTAATGGTGGTAACATTTCTATTAAGTTTGGAAATAAAATGTTCTCATTGCTAAATTTGACTTCTTAATTTACTTCCGGTTCTTTTAAAAACTATATTTTGACATATAGGTATCAACAATATTTCATTCTAAATGTCATCGCAAAGCACTGAAAAATATTGGTCGGGTTAAAAATAAAAAGTATTTTTTTTTTGATTAACTGATTATGGCTTTTTCGATTGGTAATCTATATTTCACTTTTATTTTTAAGTTAATTCAATAAATTTGGCAAAATTACAAAAAAAAACTCAATTAACTCAAATCAATTGAAACCAAACTTATATACTGGATTTGATACTTTATCTCTCTTGACAGAAAAAGAGAAGAAATTACTATAAAATTGACCTACCTTTCTAGAGTATTTAGTTCGAACTGTTACCAGAAAGCTCTCGAAAAACAGTAGGTACTTCTGAAAAGAATAGAGACTACTTACATATATTGACTTGATTTCAGAACCAAAGCCAAAAACATTTAAACGCATCGAAAATTTATTCCAGGTTACCAATCGAAAAAAAACGCCATAAAATCGCTTGTTTCTAAAATAAATGTCACTTTATTTTAACATGTCAACCCCATGCGTGACCGTGCCAACGGGAAAAATGATTTATTTTTGCTCTTGCCAAAACACTTGAACGTGTTATGGAAATGATTAAAGTCGTGTTATCGTCTCTAAGATTTATTTGTCAACGTGTTGACAGCAAAGGGGATAAAGACAAATCAACTGGCGCATTCTGAAAAATGAGATCTCATAGATTTTTCTCACTCAAAAAGTGAGCAAGTGAAAATGACTTTACTCAGAATTTTGATAACAAAGGTCAAAGATGAGAAATATGGCTGAGAAATTCTTTTGACGTAAATGAGATTGCTGAGATTTTAGAGATCTCATTTTCCTGAACATGCATTTGAGATAACAATATGGACTTGTTTTCTAAAAGCCAAAATGGAATTAGATGAAAAAATAACATCGAATTATCGACACAAAAAATTGACACTTCCATACAAACTTTTGGTAGTAAAAACTAGCATATACGTAAAAAATAAGAGCTCCGAGATAAGAGCTAAAGTCTCGAAGATACCCCATATAGGTTAATCTAAACTCGTAGGAGATTAGTTATTGTTGCATTTAACATTTAAATTGTTTAGTCCTGATTTCGTTTTTTTCGAACAATTTCTTTCACGCTTTTAAAGAAAAACGATCACACATATGACGAAAGACGATAAATAGGTAACTTATCGACCATCTTTCGTCATTTGTGTGATCGTCAACATTTTTTCCGTTTAATTTTTTCTGTGTAGAATTCAGTTGAAAAATTTCAATATATTCCATGTAATTGAATGAATCAGACAATGATCAGCGGCCGAACTACGGCATCAGTGACTGAACGACACGTGAGGGAAATTTAATACAAAATATCGATGATATTCGATATTTCGTATGAAATTTCCCTCACGTGTCGTTCAGTCACTGATGCCGTAATTCGGCCCAAGAACTGTTTGCTTAAATTAGTTTGACAACTTGGGATTTCAGATTTGGAACTAACCTATATACACGAGCAAACATTTTCGAAATATATTTGGCGCGTTCAGAAAAAAGAGATCTCAGAGATTTTTCTCATTCAATAAGTGAGTATAAGCGAATCCCAAATTTGTTTTCCTTAGAATTTCGACAGCAAAACTGAGAAATTTTGCTGAGGAATCCTATTCATGTAACTATAAGATTGCTGAGATCTCCGAGATTTTATTTCCTTGAACATACACATTATACTGACTTGTGTGTTCGACCTTAACTTTCATTGCATTTGATTCTTTAAACTATTTACTGAATCTCATTTGACATTTCTTTCTCTGCCCCTTTAAACCATGCTTCAACTTTTATTTTTATTATTTACATTCTATATTTTTTGCAATTTTCAAAACAGCTGACAGCTAAAATGTCATTAAAAATATCAGTGCTGTCAAATTTTGCGTTTATTAGTGCGTTTTTTAGTGCACATTTATTTTCATCGAATATACTTGCACAAAAACACAATTGTTATTAAGACTAATCAGACTTATTATTTTAAATCGGTTAAACAAATAAAATTTAGTACTGTTAATAATGTAATGACTAAAGCTTAGAACGTTGCTGATCACATATAAAAATGATACAGCTTATAGTCCAGTCAATTAAGCCATAAAAATAGCTCAATTAGGAAATAATCACCGGAAAGCTTGATATTGGTATATAGCCCTTCATGGTGTTCTTAAGAAACTATCAAAAGTCCCCATTGATATGAGCGCCGCTAACAATTTTACGGGGGGTTGAAGGCTCACCAAAATGGTTTTTCAGAAATAACTCCCAAATGGTAAGTTGTACAAAAAAATGTTAAAAACTTATTTGTAGCTTGGAAAATTTCCTACAAAAAATATTAATATACTATTTTTCTTAAAAATAACCGTTTCCAAAATAATCCAGTTGAAAGAGTTAATAGAAAAGTAAGACATTTTCTATATGGTCGGGCGGCTTATTTAAAAAAATTGTGTATTTTGTGATAAATGCATAAATTTTTTTTGTTGTCGGTAGATAATATGAACATGATTTTAAGATACTGTATTTTTCCACCCCCTTACGTGGGAGGGGAAAATTAAAAAAAAATTGAAAATAGAAAATGAATATAAAAACACAACGGCAACACCTACAATATCATGTTATAACTTTTTTTAACGCCAGTAATTTATTTTTTAATTAGGTATGTTTTTAAATAATATTATTTTAGTGTTTAGTTTTTGTAATAAATGATTTATAAACTCTTAATTTTTCGAATCAAATTCGAAAAACTATTTTGGGGGGCATTCAACCCCCGTGAAATTGTTAGCGGCGCTCATATCTATGGTGACTTTTGACAGTTTCTCATTAACGCCATTAGGAGGCTATATACCAAAATCCAGCTTTCCGGCTATTTTTTTCCGAGTCAAATGCTTTATTGACTGGACTATTAACCCCAAAGGAAAATTTCATTCTGCCTTTCGTTTTGCTACAGTATGTGTATTAGACGAGAGAAATTGTAGCAGATTATTTGGAGAACTCTACGCTTTTTTTCGCTCAGAATTACTGGCTGAATTCCCCTGCTGCAACTGGAATAGGAGCCGCAGCTGAAACTGCTTTCAAAAAATGTCATACGTCGTTTTTTTTTATCTGCCCACAATGAGCTGTACAGCTTTTTGTATATTTTAAAGAAAAAACAACAGCCACGATTTTATTTTCCACTCTTTTAATTTGCAATATTTTTCTTTTACATAATTAATAATTTTTTTCGCGATACTGAAAACTTCAATATTTTTTTCGGCTCTATTTTTCTTCATATAAATTGAAACGTCGCGGCAAAAGTGCTGTACGTGAAAAGTTAAAAGTTCGCGAACCATTACGGACTTTCGGTTGCAGTACTGCACCGTCTACAGTTGCGTTTTTGTGTCTCTTTAATATATTTTCACAGATGTTCCAGCTCCGACTACGGCTGCGGTTCCGTCGCATTGTTTTCAGCCAGTTAATTGCTCGGACACTTTATGGTGTGTGGAAAAGTGACATTTGAATTTTATTCATGAATTCAATGGGTATTTTTTCGCTGTGGTTTCCGTAAGCATTTTGCTGTCCTGTTGGAGACCGCACAAAATTTAGTTTTTCGGATCAGCTGCGTTCTAGGATTAAATGTAATTTTTTTCAATTAGTTATTAGATCCAACCATTATTAGGCGTGTTTTTTTGCAAGTTCGGGGGAATTGGATGAATAAAACGACGTCAGTGCTAAACAATTTACATGTTAAATGCAACAGCAACTAATCCCCTGCCGGCTTAATTAATCCCACTGAATTCTAGGGGCTTAAGTTAAGCGCCCCGAAAAACTGTATTACCGGCATGAATTACATATGTACTTGTTATCGATAGTTTGTATGAAAACTCCACTTTGTTTCTGTGATGGCATCTCTAATCCTCGTTGTCGTTTTTTTCTACCAATTCCCCCCGGCCGGGCCTTGCAAAAAAATATGCCTATTATACACCATTACAAAATAATATTTTATCCAGTTTTTAGAGAAAAATAAAATTTTTACCTTAACGGGTTTTGAACAGTGTTGTATTGAAAGATATGTTATTTATGTCCTTGAAAAATCTAAACAAATCGACCTATCCATTTAGGCTGTAGACGAACAGACAGACAGACAGAAGAAATTGCTAGACTTACTTCATTCGTCTTCCTTGTCAAGTTTGATCAAAATCTCGAGTTCAATTTGTTTACTATAAACCATAACATGCCACCAGCCACGCAAGTAAATATAAAATTGGGTAAATGTGAAATGTGTTTAAAATGAAATAAAAAAAAAATTTCTTTGAATATTAAAAATTTATCGAATTAGTATTATGTAAACAAAGAATAAGACCTCTTTTATTCCTACTACAAATTCCAAAAGTATATTATTCATATTGTTACCAAAAAAAAAAATAAAGAACACCTGTAAAAATATCGATAAATCTCATAAACTTCAGCAATTTAAAAAGAAGCATTTCCATCAATAATTGAAGCATAAACACCTCTGCAATGACCAACAACCCTTAACGCAATAAATCGCTTAAATGCGGAATAGTGCGCGGTATACGGTGAGTCCTTACATAGTACAGGTTTCACTATAAGGACGAATGCTTTTAAAGTCAACAAAGGAACGCATTGCGAATGCACTTCAATGCAATCGCATGTCAATTTTCTATTATTATTTTTTTATTTCCACCTGAAGTGGACGCCAAGCCAAGTGGTTAAGACTTGGGAGTAGAAAAATATATGAACAACAATTTGTGGCTATATATATGTAACTACTAGTACTATACACGAAGGGAGGAATTAATGTGTCATCTCCTTGAATTAATAAAAAAATAAAATCCCTTATAAACCACTCACATGACATTTCATCGCAACTGGTGCGGTGATTCTGGAATGCGTAATCGATGACAGTTATTAAATAATTGGTCAAACTGCTATGCCTATGCCGCATATAGGTATAGACTTATCGAGGGAGGTCTTAAATGAAAAGATTCAAGTAGAGCAATAGAGGTTTATTTCTCATTCAGAAAATTACCGTAATATTCATCACGCGATATTAAAAATATAATTTGGAAATGATTGGGGTTGTTTATTCATCTGATATTGTATTTAATTTTTTTTTTCTATAACGATTTTCCTTAGCTGTGTGGTATATAGAAAGTAGAGTGAAGGGGTATTCAATTTTCTTCTTTTTTTTTTATTTTTATAGTTGATATTTTCAATGTTTGGGGTTGAACCTGGAAGGAATATCTAATAATTGTACGGCGACTTATAGAAATCATTAGCTTTTTCAGATGACATTTATTTATATACGTTTGACGTTTAAGCGGAAAACACAAAGCTACTTTTGTGTTAGAGTTGAGTGACGTCTAAAGTTGAACCATACTAATCGCTAACAACCTATCACAATATAGCTTTTTCGCTCAACCTTCAATTTGGCATACGCAAAAAGAACTGAACATATACGTAACGTGGCAAAAGCAGTAATTGTTAAAGTTGAAATATTGTCTACTTTTTGTTGATATGGATATGTTAAAGCGATATGTTTTCTACTTTTTTTTGCTTCGGATATTTTAGTTGGTTTTTTGTTTGCGGTAATTTTCAGCCATTATTTTGTGAAAAAAAAATCTGTTTTAATGATAAATAAATATTTGTGCGGGTAAAAATGTAAAATGTGAATTTTCCTATTTAATTAATTTTTTTTTCTCTATTGGGAAAATTATTGATTTCAAATAACTTTAAATGAAAACAAACAAATTTTCTACTATAGCTGATTACCAAAATGACAGACGTCAGTCAAAGTACAATCGAAAGTATAGTAGCGTATAACGGAGTCAGCGCTAACAGAAAAGTAACTTTGTGTTTTCCGCTTTAAATTCTCCTTACGTAAATTTCAGGAGATGTCATTAACATTCCAACGAAGAGTTTTTTTCTGTACAGTTTTGATTTATTTTAATTATTTCATTAATGGATTTTAAGTTACAGGTATACAAATAAGGTTTAATTGATCTTAGACTGAATGCTGCAATATTAACTTTGTTTTCGGTTTTCTTTAGAAAAAAGCTAAAATTACAAAATGAGAAAAATAGAACCGGGACAGTTACGGTTAAAGATAAAAATTAGAATAAGACCGGTGACCACGCTCAGTGCAATTTGAACCGAAGCTTTCGGGATGAGTATTGTATTGAAGTTGCTAAATATTAAATATTTATAACGCGGCTAATGCAAATATTTAAAAATGTCAGAGAAAAACTTCTAAACATTCCTAAGTTTTTTAACATTAAATTGAAAAGATCTTCTGTAGGACAAATTTTGGAATGGTACAAAAATCGAACATGATAGCTGTCGTGTCTTTCATTTCTTCTATAGCTAGTACCTACATGTCTATAACTAAACCACCAAAGCGGTTTTCATAAAATAAAATTGGAACTTTAGATTTTTAGTTGAAGCGCAGCTGAAGTGAAACGAAACAAGTATTTTCTGTGGTCTCCAAATCGATAACGAAACGACTACGGAAAAAATAATGTCCCTTACTTTGGCACACTTTTTGACGGAATAATAAAATTTTGATATTTGAATTTGTAGATAATTATAAATGCTAATTTGTTGTGCAAACCAAAAATTTGTAGCTCGCATAGATTCGTATAGTTATTCACTTGGAGTCACTGGAACATCTGTCAAAATATTAAATTCAAAATCAATGCTACGAGCAGAATGGAGCTTTTATCTTTTCATGTACAGCACTTTTGACGTTTCAATTTATATATATGAAGAGCCCAAACAAATTATTGAAGTTTTTAGTGCTTATTTGTATCGCGAAAAAAATTCTCGATTGAAAAGGTAAAGTATCTTAAGTCGACTTAAGATGATTTGCTTTTTTTTAATGAACCCTATTACCAACATAGAGGCGCACAGTTCTCTGTTATCCGAATTCTTCTATCTCACTCCGTTTCCTTTAAAAAAAAATCATCTTATGTTGGAAAATAACATATTGACACAAGGTAAAATATCTTAACTCTACATAAGATGTTGTGTTGAAGCAAATTAAAAAATTTTAAGTATACTTAAGATTATTTCATCTTAAGAGTTTATTATAATTATGAAAAGGTAAAACATCTTAAGTGGACTTAAGATACAAAAAAATCACCCTTAAATGCGACTTACGATTTTTGAAATCAATAATTCAAAAAATTAAGTCAATATTGGCCCTATAACTCAATAAATATTAACCATATTTTTTACAATAAATTTAAAAAAAAAATTCATGAAACTTGGCCTTTAAAAAGTTTATTCTAAGAAGTCATACGTTTAAAAGGTTTTTTGGGAAGCTTCTTTCGACGGTTTTATTGCTCCCCTTAAAAATGTTAAAAATTGACTTATGATACTTTACCTTTTCAGTCGCGAATTATTTATTATAAGAAAAATATTGGAAATAAAAAAAGTGAATAATAAACTCTAGTCTTTTTTTTTTCCTTTAAATATATATAAAGCTGTACAGATAAAAAAAACGACGTACGACATTGCAGCTGCGTCTCCGATTCCAGTTGCAACAGGGCATTGTACTCAGCCAGTAAACTGTAAGTTTAATGCATATAGGTATATGCAACACGGTTTTATATATTTGGCATAAAGTCTATGCTCCTGGAACTAATTTATTTCTTTTAAAATCAGAGTAATATCTAAATTATTCAGATTTTAAAACCAATCAGCCCTATCACAAATTCCATCGTAATCGAAAATTTGCTACGAATCACGAAAAATGTATTGCAAAAACCATTCGTAGTGGAAAATCTATAAAGAATTTCGAAATTCGGGAAATTTGGTATCACAAATTCCGAATGAAACGGAAATATGACGTCCTTTTCTACGACAACTTATTCTTGTCGTAGCCAAGTGGTAAACGATTGTGTTTCATTAAAAAATGCTTTTTTTTACCAATTTTAAAATTTGCAATGGTTGCAAACGCAAATTAATAAATTTTTATTTTATTAAAAATTCTTAAACTCTTAAAATAATTGAATACCAAACCATTAAGAAACAATTTAAAAAGAAGTATAAACAAAACTAGGAAAAAAAGAGGAATTAAAAGAACACATGACTTTTGAAACAAGCCGGGCTGAAATTAGTTCCTCAGTACATTTAAAACCACTTTTTTTTATAACTTCCCTTCATTTTTGTGTTGAATCTATTTTCTTGGGAAAAAATGCTAAACATTAAATAAATAAACAAATATCAACGACACAACTTTTTTCACGATCTCAATCCTTTGACAGCTGTAATAGTGCTCAGGGATTCTGGGATTTTGTTTTTGCGATATATTAAAACAAAGAGTCTAGCCGTACTTAAAACAAATATTCAGCTTTTTTGTGTAAAATAAAAAGGGAAAAAAGATGGGACTTTATAAAAAGTTTAAGGGAATTTTTCTTTTAAAAAGTTCCAAGTATTGCTGTGACATAGCACAGCTGATTTCGAAAATCAGAATTAATTCTTTTAATGAGGCATTGCTTTTTTCGATTCCATTCGGATTTTGTGAATCCTTTTTTTCGGGGTTGTAGTGGAATAATCCATTCGGGGATTTTCCACGATGGATTCTGTGATAGGCCTGAATAACCACATTCGTGTGACCCAGTCGTGAATTTTATTTTTGTCGAATTGTTTCAATGTTCTGATTCATTTGCTTATCATTTTTTTGTTCCACTCTTCGAAAATTATAAAGGGTGTTTTTTTTGCAATAGATGATGAATGGTTTTCAATCTGGCAATACTTTTTTCGGAGTTGGTCTTTTTGACAGCTATCACTTGATTTATGCTCAGTTTGGTTTGCCATTTCACAATGAATAGACTGGGTCCTGAACAATGTTTGCAAATCGTGCAAATTTATTACCAAAATAATGGATCGGTTCGCGGTCGACATAATCGCCCAGCAGAGTAATTCGAGTAACAATGGTTCGGTTTCGCACCACGTTTACTCTAGTGGGTAATGCGTATCCTCCGAGACGCTAGGTGTGTTCCTTTGGGCCTTGCAAAGTACTTTTTAGTACTTCGCAATAGATGATGAATGGAACGCTTTAATTTTTGCTAAAAGAAAAATCTAACCTCAATGTAGACGAAAGCTTTGTTATTTGTATTTGAATTTTATTTTAAATTATAGAAAACATCAACAACAATAATTTACTATGTAATTTCTTCTACTGAATGGTGTCGCTTTCTTGCGTGGATTCATTTCGTTACTACATTATTGAAGTGCTTTGAAATACTTTGACCATAGAGTAGAAGTAGTTGCAAGCAGCCAGAAGTACTTGGCAGTAGATGCTGCAGCCCAAAGGAACACTTGCTGCTGTAGAGCAGAGTATCGAAGAAGACCCGAATGAGTCCATCCGCCATCGCGCGCAACAATTGGAGCTGGGGCCTCTCGGCTGGAATTTATTCGAGCCAGCCGAAATCATTTTTAAAACATAATGGAAAACCCTTATATCATTATAATAAAGCTAAATTCTTGGCCATAACATTAAATTATATGCGTTTTATTTCTTCTTGAAAACCAAACGTCTAAAAGAAAACCCATTAAATTTCTACTAGAAAGTAGGAAAATCATGAAATCCCGAAATAGCATACTTTTAGGAGAAGTCTTATATTGTCCCTCAAGAAAATTGGATCACCAACATGTTAAAATATTGGAACGGACCAAAATTTAATTTTAAGATGTTGTTGCTCCTATAAATTTTATTTTTACTTTTTAAAATACTAAAATTAATTAGGTATAAATTTTACATGCGAAGTCGGGCGAACCAGCTAGTTTTACTATTTAAATATTTTTTCCGGTTATTTGCGAAATATTCAAAATTTAAAATGTTGACGTGAAAAGAACAACGTGAAAAATCGTTGTTACTCGTATAAGAACCTTTCAACTCCGTTTTAATCGATCAAACAAAATGTCAAAGTGGGTAAAAATATAACTCAAGAATTTCCTCGACTATCTAAAAATTTCTCCGTTTTAATTTATAGAAGTTTTTCGTTTTAAATACTTTGAGTTAGGTCACTACAGTGGTGGACTGGGCCACCGGGCAACGGTGCTCTGTGGTATGAAAGTCTCTGCAGTGCTTTCTATTCATTTAAAAAAAACTTTCATATAAAATGGGATTTCTAAGGGCCTTGCAGTAAATATACAGCTTTTTTGGCCCCAAAGGAATCTCAGGAAGCCCACACATATCATGTTAGGGGCCCCCACAATAAGCATAAAGCTGCGTTGGTACCCAAGATTTTTTAAAAACTATTATAGTTAAGCTGATAGGACCCCACACTTATTGTTATTGAGTTATTCTGGCCCTATTGGTAACCCAACACTCAGAGAAAAAAAGAGTATAAGGAGAAACATACTCAAATTGACAAATTTCAAACTTCTTTTCATCGCGATCGTGTTTATACTATAACTAAGTACGTCGGATTTGAATCAATATTAACGCATTCTTTCTTTAAGTCATTGCATTCCTAAGTTAAGCACGACCAGCAAATTTAAGCTGGTAAACTTAAGCACGCATTTTTTTGTTTTGATGGTATAGAAGTCATTTTAACTCCGAACGTTTTATATCGAGTACTTTTTGGGTAAAATAAGAAAAAGCGGAGTTAAATTGAGTATGTTATGCCAAGAAGGATCGCGTTCTTAAATTCAATCTAAATATGCTCAAAATTAGACTACCATTTTTCTCTGGGTGAAGGAGGTCCCAAAATTACTATTAGTAAAAGTTATATTTTATATATTTTTTAAAATTACTTTGAGTTCACAAAAGCTTTCACACAAAATTTCAGAGCCGCAGAAACAGAATAGAAAAGTATGTGAGATTCGAAGTCTCGGTCGGAAAACATCAGTTATAATATTTGCATTATAACACTAAACAGGAACTACCTAATGTTTTCAAAAATCTTGTGACATTTTTTGTTAACTTGAACACATAATAAAAATTTCGGAGCACACTATTTTTGGCTTCAATTAAACAACGACAAAATTTTTTTTGTCGTCGTTTTCTGAGCTTATTCTTTTTCACTTCTTCTACTCATTTTAATATTTTGTGGCCCTCTTGTTAAAGTCCCGGGAGGCCCTTTGAATCCCAGTCCGCCCTTGGGTCACTACATTGTAGTTTCGTATCTTTTCTTGGACAAAAGTAAATAACTACTAATGCATTAATGTAATATCCAGAAAACAAACATCAACTCCCTCATTTCCATTGTATTTTCGCTTACATAAATAAAATAAATAGAACTAATTGAAATTCTAGTTTCCTTCTTTTTGTGTTAAAGTTGTATACGTCGTAGGTATAAACCTATAAATATATCAAAAGTGTGTATCGCATTGTCCTCGGTTAATTTGTGTGGTTCCGATTAATTAACAAAAATTGAAGCTTCGCTTTGTCATCGCTTTTCAGTCGCCTTTTATAAAACCTCGCATAGATATCTACTCGCTATAATATACAGTCTTGAACTTGCCACGTGCCAGGAAGTCAAGTGGTTTTGTGTCCTTTATATGGAATGATAAATTAGCTTCCTTTTTCCATTCAAAGTTCTATGTGCGTACAAAATGAGCATGCAAACATATACCTACACAAAGGTCGTCGTAATGGAGTCGAGAGGCGGACGTCAGCCGTCACCAATATACTTTGGGTGTCGTTCGTGGCGTGGCGTTGTCGTCAGTCGATTCGGTTCCTATAAGACCCAACAACACACCACCAATTCTTCCAACCCCCATCATTCTCACCATCATCATCATCCTGGGAACCCATATCAAACCCAAATGCCAACCATTATTCGCTTAAGTCATATTATTATTATATAAAATAAAAATCATGTTTGCTCCTTTTATAAGTCCCATGACTTTGGCACATCTTTATGCTCCATTATTCATCGAGGATATGTGTGAAAAGGTCCTTCATACACCGATTGCGTATTACATTGTGATGAAGATCTCAAGTGTGAATTGAGAGAGAGTGTAGAATCTGCAAATAAGATTCACATAAAATCCGTCTTTATCGTTCACACACTGCGGCAATGGGTATATATAGCTTCATTGAGCTCAGATTTTCATAATATCCTTTTTTAGTGCTCACTATGAAGGCGAATAAAGAGATGGAGATTCTTGGGTAAAGCTAAGCTGCTTAGCTATTTATTATTATGATTATTCGAGTTAAGAGCGGGGTTTGTTTCATGCATGAATAAGCTTTATTTTTACTTTGATTTTGTATAAGAAGTTTAAGCTGGTTCTCTAAGGGTTAAGTAATGTTATCGAAATTTATTTTATAAATGAGTTTGATACTTTGTTTTTTTTTCAAATTTTTTCAAACGAATTGTTTGAGTGTATTAGATACAGATAGTTTAAGATATTCCAGAGTAAATTTTCTCAAAAACTGGAACACTCTGCGTGTCTCTCTCCGAAATCAACAATTCCTTGCATGAGCAAATTCATGTAACATAACCAAGGACCCTTTTTTTTATGGACAAATCTCATCATAATAATTCAGTTCAGATTTCGGGTGAAACGGTCTATCATCAAATATTATTCCTATATAACGAGAAAGTGTACATTAGTGGGTTTTATGTTTGTTTTTCTTTGTCGTATTGTGTTGGGCGTTATATATTATTTGGATCACCGATATAGAAAGAAGGGTGTGGATTCGAATTGAATGTGGTGACACTTTTAGTACATTTGTCTCGGTTACTTACATAAATAAAATATCTAATAACGGTCACGCAGGCTATTTTATATCATTTGATGGGCTAAGTCAAAATTATTAAGATGTATTCCACATCGAATGGAAATGGAATACAACTTGGAATATGAATTTTTTATATGACTATATACCTATATGGAAAACGTTGGTAGGTATATTGTATTGTAACGGGTGATTTTTTAAGAGGTTTAGAACTTTTTAAAAAAAAAAACACAAAAAATTCGAAAAAATGAATGAAATATTTATTTGAATCGATAGTTTGAACCTTGCAATTTAATGTTTAAAGATAATTTCATGCAAATGTTGACCGCGGCTGCGTCTCAGGTAGCCCATCCGCTGAGTCCAATTTTGGCATACTCTTTCACACATATCGGCCGGTATCTCACGAATGAATGCATGGATGTTGGCTTCCAGTGCGTCAATCGAAGCGTGCTTGTCCCTATAGACATTAGCCTTGACATACCCCCACAAAAAATAGTCTAATGGTGTCAAATCGCACGATCTAGGCGGCCAATTGACCGGCCCGAAACGTGAAATTAACTGTTCACCAAACTCGCCTCGCAATTGCGCCATTGTTTCGCGTGCTGTGTGGCATGTGGCACCGTCTTGTTGAAACCACATATCATGCAAGTCAAGAACTTCCATTTTGGGCAAAAAAAAGTTTGTTATCATCGCTCGGTAGCGTTCACCATTGACAGTAACGCTGCGATTCGCATCATCTTTGAAGAAATATGGCCCAATAATGCCGCCGGCCCATAAACCGCACCAAACAGTGGCTTTTTCGGGATGCATTGGTAGCTGTTGCAATGCTTCTGGCTGATCTTCACTCCAAATGCGGCAATTGTGCTTATTTACGTACCCATTCAACCAAAAATGAGCCTCATCGCTGAACACAATTTTTCGATAAAAAAGCGGATCCTCGGCCAGCTTTCCAAGAGCCCATTCACCAAAAATTCGGCGTTGTGGTAGGTCGGCTGGCTTTAGTTCTTGCACCAGCTGTATCTTAAAAGGCTTTACGCCCAAATCCTTCCGCAAAATTTTCCACGTAGTGCTGTAACAAAGGCCTAACTGCTGGGAACGGCGCCGAATCGACATTTCGCGGTCTTCTGTCACACTAGCTGATACGGCCGCAATATTTTCTTCACTACGCACAGTACGTAAACGTGTTGGTGGTTTAATGTCCAACAAAGTAAATTTGGTGCGAAATTTGGTCACAATCTTCCGAATAGACTGCTCAGAAGGTCGAGAATGCCGACCATAAAATGGAAGCAGCGCGCGATGAACATTTCGAACCGAGCACGAATTTTGATAGTAAAATTCAATAATTTGCAAGCGTTGTTCATTTGTAAGACGATCCATGGTTAAATTGCAAACCAAACTGAAGCTGTTTGACAGTGACACAAGGTACTAAACACACGTCAGCTGTCAAAACCAGTGTTGCCAAAACCAAACCAGCTAAAAAATCACCCGTTATAAGTTGAAAAGAATTTGTATTATTGTATTTACTTTTCCTATATATGTAGTTTTTATAATGTTCTAATTTTCAGAAGACCACACCTCAAAAACTTAAATTAAAAGCACATTTTGTATACACCAAATATCAAAAACTAAGTCTTATTTATTAGATTAGAAAACCCTTGGACCTGGGTCAGTAGCCACTGTCTTAATAGTTGGACATCTCCTTATTTATATAAACGCATTCCAACGGCTATGCGAAAAATCGCCCAAAACCTAAAAATTAGAAATCGCCCAAAATTATTGGGTGAACTTGCATAATGAAAGAAGACCCGAAAAATGAATGCAAAAATTAAAATGAATAATCGCCCAATTTTTGTCCTAAACATTTATATTAAGGGTATTCACGCAACGCCGTAAGTTTACAAATTGTGTAAAATGATAAGTTTACACAAAAGTTTGCGTGAACGGCGAACGCCCTTTTAATTCATTTTGTTAAATCACAGACAAAAGAAATATTTCTCTTGTCTGTGGTTAAATGCAGTGTAATTTAATCAGCTGTTCGTTAAACGTCAAATATGAAACTTCAAAATAGTTATACAAATAAGCGCGTCCCAAACTAACTTGAAATCGGAGCAGAATGTCTCGGAACGGAAAAATTGTAAGGTACACGAAAAAAACAAGTTTTTTTTAAAGCCTGAAGGGAATTATATGTGAAAACGATTTCGGACGACGAAAACAATAATAACAACTTGTTGTTTTCATTGACAACCACGTTTTGTTATTGTTGTTTTCGTCGTCCCCACCGAAAATTCGTGTTGGTGTGGGGATCCTTAAATGTAGAACTGTAACGCCCATATTATTCACTCGATACATCCAGATTAAAACTTAAATCCAAATGTAAAGTATACAAATTCAATGTTAATAAAACTGGATTAAACTTTTAATCTGGATGTATCGAGTGAATAATATAGGCGTAATAGTCGCAAACTCATGACAGTGTGAATGATCGAACGAAAACGAGCGCGGAGCGAATACAAGAAAAATCATATGGCACGTCCATAATGGTAGATATCTACTTTTCCTTCAGTTTAGTTCACTTTCGTTTTCGGCAGTAAAAGTTGTCCTGAGCTCAACTCAACTGAAATTTGATGAAAGAAGAATAAAAAAAATAAATGGTTCCTTTCACTTCGATGACAATTCGGAAACCATAACAAATACAAGTAAAAGCATTTACTTTTGTATATTTATATGGCCCATTATATGGATTTGTGTAAATACACAATGCTGATCAATAGTCAGAAAATGTGGATGTCCTAATTATTTGTTTTTGTATAAACAACGTTTTTATTCACAACTTTCATCGCCAACTAATCTCAATGCGATAGTTAAAGAACACGGGCAGAGTTTTTTTTAGTTCTCTGAGATACCTAATTATCATATTTCTGAACACGCCTTATTCTAAAAGTCACAATGACGTTTGGTTAAGTTTACCAAAAAAATTTGGTTAATTTTATCCAGCAAAATCCTTGGAGAATTTTAACCAAATTGTATAAATCATTATTCTCATACAAAATTTGACAGTTCATTAACCAAATGGGAAACTTATCAAGTGTTTTACATCATTGTGTGAATACCTTTATTATAATATTGTATTTATAGCTTTAAGTTTTTGAATGAATAAAAAATTATCTATATCTAAAATTATCTATCTATCTTGTTTTATTAAAATAATCACAAAACGCAAGATCGCCCTAACAAAATGTAATAATGAAAAATCACCCAAAAACCGATTTGGGCGATTCTTCATTTATTTTTGGGCGATTTTTAATTTGTGTTTTTTGGGTGATTTTTCAGAATTACGGCGTAGAAACAGTGAGGTATGGCGAGTAAGGTTGGAGAAATATACAAAATATATAATATAATTAATACAAATTTTATTAAATATTTTAATTGAATTATATACGTCATATCTAAGTACCAACCTAATCTTAAAAATTTAAATTGTATTATGCAATTTTTGAAAGAATTAAAATTCTATTTCTTGCATAGGTTTTTCCAAACAATATTGTAAAATATAGTGGATTAAGTGTTTGTACGTCACTTGAGTAAATTTTTTATGAACTTTTAATTAATTTTTCACATGAATTCTTGATACTCAGTTTTCAATTTCTATGATAGTCATTTTGAATTAAAAAAATACAAAAGCAAAAATAAAAATAATTCTCTTATTTTTTGTGTTTTTCTTCTTCTTATTTAAAAAAAATATATTAACTTGAATGGATGTCATCAGAATCTTGAAAAAAATTCATAAAAGAGTGTTTAAATTCCACGTTTTGTTCCTTATTCCTCCTTGATGACATTACAAACGCTAGAAAATCCGAAATAATTGTTTCTTATTTCAGATTTTGTATTTTGAGCAAAACAACAAATTGATTGATGAATGTCACAATTTTCCAGAACAAATTAAATTTTGTCTATGTTGCCTTACATTGGGAAATGAAAATTGTTGGGTGAAAATGATTGAAGAACCGGTTTTCATATTTCACTTTCTTATTTTGGTATGATTATAACATTTACAATCGAACTGAGTACTATAAAGGGTTAATAAATAAAAAGAAATTAAACTAACTGAGGTAGCAATATTTTAAAATTTAGATATAGAAACAAATGTGGAAGGATGGAACCGGAATAACTATATTACCGGAATTTGAGAAACGTAATTAAAGTTCTTTGTGTGATATCAGTAACGTTTGCATAGCCAGGACGTTCGTTTTCCACTTTGAGACGGTTAAAAACATGGCTTAGGGCCACAACAACTGCCTTAACGGATTAACTTTGTTGAATATTCACAAAGAAATCGATATAATCCCTGAAGATATGGTGAATCAAACAAAAAGAATAATAGAATTAATATTCACCAAATTCTATTACCTATAGGGGAGAGGGGGGCAAGAAGAACCACTTAAGCTTCAAACACTTCTAACTCTTTTGCTTTTCCTAAAAAACAAACAAATAAGAGTTTAATCTTTAAACTGCACTACAGTAAAGAATCAAAACAATTTAGGGAGGATATATAAAGCTATAACAAAATATACTATAAGTTTTGTTTTACCACTAAAAGACAAAAAAGTATACAATCGTTTCTTATAAATATATTTTATTGGAAGTATAAATTAATATTGCATCAAAAACAACGTAAGTATTGAAAAGAGTAAATAAAATCAAAGAAAGCGTTACAACCGTAAAAAAATAAATAAAAATAAACTACAACAATAACAAAAACAAAAACGATACTTCACTAAACTTAAAATAATAAAAATACATAATCAAAAACTTGTGATCATTGAAAATAAAGTCAGTTTTTTTTTTTGCACCCAATTTTCGCCAGAACCTCGTTGTCCAGAACTTCGTGGGGCAAAACGGACTGGTAGTCCTTTTTGCCCCATAGCTTTCTGGTTCATTTTACCCCACAAGCAGTTTTTTTGTTATATATTTTTTTCTTTATTTTACTATGATGTCCTTACCTTTATATCTCATTAATCTAGTTTAAGAAAATGATCATAAACAGTGCACAAGGCACTACCTAAATTGAAATTGGATGCAAACTTTATCACTGATTTCGTTTCGCGAAGTGCACGTTTTTTTATCAAAACGGTTGTTTTCATGGTTTCATGATTTGAACTGAAACTAACTTCACTCTTTTAACGAAATTAAAGGATGTGTTCAAAAGGTAGGTTTTTATAAGTTCTTATCACTTTAATTCAGGTGGAGTTAAAAATTAAGCTTAAAATCGATTTGGTCCGTTGTGCCCCTCTCTCTCTTATATTACTATTTCAAACTTAAAATATTAAAAAACGATTTAAATTCACTTCATTACTTAGGAAGTGGTTTTTGTGTTTTTCCTTTTTCCGTTTTCTTGATTTTCATTTTCTACTTCTCCCAAAATTAAGATTGAGCCACCCTCCCCGCAAAAGAAATCCTGCGTACGCTACTGCTATAGATACCTACTTACATATATGAGAATTTTTTTTAAATATTTAAGATTGCTACCGAATTGCTTGAAGTTTGTTTGATTTAAAGTTGTACGCATTCTTATATATGCACAACAATGAGCATGAAAACTAAACACTGAACAGTCATCCAATATAGCAGATGATTTGCCGTGCAATCGTTGTTGATTATACGTATAATGCTCCTGGATGATGACTATACTGAGTATGAAAATAAACATAAACGCGTTTCGTCAGCAATGCAAAAATCATCAAATTTCTGATGCTCCACAATAAGAGGCGATTATGCGATGCAGCTCCTGCGTTAAAATTCTTCTTCTATAGATCTCTTTCTCTCTGTCCTTAATGCATAAGCAAGAGTTGGTAGATTGGAAATTGCAATCATTTCCGTAATTCGATTCGGGCGGTCGTCGTCGTGCGTCGGCAGAAGGTATAGCGGTGCTGGTGGCGGCGCCAGGCCGACAATCGATTTGGCGGAAAATTTCACATCAAAAGTTGGCAACAACAAACAACGCAACGCATATTGGTAAATAGTGGTGCAGTATAGTCGATTTGATATCTGTTTTCGATTGTTCATTATTATTATCATGCAACCATCGTTGATGACGGATTGATGACGAGAGGACAGGGGCCAGGGCATCCATAAAATCCAATTCTATGCTTAAGTCTCGATTTGCTCTGATGATGATGGAACTGCATCTCACACTGAATTCCAGGTAATTTCTATTCTAAAACCGGAGGCAAACTATAGGTACGTATCACTTGGCTTATTTTGGTTGTTTCATGAAGAATAGTGCAGATGATGTATAGAACAATTTATGCATGTATATTATACTTGATGTTGCATTGCTTTACGTGCGTGCTTTATTGTGGTTGAGTCAAAACTATTTCTTTTAGTGAACGAAAAGCAATCCGAGGTACCTATGCTATGCTTTTATAGCAACTGGTTACTGGATAAATAAACTTGCAAAGAAATTAAAATTAATCTATAGACATGCATACAGCTGCGGTAACAAAAATAGCACCACTGGTAAAAGTTTCATTTTAGCGTTTCTAAATGAGTAAAAAGAAAATACTACTGTGTTATGTTGTTGCTTGAGAGGTGACACTCTCTTTATTGCGTATCTCTGGCTCAAGCATGGTAACGGTTCTTTTTGTACGACGCTATATTGGGGGAAACCTTTTTTCTTCGGTAAAAATAATAGCACTGATCGCAATTTTCGTTATTCCTGTTATCATATTTCATGGTAAGGTAGTCAAATGATAAAATTTGCTTGCGATTAATCGGTTCTCTTAATTTAAAGTACAAAATTAATAATTTTTAATAAAAATGGGTCGTGGAAAGCACTGTACACACGAGAAACGTGAAATTATTAAAAAAATTATCTCAGAAGGAAAACGATATGCAGAAGTTCGACGTTTTATTGGTTGTTCCAACAAAATGATTCGAAATGCAATAACATACGCACCCAAACCCGAAACTCGTAGACGAAAACCGGTAATGTCGACAACTCTCATCAGGCGCCTTGTACGAGAAAGCCAGAAAAATCCCTTCAAGCCTGCAACTGAGCTCAAAAAAAGATTTAAATATTACTGCTTGCGTCGAAACAGTTCGGCACAAATTGAGGGAAAACAATTAAACTATGAGAGCAAAATCGTGTTGTTTGGTGGTAAAGGATCTCGTTCCTATGTTAGAAGACCTCCAAAAGCGGAATATAACCCCAAATACACAAGCAAAGTGGTTAAGCATGGAGATTCAATTATAATGGTGTGGGCTTGTTTTTCCTACTATTATAGAATTGGAGCAATATACTGGATTAAACCCATCATGGATCAACATGTTTACGTTGACATACTCCAAAATGTAATGCTCCCTTATGCAGAGGAAGAGATGCCGCTTTTGTGGGTCTTCCAACATCTAAGGAATAAAATCATTAAAAAAGATTTTGAATTTTAACCATGTTTTAGTTTTAAATGGTATGATGAAATAATGCTGCTATTTTTTTATGGCTTATTTATTTAATTTTTTGGAGAAAATTTAATTTTTTTTTATAAAGTTGATGAATAAAAATTGGATTTTGTTTTTGAATGCGATGTTTCCACTTAGTGTATTTTGAATTAACTTTATTTTTCAAACTTTCTACCGCAACTGTATATATAAAAATCTCGTGTCACGGTGTTTGTGGTCGTACTCCTCCAAAACGGCCGACTTTTTTTGCAATTTTTGTTTGTATATTTAATCGCGATTTAAGTATTTTTGTATGAAAATCCAATTAATTTAACCGTCGCGTCGGCTTCGTTAGCGGTTAACACAACCAAATTACAGAAGGTCCGTTGGCGTACGCACCAGAAACTACACAGAACTACCATTTTCTACGCGAAGGCGTACGCAAATTTTGAGTAGTTTCTTGCAGGAGAGAGCACTCATATGAGAGAGAAAATATTTTTCCCTTCTTGCCAGATTTTACCCAAGAAATTTCTTCGGGCAGAAACTAGTAATTAGTGCTGTGTTGTGTCAAAAACCAGTTTGAAAAAAAAAACAGAAGTAGGTAGTAATAGTTTTCTAAATTTCTTCATGTACGTTATAATTGAAAAAAAATTACAAAATTACTTTTGTTTACTTTTTGCTTTAAATGAATTATTTTAATAAAAGAACTGACTTTTTGATAAAAAAAATTAATAAATTATTTAAGAAACTTTGTATTTGAAGTGTACTTTAATTAAGTGTTTTTTTTTTTTAATTCTGTCTAATGTAGTTATGATTCCTTCATAGAATTCAGGATTAATACGTGTTGTTCCTATTTTTTCATGAAGATACTGTCTTTTTTTCCTTACATTACAGTTGGTATTCTCTACCGACTGTATTCGTCTACCCGCCTGATTAAGAACTTATTTCTGGTTCCATAAAGCAAACCCCGATAGAAACCTAGATCCAAGTTTGTTTTTGTATAACGTGTTAAAAGATACATACCTAACCCTGACTCAGAACCGTGGATAAGAAAACTATTGACTATTGACGTGAAGTATTGCGTCACTTTGACATTTCATTCTGCATTTGTTATGTATCACAACGCAGTGCGTGCAAAATTTTGCAAGATTTATTTTAATTTAAAAGAAATATATACGTGTTTTGTGATTGTGAAAGGTTGGTAAAATACTAAAAGAACAAATACATTATCCGCATAACGATCTTCATCAGTAGAAAACTATAACAATTTTGTTTTTTGTGTTAGAAGGTGTGTTTTTTTTTCAAGTCCGGAGGGAACTGGTTGAAAAAAACGATTTCGGAGATTAGCGACGCCATTACAGAAAAAAAAATTAAGTTTCCATACAAACTATCGATAACAAGTATCTAATTCCCGGCGGTAATACAGTTTTTCCCCGTGCCTAAGTTAAGCCCCGAAAATTATCTGGGTTAAGCTAAGCCCATTAGGGAAAAGTTGTTGTCGCATTTAACATGGAAATTATTTAGCCCAGAAACGTTTTTTTCATACAATTTCCTTCGAACTTGAAAAAAACACGCCTTAAGTAACACTAAACAATAGGCGTGTTTTTTTGCAAGTTCATATGGATTTGCCTAATGTCAGAAAGACGCGAGGGGGGGCCATTTGGAGCGTCGAACGAATAAAGCAACAAACATATGCGAAATAGTAGAGCAAAAAGGACAGACAAACAAATCCAACAAGATAACGAAAATGTGCATGTAAAAGCCCTTCCACACTATCCCACTGAGTATTAACACATGTCAAAAAAGTGTGAAACAAATCATGTATAATTGTGTGGAAACAAAATATGATAATCCCAGCCTACACGATTTGACATGTGTTAATACATGAGAATTTTTAGAAATGGTTCTAATTCTGTCACACATTTCATCACATTTTTATTGAGGTTAAATTAAACTGTTGTGGTCAAAAAATGAAAAGAAATTTCTCTCTCACAAATTTGGCAGTAGCATGGAATTCTTTTCCACTTTGTATTAATACTCAGTGGGATAGTGTGGAAGGGCTTTAAGCATGACATTTTAACGTTTCTTTATCGAATGACAATGCCCACCGTCATTGCCGGCCAGCAAAAACGTCAAACACACTTTCGTTAAAATCGTTTCATTCGTTCTATTTCCTCGATAAAAGCCCTTCCAAACTATCCCACTGCAAGTATTAATACATGTCAAATTGAAAGTGGGGTAGAACTCTATGCTACTGCCAAATTTGAGGGAGAGGAATGACTTTTCATATTTTGACTACACACAACAGTTTAATTTAACCTCAATAAAAATGTGATGGAATGTGTGATAGAATTAGAACCATTTCTAAAAATTCTCATGATTATGACCCTGTTTAGATTGTGACTGCTCACTACGTAGTGACGGCATTTTGTAGGTGAAATCGGTGAGGTAGAAAGGGAGGCGACAGTCAGGAAGAAAACATAAAGATTGTAGTGAGCAGTCATGTTTCATATCCGACATGTTCCATTTAATGCCATTTTTTTATTTTTGGCATGTTCGTTGAAGGGTAAGGTAGATGAGAATAAAAATTAAAAATGTGTAATTAGTCAAGCTTAGACGCAAAAAATGCTTATTAAATTGGTGGATTGATAACAGCAAAGATGCTGAAGTAGATTTAATTATTAAAATTGCAATTTCTGCTATATTTTGCAACTACTTATTTATTTAATATTAAACTCATGGTTCATGGTGCTCAGAATCAAATGTTTCAATTCAGAGATATTCCATCAGAGTTCGGCGATACTCATGACTGAGAAATTTTGAGTGCAGACACGACATGACTATTCACTACGTAGTGAGCATGTCACAATCTAAACAGGGTCTAACACAATATATGTCAAATAGTGTAGGCTAGAATATCATGCTGTGTAAGATGGACTGTCATATTTTGTTTCCAGACTATTGGGCTTTTCCACCAGCCGTCAGTTTCAAATAAGCAAAAAAAAAAATAGGAAACAGCTGGTCTGAACTTGGAGAAAGGTAAACAAACGACAAATATTTTTATAATATAGTGCTTGTTTGTTTTCCAATAAAAACGTATAAAACGATGGTTATAACGCCAATTTAACAAAAAAACAACTTCAATAACTTATCAAGCTTATTTATATAAACAAAAATCACAGAAAATATTAAAAATCCACATTGCACTGAAAAAGCATTTGTTTACATTTCTCAAAATTTGATATCACATGTTTTGTTTTTGTTGTTTTGAACTGTCAAAATTAGAAAGAGAAAAGACAAAGATAGTTTTTGGAAAAGTCCAATTATTCCAAACAGATCTTAAACTTTGTTGAACACCACCACAACGACAGAGAAATAAATTTCAATTCTAACGAAAATGTCAGACAAGTGCTTATGAAAAGTAAATTTTTACAATTTTCTATCAAAACTCGTTTCATTAGCCTAGCTCAGAATTGTACCCAAAGCGATCTGAATAACTTTGTGTTGTTGTAATCGCTTGTGGAAAAACAGTAAGCAAAAATAACTCATGTTATCTTAAACATTTTTTAAAAGCTTTATAGCCAATGGATATACTAACAGATATGAACGCAAGGAATGGAAAATTGCAATTTGTGTTTGAATATTTCTGTTTGTGTTAAGGAATACGTTTAAGAATGATATGAAATAAACGAAACATTAGGCCCGGAGAAATTGTGGCTAAGTCCGAAGCCCGGAGGTAAGATCGAATTCCCGGAGTCTCCGGATGAAAATACCCCTGTTGGTAACCCTGGATAGTGTAAAAAGTCTTTAAACGATTTTTCTATTTTGTCGGTCACATTCGATCAATTTTATCGATGGTTAAAACATTCAAACATACTAACAATACAATTATTTTTTATTTAACAACCAAATTATTCACTTTAGATATAATTCATATGGCCGGGTCAGCTAGTAATGAATAATATTCAGCCAGTTTCACATAAATGTTAACCTATATTACTATAAGAATTTTGACTATACATTTATTAAGAACTATAAAATGTAAAATGACGAATACGTTCAAAGAAGTTTAGTCTATTTCAACATTTTGAATTGAAGTCTTTTAAAAAAGAAAAAAAAAAAACATTTTATTGATATACGCGATGCAACTTGCTAACTTCAGAGTGATAAAGCAGGTCACACACTAGATAAACTATATAATATAAGATACAAAACAGTGATGTTCAAATCAATGTTAAAAACTATTTTTTACCTTTTCTACGTTTAAGTACGTAAAAAACCCGTAAATAAGCGTAAACAAAACTCGTAAAAAAAGTAAAGAAAAGGTAAATAAAGTAAATTACTGACAAAAAAGAGACAAAATGAGAAGCATCTTTCAAAATCTAAAATAATTAAAGCATTTTATTATGAAAAACTTGGACGGAGATAGATTAGAGAATATGGCGCAAAATTTTAAACATATTAACGCAGCTCTAAATCTACTTTAAAATGGGAGTCGGCTCTAAATAATAATTTTAGAATGAGAGTCGGCTCTTTGTACATTTTAAACGACATAAAGTATACTTTAGTGTTAAAGAGGTCTTCTAACTTTAAAACCAGCAAAACGCTTCTCTATCTTTTTAAAGTATGCTTTATTTGTAGGAAATTATCACTGTGAGTGTGAGTTACACAAACACAAATGCATCCACACAGGGAAGGCTTGCAGTTAGACAGCTAAATGCTGGGGCACCCTAAGGAATTTTGATGTTTTGTTTTAGGATTCATTTGAAATTTTAAATCGTTAAAATAGTAAAAAAGCTTAGTAAATTAAAGAAATAAGTGATATAAAAGTAATTAAAGTGATTACATGCAGTACAAAAATGTACAAAAATAACAAACTACACGCGGTGCTGCGTTAAATGCTGTAAAAACACCTATAGCAAGCAGTGTAATTTTTGTTCATTTCACAGCTAAGCTGTGTCTCATATTCCACATAAAGTAAGTAAAATTATTCTGCACTACGGGCGCTCAATAGATTTGAGCACCTTGCCATCACCAACAAAAACTAACGCTACCCTGGACGAGAATTTCAATTTTCATAGAACGGGTTCAGCTAATTCACGTGATTGAGGTGTATTTTTATTTTCAAACAATTTGCTTTTTACAGCAAAATGCTACGAAATATCAATTGAAAAGTATTCTCAGATAGTGTATTAACCTAAAACACATCACTTCACATTATACTTTATGTGGAATATGAGCCACAATCAGCCCGTGAAAAGAAAAATTTGAAAACTCCATATTATAGGTGCTTTTTCACGATTTAACGCAACACCTCATGTTGTTTTATGTTTTTGATGTGTAAACATCTATACTGGCGGTAGGGTGAAAAAAAAAGTTAAGTATCTTGTAGTCGTGATTCTTATCTTGTATCCGTGGTCGTGATTTTGATTCTGAGCCAGAGATTAGTCTGCTATTACACGATGCATCTAGACGCATGCGACTTTTCGAACTACGTAAGTGCAAAAGAGAAAAAAAAGTCGAAAAGATGAGACGGAAAAAAAGTGACCGGTGTCGCGTGGGTAAATTTTTCGGTGCAACTATTTGACGTTTCTCTTTTCTCTTGTCCCGTTTTTATACTATTCTGCTTCATATGGTTTTGTTGTTCAAAAAGTAATTTTCGATGCAACGCACTGTTATTGATAGTATTGATAGCCTTAAAGGCTTTCCAGAAATGAGAAATTCATCTTTAAAAACAACATAAATAAAATAAATTATTGCTTTTCTTGACTGATATTCATTTAAAGGCACACAAACCTTTCTTTCTTCAATATATCTTATAATGAAAACAAAAATAAAAACAGAAAAAGTTTTTTTATTGCTTGAGCACAGCCCAACATGAAAATGAAAAATAAAGAGAACTGTCAAATTAGATTCATGACTTTGATTTCAACGTGTAATAGCGCTTGAAACAGCGGACGAAATAACAAAGAAGAATTCGAAGAAGGCGCATGCAACTAGATTCATCGTGTAATAGCAGACTTATGAATTATCCATAAAATCTGTTCTGAGCTTCACGAAAATTGAGTGCGTTCAACGCTATGTACGCTCAGTAACTAAACGCTGAGTGTTTATATACAAAATCAAAAAGTTGAGTTCAGTTTGGGTTGAAATGTGGTTGGTTGCTTAGACCATATAGTACATGGACTGCGCTTTCATCATGGCTGCAGGGTTTTAACATAGAACGCCGCCTTTTTTGGCAAATTAGACGAAATAAGGTCATTGACATGGAAAATATTTTTAAATATAATTTTAATGATTGGCTAAGAGCCCACTGCTGTTTGTGGGTGTGAGTGATCGCAAAAATTCACTGGTATGTTTAGATAGATCTTAACTTTTTATAAGCGTGGTTGGGGCCTTAGTCGGTAAACTAAAAAACGTCTTATTTATAAAAGTTGTCTAACTTTGGACAACTGTCCAACTTTGGAAAATGTGTTTAAAAACCTTGTTTATTGTTGGTTTATAGCTGCCTAACTAAGACACAAGAGTAGATTATCCTAACCGTGAATAATGTGATGTTTATTTTTATTAAATAAAGCATATTTCCACAAATTTGAAAATAGTTAGACAGTGTCTAAGTAGACAAAAATTTTATAAATACGACTGGCATTTTCCATGCATCATTACCGATTTTCAAATTTGCTTATGAAAAGTTAAGATCTGTATAAAAATACCAGTAAATTTTTGCTATCATCCACACCCTAAATTTGATGTAGGCTGTCGGTCTATGAGGCATTCGGACGAATGTTGATGATTACACATCTTAACCGTGAGTCCCGGCACTCACACTTTTTTTTATAAAATATTGCAAGTATTCACTATGTTAACTTTTATTTAACTATTTTATTTAGTATTTTCACTATTTTAATGTTTTAAAATCTCGAAACACTTTCCTATAGCTCGGCAAAATTACAGATTGTGTTCTTTTTGTTTTTTTTTTTTAATTCTTCGTTCTGTTTGATTTATTCAGCTGTCAAAATTAAGCGTGTTTCACAAAAGTTTGCTGACGTTTTGTTAAACCGGTTCTTTAGTTAGAAGAGTTGTTTAAAGTGTTTAAAATTAAGAAAAATTTAAACAAGAATTTTTAAATAAAGGACTGTTTTAACTAGAGTCGGGTTTATTGCTTAAACGAGAACTGTTTAAAATTTTGCGCCTTGTTTTTAAAAACAAATCGGTTTTTTGATTATTTTTCGTGTTTTTTTTTGTTTACTTTTGTACCTTTTTAACATTTTTTTACATATAAGCATAATTAAAATAGAGGATGTAAAAAACAAATGTAAAAAACGTAAAAAACTATATAAAATGCAAAGTAAAAAAGTCGAACAACACTGAAAAAAATTCAAAAAATGCAAAAACTGAAATTCCTCCGGTGGTCTTAAATTGGTGTATAGGAAAAATTAGACCTGCCAACAAAAATGTTTTATGACTATATAATAGTGTCAAATAGAACAAGTAGTCTTTCTTAAATTTTACATCCCCTAGCTAAGCAAACTTGCAACAGTCAACATTCAACATACTGTTAATAATGATGTCTTTCTATTCAGCAGTGGCATTACTTCAAAGCTAATTTGTGTGGAAATCTATAGACATTATTATTTTTCTGCTGCCATAAGTCCATCGCTAACGTGACAAATTTCAACTTCCTTTTTGTGGGAATCGGATTAAATCGAATGCTGACGCACTATTTAAAATTCAGCGCATCCCTTATTCAACGTATCTATACCCTCAGACCATAGACCTCGTCAGAGATGTATAGGGTTGTTATTATTATTATATGAAGGGTGACATGTTTGCTATATGAAAATTGTTACTATTATTCTGCCAGATATATGTACATACACACATTTATAGATTTTAGTTAAGATTTATTAAATCTACTTTTATTATTATTATTTGCAGTTGGGAGTTTATATTCGAATCCTTTTATACTTGGCACACATACTCAAACTTTTGACTGTAAGGGTGTTTCGTTTGCTAATCGATTGTAAATGACAAGAAGTATAAGTAGTTTAACAATAAGGGCGGTGTCAAAGTAATAAGAACACGAAAAGTTGAAGGGCAAATTTGAAGAGGGAATGACATTTATGCGATGACTTTTTTAAACAAATATAAAGCAAATACTTGAAAATTGTAAGCTGGGTATAATTAGATATAAGTAAATGCAATATCCTGTTCCTGTTTGATGTTTCCTCTTATAAAAAAGTGTTAATATATTTTTTTATTTTCAGTTTTTACATAGTTTTTACGTTTTTTACACTATACTTTTTTACTTGCTGTATTTTAATTATGCTTATGTAAAAACGTAAAAAAGGTACAAAAGCAAAAAAAACCCCGACGAATAATCAAATTTGGTTGACTCCAAGACTGAAAATGACAGTTGGAGCTGATTATTCTGTGCGGTATTTAAAAAACTGACCCATAATAGTTTAATTTATTTTCGATTAGGTAAATGATAAAAAAAAACGATTTGTTTTTAAACACAGATTCTCTAATATATTTCCTTCCGAGTTTTTCATTACGAAATGCTTTAGCTATATTTTTTCGATATTTTTGAATATCTGCAAAATTTTCTTTATTTATTTAAATTTTGACAGATGCTTCTCATTTTCTCTTTTTTTTTTCTCAGTAGGTATTTTACTTTATTTACCTCTTTTTTAAATTTTTTATAAATTTTTACCTTTTTTACCGGATTTGTACGATTTTTACACTTATTTACGCGAATTTTTCATCTACTTAAACGTAGAAAAGGTAAAAATAATTTTTATATGGATTTGAATATCACTGGCTTGCAGGCAAACGAAATTGCGCCGCGCTGGTCAGATAAGTATACTAATATACTGCAAGTTATTGTCATTTTCAATTCTCTTTTTACCGAACTTCTGACTTCATTAAAATATTTTGAACAATTACCTACACAAAAATCGATTATAACTCATTCAATCCATATACATACCTATGTATATACTCGCAGCTATACCTAACTTTTCAAACTATGGAAAGCAGACAAATTTCATAGTCCAATCAACAGAAAAGGCGTCAAAGCGTTTAATACCATCATCATCATTCTCATCATCATATAATAATTACCATCATAAAAGCTTCCCCAACAACAACAACAACAACCACAAATTCGCACGGAAAGTGTTCACAAATAAATACCAGGATCCATCATCCATATTATATTTATCCATCATAAAGATGTCCGCAGCATGGGCCAAATGGATTCAGATCAGATGCGAGGGTTGGTGGTGTAGAACACACCCTTATCTCTACTACCTACATATATGAAATGATTGAGGAACAGAGTTGAGTTGTTGTTGTTGTTTTTGATAATAAATTGCAAAATCGTTTCAAAAACAATATTCACCACACCAACCCCCGTAAGCAATTACGACCCCCATCATCATGATGGTGGTGTTAACATTCAACAGCAACACTGAGAGCCAATATTTATAGCTACACTTGTAATTACGGTTATTTTACAAATTTCACAATAATCCCCACACCCCTTCTTTCACCTTGATGAAAGAGTCTACTGTAAGGAACTACGGGCACTTGGAATTGGAATTGGAATGGAAGCCTCTGCGGAACTCTCTCGGATTTGCATTCGAACCAATTAATATAAATTGTGTCATTCAAACGGAAAGGGTGCTTGACGATAACCGCATCGCGTAGGTACCTATACTATATACCTATACCTACAGTTATAGCTGGGGGTGTTTTTTGTCAAATTGCTTTATATCGTGGGGACAGGACGGGCTCGTTCGTCACTTGTCACAACTCGATTACTATACATATATACGTACCTCTTCTTTTACTTTGCCCACAGTTGAGTGCTGCTTGTGTAGCCCATAGGTATGTAGTGTGATAAAGGGGTGGGCGGGTGTCTTTTTTGGGGGATGAAATTATAATTTCATCAAAATCATCGCACCCTGACGCTTTCCTACGACCGAAATTCCAACTTCACCGCCACTGGTGTATATCGTGGTGCGGGTGCTGGCACAATGATTGCAGAGTGAATATGGAATTTCTGTGGCAATTAATTAAGTTCAAGATCCGGAAGGTGTTATAGTTTGTCAGTCATCATCGCAACGTGTTAGTTGGGAAATTTTGTTTATTTTACCGTTTCGATATTGGGTATTTATTTGATTAAGGGTGCCACTGCAACCGAAGTGCGGTTTCATCCTGTGTATAGGTATATTTAAATTTATGTTAATTGAATTGTCGTTTTGTTGGCCTAATATATATATGGGGTCCCATATGTGCGATATATGTAAGTGGTTTAATATATGGGTATTGGGTATATCGCTTTCTATTACATATATTCGTAATTTGAAACAATTTATATTCATCTACTACTCGTATATAGGTACCGCCGTAATATATATTAGGTATTTTGATATTCGTTTTTGTTTAACTAAGTTTTCAAATGCGCACAAATGAACCTTTTTTTTGTCTAAAATCGAAGTATAATATGTAGATCTATAGGTAGATGATGTAGGTCCTTTTTTTCATTTAAGGACAATAACAAGTATTACGCAGTTTTGTTGTACAAAAATAATAGATTTAAATCAAATCTTATTTTATGTAGCAGTTATGCGCTGATTGCTTGAGAAAAAAGCTGGTTATTGATGATTTTAAGAAAATGACCTAGTTTTATTTGTTCTATATAGGGCAAGTAGATACCTGTTGGTTTCATGTAAAAAAAAATGTTGAGTTAAAAAAAAAACTCTACGATGGTAAAGAAATCGGAAAAGTGAGTTTCGTCATACCGTCCATTCGGTCTGTAGTTTGTACGTCCGTGCGTCTGTAAGCTCACATGTAATTTGAACTATATAAAGCCAAAACCGATGAACTGATTTGCTTCAAATTTGGTACAAATCATTTTTATCTGATTTCCTAAAGGGGAAATTCGAATTTTTGTTTAAGCTCATCTAAAACAGGTAGCTGCCATACAAAGATTCCGGTTTTTTCACATTTTCTCAAAAACAACTCTTACTATATTATAAGAAGTTATTGTGTAATAACACACTTGCATAGTTATAGGCTTTCGCACCATCATAATGGGAAGGGCAGCTACGACTCTCGTCTACAATTCTTAATAGGGAATTTTGACTATATAGGTCATTTTGTTCAATTGTTTTTTGTCAAATACCATAGGTTGCCCCCGTCTAAATCTGGACCTTGGTCAAATAAATTCCTAAGTTTTATTCTTTATCACCATCCCCCCTCCCTTAGAGACAATGAAAATCGTTTACTGATCATATAAAAAAAAGAGTGTGCGTACTTATGTACACGCGCTAGAAGTAAAACTTCTTTCACGACAACAGGGCAAGTATTTTTCAAGTCCTACCACTAAGAGCACCCGATTTGAAACTCAGAACCGTTGCAAAATCGTGACGCTGAATTTTGTAATTCGTGACGGGAATTTGTATGTCGGTTTGACATGTCACTGACAGCTCCATAGAAAAAATTTTTACCCCCATGCCGCAAAAGAAGTTTTACTTCAAAAATAATTTTTATGTAGGTATATCTTTTTTTTAACCAACATAAAAATGGGCATATTATACGAAATTTCTTTAAACGACCGCGACTCATAGAAAGTCGAAAGCCAAAACAGTCGGAGACATCTTCGCCGATGAACAATGAAAAATCAAATCAGCTGAAGGCATCTTCTTCGACGAACGGCGAAACTGAAATGCAAATGACTATGATATTATAATAATAGGTCTGTTTGGTATCTTTTTTAAGAAAAAAGTGTAAAACCTGTCAAACTTTGAAAGAAGGAGAAAATCCTCTCAGAGAGGGAGAACTTGTCCAAAAGTTAACAAACGCACTTTTGTGTACAAGACGTAAAACATTGACAAATCATTTTGAATCCTGTAATTTTTAAATTGTAAAACAATTTTTATACTGAAAAATATCGAACGAAAATGTAACACCGGTTTTGATGGACTTATCTGAATCTTCATCAAGTGAATGAAGACAATCTGAATCAATATTTTGTAAATTCCTAGCCGACATCAAGTAACACTGAAAACAATGTATTTGACAGTTTTTACACTCCTTGCATACAGAAATTTGTGTAGCAGAAGATTGCAAGTTATCCAATGGAGGGGAAATAATTTCCTCTCTCATTGTGCTCTCCCGTTGCAACTTTTTTGAGTTAACAAACAGGAATTAGTGACAATTTGTGAAAATTTTTTAAAATTTGTGCAATATCCGATGATAAAATTTTGACGGCCTTGAGAGAACCATGGATTCCACCAAAAACGTCCGGCTTTAAAAATGACACAAATATTTCTCGTGTATTTCGACATTAGTGGCTGATGTAACTATCTGACTGACTATCCTTTTATTTCTTATTCAGCCAATTTGACAGGTGCTCTTTGTCGCAATTATATTCTTTTTAAGTAAACATTTTTTCACGGGCTTCAAGGTCGCTTTATTCTGAAAGAATTTGCTATAGATACAAAAACTTCCATGAACATATTAAACAGCATTTTTGATCAAGATGGCACTCTGAATCTACAGAAAAAGTTAACACCTATTGCAAAGTTTCAGTTTAAGTACCATAAAAATATTAAATCAATTTTCAATGAAATATAAAATCTGCTTAAAAATTGTATTAAACTGGGAAAAATCCTGCGGGCACCTGCCTATACTTCGTACCTATAATAATTAAAGTTATTGTAGAAAAACTGTATTTCAAAATTCAAGTTTTTGTTAAAAAACAAAATCGCATTGTGGAAATAAGAATTTAATTTTTTTTGTGAAAAATGCCTTATTTTTAAGTTATATATAGGTATTCACGTATAGCTTTTTAATAGCATGACCGAATTTGTTAGAGTGTTGCAATCAGAAATTATGACTAAACAAAAAAAACATTTTTAACATTTTTACTTGCAATTTATAAGTACATAGATAAAGGGTCATTCATATATCGTTTTCGAAAGTAAAGCTAAATAAAACACACACAGCAATACATTTTTGATGAAAATTTTATTTCACTATAAAGTTTGGACTTTACAAATACCATTCAAATGGCCGCCTCGGGAAGATTCGCAGCATTCGATTCTTCTTAGGTAATTTTTAACCACTTTTTCGCACATTTCGGCTGGTATCTCGGCCATAATTTGAGTAATGTTGGTTTTTAATGCGTCTATAGAATTGCGGGGATTATTCTCGTAAACACGGTCTTTTGGGTGGCCTCACAGAAAAAAATCTAACGGTGTCAAATGGCATGATCTCAGTGCTCAATTGACTTCGCCAAAACGTGAAGTTACGCAACCAGGAAAAATATCACGCAATAATTGGTCGTGTTGTGTGGCTTGTTGCCCCGTCTTGTTGAAATCACATATCGTCTTAGTCTTCATCTTCTATCGCCGGCCAAAAAAAATCGGTTATCATTTGATTATCATTCGAAATAACAGTATACACCCCACACAAGTGTTTAAAAACCGGTAAGGAAAATCTCATTTTTCTCACAAACGACTCCTACGATTTTGATAAAAAAAAATGAGTGTAACATTATATCATTCCGATCTGCCACATTATTGAAAAAAAAAATTATTTACCATTTAGTAACGGTATCTCTCATAGAACCATTTTTTTGGTTGTCGACTATCTCATTATCTGTTTAACCGATTTAGTGAAATTTTTTACATAATAGCTTCTTAAAATTTTAAATAACATTGCAGGTACATATGCCTTCTCTACTTAATATCTAATCTAGGTAATCTGTACCCTATATCTGATATAATTTGATTTGGTAAAACATGTTAATATGTAGCTGCTGACCGCTATACTGGTAATATACATTCTCCTTTAATCAATCTCATCAATGGATCAGGCTATAACTATACTCTTATGGACTTTTACTGCATGAATGTATAGACAATAATTCACTTGATCAATTCTTATTAAATTTATAAATATTAAAATACCTTGCGCATACCTTTTGCATAAGTAATTTAACCAGAAAATTACACCCGCCCCGGCCTAATCGAATTGTGGCGCCACCAATTGCGAATATTATTCCAAACATCATCACATTCAAATTATGCTTGCAACCATATAAATAGGATTACCAGAAACCGCAAGAATTATGCATCATTTTGCGGGCAATCGATGATGGATGAACCTTCGAAGAAGGAAAATACTTTGGCCTTAGCAATGTTGCTCTCTTACATTCATATATGCGGCGGGTAAACATTCCATCAGCATGAGCGTATCCCCAATCAAATCAGAAGTTTATTTTCACGTAATGCCAGAAGTTAAATTGAATTTAAATTGGACAAAATGTTCGATTTTGTATCGAATTAGCATCTGGCATTTGATTGAAGATGGATAGTTCAAAAAGATGCCCCGCAGCTCTTAACATACTGCCCAGGCACACGCGTCAACCCCGAAGTGGAATAAATATTATTATTATTTTTTTTTTTTCATTTTAATATAACCCAGTGAAGCATTGGAATGACCTTTACGAAATTTAAAACAAAAAAACTAACACGCGTGCATTCCTCAAATGAAAATATATTTTCGATTATTTTGAATAATTCAAGTGGAATAAGCTACATCAGAAGAATATACAATTTTGGAATCTACCTAATGTTGATGGTGTGAATTTCGCCTGAGGCCACAAAAGTATACAGTAAGCGTTTTCATTGTGAAAATGCATTCAATTATAATTGAAATTCCTCCCTTCGACTAAATTTCGGAGACCACCCATTGTGCTTTCGAATTAACAATAACGCAAGTAAGCAAATAATATATTCATTTATTTAATGATAGTAATAAATAATAAAAGAAACCGGAGAAGCAGACCCTTGAGCTAATCCCATTAAATCAGCTATTTGCAATCATTTCACTATACCTACCCTATAATATAATCGTCGCTGATTATGTTTTGATAGTTGGAGTGTGATTTAGAAACAGCGCTAGTTTGTTAAATAAAATGTCCGCGGGTGTGATTTGTCACACATGAATGCGATTTTCTTTAAACTTTTGCGCATATGCACTGCTTCACACTTTATTAATTGTGAAAGTAATAGATTTTGAAGAAAATGTGTAAAAAAGCCTACACGACCATCACTTGTCAAATTAAAACTAAGCGAAACATGAAGAAATATAACTTTCAAAATTGTAAATATAACCGTAACGCTGACATAATCTAATTATTAAATCATTTTGCTATTGACCGGACATATTTTTTAATTTAAGTCAAAAATATTTATTAAATTTGGGAAAAACAAAACATAAATATATTAAATAAATTTAGGAATAGTCTAAAAAAAAAATAAAACAAAACCAACAACAATTTATTTAAGATTAGAACTTCTTTCAAATTTTCTTCACAAATCTTTTTGATCACTGAACAAAAGGGACACACTACATCCATTCCGCCAGGCCTGTCAGCTCGACGTTCCGTTCCGATATCTTCGATGAGTTCTAGTCAGTTGGGTAGATAACTTTTTACGAGTTGGAGGATGACTTACAGTATTAAATTCCATAAATAGTTTTATAAAATTATATATTATTACTTGGAATTCCGAATTTTGAAATACAGAATAATGGTTTTAGAGAATTTTGAAAAACAGAATTTTAAGATTTTCAGAATTTTGAAATACAAAATTTTAGTTTTACGGAATTCTAAATTACAGAATTTTGAAATACAGAATTTTGGAAATTGAATTTTGGCTCTTACAGAATAATGACCCCAACCCTTCTTTTTTAGTATAATAAGTATAAAAAATCTCAAAAATTATAGGAAAAAATTGAGTTTTTCGTTTTTTTTTGCTCAATTCATCTTAAACTTCGTCCAATGTCAATATGAATTATCAGAGCAGGTAAACCATTCAAGGTTCTAAAAATCAACAGAATTCTTTTTTCCTGTTCCTTTTCAACGTTTTTAACCGTTTCAAACTAGAAAACATTCTTTTCTCCAGTTGACAATGAAAACGGCAGTTAAGCCGGTTTTTTTTGACAATTCTGGGCTTCAATTGAATTTTTAGGCTTGATATCGCCTCTATATACGAATTATAATAATAAATTTATAAGCTTCTTTGTCAATTACGAATGAAGCATGCTTGAAGAGCACCGAAATTCTAACAGATTTCCCTCTCCAAGGGCAAGATCCATGATACGAAAGTCCAGAAATGGATCATTTATGATTATAGGGGCTCGCCATATTACTCTACACCACCGGCAGGCTTCAGCCAAACTTGCGCCCTGTGCAAGATTTGTAGAAAGCGCCACTTTTTATATGTGCACACATACACACACATGGCAAATGGTAGTACATATTTGTTTGCGCAAGATCAGATTACATTGGTGTTAGGCAAAAACGCCAAAGGAAATAACTCCCAAATCGATTTGGAAATATCGCCCAAATTTTGTTTGTCGCCCAAAAAAAAATGAAAATATCGCCGAAATTTATATTTTTCCAAATCTTAAGTTGGAAATATCGCCAAATATTTTCAATGCAAATTGTTTTTGTAAAATTCAGTTGTTATTTTTTCAATTTTGGGCGATCAAACTTTTTTTTTCAATTTGGGCGTTCTTTCCTAAATTTTGGGCGATATTTCCAAAGTGAAATTTAAATGATAAGATAATCTTTAAAAAAAATCGCGGCGCATAAACAGTGAGGTTTTTCTGGATTTTTTTTTTAGCGAGTTTTCCAATTCTGGGCGTTATTTCCCATTTGACTTTTAAAATTTGTATTTTGGGCGTTCTTTCCTGTGAAAAAAATTAAAAAATTGGAAATAACGACCAAATCGAGCAAAAAAAAAAAAACAACAATTACATATTCAGAATTTCTTTGGGCGATATTTTAAAATCAATTTGGGCGTTATTGCCTAACGCCAATTACATTTTCTTGCTCCTTGTAATGCGTCCCCAGAATTGTGCGCCCTGTGCATTTGCACATCTTGCACATATGGTTCCTGCATCATAATTCCCAAAATAACCATTTAAGTCTATGGCTATGTAATAAAATAAAAAAAAAAATACAATATGTATTAAAATAACACAAACTTGGTAATAAAAAACACCAGGATCAATCAATCAGGATCACACCAGGTCCAATTTTATTATTTAAACGAATTTAAATTGTTAAAATAACATTGCATCTTATTTAACCAACTATACAGAAACTAACATGATTTCAATTTTAAATTAACATGGCAGCATCTACATATATTATAAATCCCTACGTCCATTTTTTCGAATCTGAGATATCTCACTTGACATAATAAAATATCAAGATTTGAGCTACGCGCAAACCGCCGCAATGGCGGTGGCGATGGCGATAACAATGAGGATGCCGCACACGTAAATCAATGGAGGGGCACACATCGACACAATATTTGGATTGCGTTCACGTCCCACTGCTGCGTTCAGTTACAAACACCATTTGATTGCTATATCGCCTGCAGAAAAATTACAGTTTAAAAAAGAAAATTTGAAAATGGCTTCAAATACTGAAAAATTAATAGAAAAAATTCGGGAGACTTCCATTTTGGATTTTTTTTTATTAAACTTCAAAAATTAAAAGTTTGTATTTTCGCTGACAACTTAGCCCGCTACACAATATTTTATCGTGTTGATGTGAGCAGGTTTTTGAACGCATCTTTATCGCGCGATAAAAGTTATCGCGATTGCCACCGCCATCGTGTCGATTTGTGCGCATAGCTTTAAAGTTTTGTAAATACTTAATGGTCTGCCTGCAGCTCTTGTTTCTTTAATTCTAACGGGTGATTTTTTAAGAGGTTTAGAACTTTTTTAAAAAAAAAAACACAAAAAATTAAAAAAAATGAATGAAATATTTATTTGAATCGATAGTTTGAACCTTGCAATTTAATGTTTAAAGATAATTTCATGCAAATGTTGACCGCGGCTGCGTCTCAGGTAGCCCATCCGCTGAGTCCAATTTTGGCATACTCTTTCACACATATCGGCCGGTATCTCACGAATGAATGCATGGATGTTGGCTTCCAGTGCGTCAATCGAAGCGGGCTTGTCCCTATAGACATTAGCCTTGACATACCCCCACAAAAAATAGTCTAATGGTGTCAAATCGCACGATCTAGGCGGCCAATTGACCGGCCCGAAACGTGAAATTAACTGTTCACCAAACTCGCCTCGCAATTGCGCCATTGTTTCGCGTGCTGTGTGGCATGTGGCACCGTCTTGTTGAAACCACATATCATGCAAGTCAAGAACTTCCATTTCGGGCAAAAAAAAGTTTGTTATCATCGCTCGGTAGCGTTCACCATTGACATTAACGCTGCGATTCGCATCATCTTTGAAGAAATATGGCCCAATAATGCCGCCGGCCCATAAACCGCACCAAACAGTGGCTTTTTCGGGATGCATTGGTAGCTGTTGCAATGCTTCTGGCTGATCTTCACTCCAAATGCGGCAATTGTGCTTATTTACGTACCCATTCAACCAAAAATGAGCCTCATCGCTGAACACAATTTTTCGATAAAAAAGCATTTCGAACCGAGCACGAATTTTGATAGTAAAATTCAATAATTTGCAAGCGTTGTTCATTTGTAAGACGATCCATGGTTAAATTGCAAACCAAACTGAAGCTGTTTGACAGTGACACAAGGTACTAAACACACGTCAGCTGTCAAAACCAGTGTTGCCAAAACCAAACCAGCTAAAAAATCACCCTTTATAAATACAAAATTCCCCAAACTCAAAAATGTCTAAGTTCTTGTTGGTATTAAATTTAAAATCCATAACAAATGTAAATACTTATTATATCATGTAAATTTTTGAAATTTATGGGGTGTACCTTGTTAAATTAACAAGAAACTGGTTAAATTTGTATCGGACATTTTTCTTTGAATGTAGAAAAAACCACGGGACTTTTAAATCGCCTGCTTTATCTATTTATAGACAGGATAATCTATGCAAATTTATATCTTCTTTCGGCATCAAAAACTTATTCGCTTCTACAAATTGGTCAAATCTCACTTCTCCATCAAAATTCGAAAAAAAATCAACGCATTGTTGAATGTTTCGATGTCGAGAAAAAGTTGAGGGAATATCATGCAGTCGCACTTTATCATAGTTTCCTGAGCGAATTTCACTTAAGCCGCAAGTTAAAACACCATAAGGCACAATTTTCCAAAAATTTGTTAAACGTTAGATAAACTATCTATCTAAATGCTTATCCTGATGAATTGAACATAATCGAGTGAATTAACACCAACCTGTCAGTGGTTCATTTAGACGGTATTGAAGCAATGACAATGAAAATCTAGACTTGATCCTCCTTCTTCGATTCTGAAATCAAATTCAGAAATATTTTTTTTTTATTTTCATAAGAAGAACTCTCATTTGATGACCCAAACCGAAACGACTAGTTCTCTTTTTCAGTCCCTGCTACCGGAAAGACAACAAAACTAAAATGAACAAATTATAGAAATAAATAAAAAAACAAATTAGGTCTTTCAAATTACAATCAAGTCCAACCTACAAATTGACTCTATACCACTTCAAAGTGGAAAACGTTTCATATAGGTGCGTATCTAATCTTTTAAGATACTTCTACCCCCACTTCGACTTATACAAAAAAAAAAACAAGAAAAAACAAAATCGTTCAAAATTACAAATTAAATATACAAAACTACATGAAATAAATACGATCCCCCACTACACTATATTATATCTATAAAGTTAATTTAGTAAATTAATTCAACTCATTAGATAACCGACAACGACGAAGACCTATACGTTACAGTCGAATTAAAAACACATTTAACCCAAAACTTAGGCTTGATTGGCGCAAATTACAAGTTAGTCTACGTTCACGGACGGATGTTGCATCACTTGACTTCAAAATTGAGCAATAAAAGCGGCACATCATAATGATTGTTGTTTGATTTCCTTATATACCTATACCTACCTGTTTTTAACTGAGATATTCCAAATGACTTCCTGCGTGCGATCTGGCGTCATTAAAGAAGCCCAACAACAATTTTTTTCGTTTTATTTTATTATTTTTCTCTGAGCAATTTCCATCATCGCGACATGACTCAATTAAACGGTCTTTTTTTTAGTACAATATTTTAGATAGTCACTGTATTTATATAGAATATCTCCTGAAATAAGGTCAATAATTCGCAGATTTTTAATAAGAAGATACAATTACCAACAGCCTTTCCTTTTAGGAATAATAATTGTATAGTTTTTTGGAAACAAAATGACTATTAAGGCAGCCTTTTTCTCTAATGTCCTATTTTTTGTCCTCAGGTTACAGTACCTACCTATATTTATTTAATGCTATAGCCTTTTTCTAAACGGATCAAGTACGAATAGGTATTATTTGTAATAGTCATCGATTGATATGTGTTCGAGTTCGTGCTTTAGCGACAAACCTACCCCTAAAAAGGGTTTTCCTTTTTTTTTATTTAATTTATTTTTTCTGGCCATAAGTCCAAGTGGTATTGTTGACTCCGTGACAAAGTTGGCCCTCCTTGCACCTGGCAATCATTTTACATTCGAACGAGTTTAATTCACACTAATGCGAACATAATTCAACCCATTAATGTAATCACATTTATTGGGGTCCCTGGTTCCCTTGAAAATACATCACCTCTCGGCTATCGGTACTATCGGAGTGGGAGTACTTTAACTGAGGACAATATAAGTGGACAAATGTTCCATACAGACAACAAGAACAGCAATAACTACAGAAAAAAAAAACAAAAAAAAAAAACGAAAAGGACAAATAATCCACTTTAAAGGTACACGAATGTCCTTTCTATTCAATGGAATCAGTTAAGGAAAACAAGTTTATATGCGAATGAAAACACCTTGCATTTCAATATTCGTTATAATATTCGACATTGGAAAGGCAACACACATGTAATTAATAAGTGGTAGGTTTGGTTATTTTAGTATGTGTACGACATCAATTTTTGTGTTGCCTCACATTGGCAAATGGACGACTCATGAACATTTCATTTGCTTATACATACATATTATGTATTTATTGGTTTTTGATTTTTGTATGAATTATTGATAAGAATCTATGAATATTGAATGTTTCTGTATAATCAAACTATATTTTCATATTATAAGGAGCTTTTATATTGATACCACATCATTTGAAATAGTAGGTCTTTGGTTTGGTTTACTTCCCAAAACTACCTTTTTCTACAATTTTAGTCCATTTTTGTATATGAACTTTGACAGAATTTTAGAAAGTTAATAGTAGATATCTGTCACTTCGTTTATATATTGCTTGTATAGGCAAAAGGTTACTTGATATGTATGTTGAGCTTTTACACGTAGGTACCATTCTAATAAAGGGTCTTCCAAAAGAGAAATCAGAACTTGACAATCTATACATATAGCGGCCATATTGTTGTCTTCTGTCAAATTGGCTGTCATTTATTTAGATTGTTTTGCCAAATCACCATTGACAGATATAGCGTTCAAAGACGCGTGCAAATGATAAAATTGTTTTTATCGAAATGGGTGTTCAGTTAGGGCAATGTTCAACGCGTTCACCCATTTTACGGTCACCATAATCGTTCGTTCATTTCTGGATGAATGGGTATACTATGGGCCAGTTTGTTCACAGTGGGTTAAACCGCACCATCACTTTAACGGGTTCTAATTAATTGGTGCTAAATGCTAATCAATGAAAATCGGCTGATTAGTGATTTCCATGATTAACAACTCAAATTTTGATTTCCCTAATAAAAATTTTGGTTAACATGCACATTCTATGATTTACCAGTTGCATTAATCCTTGATTAAAGATCATCAACTGTTAACAAACTGGCCATATGTCAACAGACAAAATTTTTGAATTTGTGACGATACCAATCCACATGAGATCCATTCTGTACGAGCGATTTGAGGACATGGTCCCCTAACACCTCACGTGAAGGTGATGATGAACTGACCACCGAGATTGTGCGATTTGGACCTGTTAGACTTTTTCTTGTGGGGTTTTCTGAATTCGCAGGCAGGGTTAGAATAGAACCTCTTGAACCTGTAGTAGTAAAATTTCGGAGCAGATTTGTAAAAAAAAGGAGTAAATCGCCAATTTCTGGAGTAGATTTGAAAACGAAAGAAAAACTAAAGATTTCAAAAACTGTATTTTTAACAATAAATTTATTTTAACAAAAATAAATATTAAGAAAAAAAAATTACATAAATTGTATTCGTTTCAGAAGAGAATAGAATCTAGATTCAAATAATCAGAGTTGCAAAGTTGCTTAGAAAATTGAATAACACAGTGCTCCTCTCATTTCTTTCCATGTGGTTTGACTAAAGAAATTTTGAATTTTTCATTGTGGAAAAAAATTGAGTAGATCTTGAAAAAGCGAAGTGGCGGAGTAGATTTATTTTCTTTCTTAAAATTGGGGAAAATTTTCTCTGATTTGAGTTAGGTTCTAAAGCTGCCGGTCGCCAAGCCACAAATCACAGCTGCCCTCAAATCCAACATAACCTATACCTTCGATCAAATTCAGGCCTGATTTATGCGCCAGAGTAATGGAAAATTGGACGTTTCGTATGCGCGCCACGCAGAGAAGCCGCGGCGGCCATTTCGACTAGGTATATTATATTCCATACATAATGGCATCCATAGGCCTTTAAAACCTTAGAATAAGAACATAGGGAAAAAATGTTTAACTTTACTCAGGGTTGACCCACAATACACAATTTGTCTGTTGGTAACATGAAATTTCTTGCGAATTTGCAAAAATTTTCACAAATTTCTGTCAAAATCCATAGAAAAAAATATCGGTTTTGGGAAATTTATTGAAAAAAGAGTTACCAAACATCATAATATACCTATTAAAGGTAATATCATAGGCCATTTCATTTTTGTTCAGATCTGCGCATCTGTCAAAATCGAAGTATTATGATGGTATAATGGTGGATCCAGTGCCCCTATACGTCTTGTCTAATTTCAATATTTTGGCACTCGAACAGCTATTTTTAATTTTTTGACGCTTTCAACTTTGACAACCTGTGCAATATATTACCTTAGATTTGTGTTCTGGGGGGTTGACCCAGGTTTTCTTGAAAAGCCCAAGAATTGTCAAAAAAAAACCTGTTTTTCAGTTTTCAAAAAACGCCAGAGGGCTTAAAATTGTGATGTGTACATTCTACGCAAAAAAAAAAACAAGTTCTGTTTCAATAATTAAAAAATAAAATTTGTTTTAAAAATGAATTAAAACAACTTCAGGCGTATCCCTTTTCTATTTCCATTTATTATCTTTCAATTTTTCTATTTATTTCTTTTTCGTAAATAAGCAATTAGCCGCATTTTATTATCGCCAATAACCCATATTGTTCACCCCGATATAATAAAACGATACGGATCCAAATGAAAACAGTGTCGTATGCTCTTCTCTTTTTGTCTTATGTTTGTTTACTTTTCATGTAGATACTGTATTTTTTTCTCACACTACAGTTTTTACTCCCTACCGACTGAAGAGCCGTCTACCCGCCAAAGTAAGAACTTATTTGTGGATCCATAAAATAAACCCCGATAGAAACCTAGATCCAAATTTGTTTTTGTATTACGTGTTAAAAGATAACCCTGACCCAGACCCGAAGATAATAAAACGCAGCTATTACCTACAATAATCAAATTAAAACAAAATAATTGCCTTACAACTCAAGTTGAACTTAGCTAAGTCCATATGGACTTAAATTATTGTTGTATTTACATACGTGTAAATCGCTTAGTTCCGAAGTCATTTTTTTCGTCAAACTAAAACACTGCTATAATCATTTGAAATGTAGCCGCATAATGTCACCCTCTTAGTTCCGATTGTTTAAGGTGCATTCTGTTCCACTTTCATTTCGATTGATAACTGAAAGTAAAAGTTAAAAATTAACCGTAATACTACATTTTCACTAACCACTTCAAATCTCAACGGCTGAGATTTATTTACTTCATTTATTAAGCATATTTAAAGCTAATCTTGACATTAAAATACTTATATACAAATCGAACAACGTTCGAGAATCGAACGAACCTTTTATGGCGAAAAAGTGTTATAAATATTTGTACACACAAGCAAATGAGTCCTCTATCTGTCAAATTAACTATTCTTCCCATGTTTTTTTTATTAAAATTTCAACGCGACTCAGCTCCCCGAGTGCTTCAAGCTCGCTTCAATCCTCATAAAAAACAGGGTAACAGTTCAATCGATTTCAACAATAATAGTACCTACAAATTCCTTCGAACTCCTTGAACCTTAAAATGTATTCCTTTATAAGAAAAGTAGGTAGGTATGCCTAAGTTTAATACCATTTTACTCTATTTATACGTCATTGTTAAAACATATCAAAAGTCACGTTATATTACGTATAAACATAACTTCTTTCACTTTCATAACAAGTACTTTCCCAATATTATCATACACATTGTTTGGTTTTTCAAAAAAAAAAAAAAACACTTTCGTGGTCACTTGAAAATGTCAGTAAATAGCACTTAAGTGTATCGTTGCCACGTGTCCATCGAACAATATGTTTGCCGATGAGCCGATTACTTCTTAGGCACGTGCGTGGACTAACATTGATCTTCCGTATCGTATTTTATAATATGCCTATATACACTGACATACCGCCCTCTATAAATATAACAAATTGCATTATCCCTTCCAAGGATATTAACAACGTTGACGCTTCATCAACTGTATGTATATTGTATAAGGCGGAAAAAATTTTGTTTTTTTTTTTTGATATTTTTAATCTGATTTTTTGTGGTGGTCCTTTTCAACCCCCAACATCATAAGATTTGTCAAAAAATTTGATTTATGTGTTGGTTTTTTTTTGTTTTGCTAATAAAACATGATTATTAAGTCTTGTGGCGGCACAAACATGACATCTAGCAACGCAGAATTGACATAAACAAATTTAAATTTGAATGACATTCCATTGAGCAGAAAATGGATTGACATCTCCCATGGGGAAATGAAGCTTATAAACGAATAAAAATATACCTATGTATGTACTTTGTTCAAAAGAAATATTAAAGAAGCATAAAATGAACAAAAAACCAATTATCGACAAATTATAGGGAAAATCTGCACTTTTCGAATATTCACGTGCTTATTGATTCAAAATAGCTTTTAACGGCCTTTAGTCCTGCAAAAATTTGGCGTTTCCTCCCGGCGATCTCACTTGGACTTTTGCTTGTTTATAGATACAGTAATATATGAATTATAAATGTTGGTATAAGTACATCGGGAAGGGCAAAAAAGTTCATATTGTCCATGTCTCTTGTATTGCTGGAGCCTGGAGGTACCTCCTACTCATCCAAATGATTGTGCTGTCAATTTTGTACAAAAATCAACGTTGATTTTGCGTTTTCTAATGCCGTTGAAGTTCTATGAATACAAATTCATTTTAAGGCTTACAAATGTTTTCTTTTTTGGCTTCTATACTACTTTCGAACATTGGTCTTCGATTTTTAATTATTATTATAAAAATGTAAATACCAATAACATATTATATTTAACAATAAAGTTTTAAAATAATTAAATCTTAAGTAGAATCTCCACATAAATTATTTAAATTTTATTTTTTTCTTTTAGTTTCTGGCATTCCACTGCCGAATTCAGATGTCGTTAGGGTCCTTGAATTTGTAGCAAATTTGTTGAGTCTATTATTTGTCATAGGACCAGTAACAGTTGTTGCATACAATCGTTTCCTTGTCTTTTTTTCTTCTTTAATTTTTTCAGGATTCCTTTTAAAAAAAAATTACAATAAAGTTAGTATTTTCTTCAAAAAATTTCTCAACAGCAATAACAAAAAAAAAATATACATAAATACCTTTCTGTGTATGTTAGTCTATTTGTTGGTGGAGGTGCTTTTGGAACAGCATGTTTCTTTGTGAAAGATGTTGGTTCGTCCTTTAGACCAAAGCTTTTAGCAAAATGACCCATATGAGCTACTTTGATATTAAAAATAGGTTTAAGTTGTTTGGGGAACGTTGAATAAAACTTCATCCAGGATACAAATGCTGCAAAGAAAAAAAAATATACAAATTTAATGAGGCTATATTAGAAGATTGTTGGAACTTTTTAAAGAAATAACAAAACTACTTTTCTTCGGAATCAAATGATCCCAAATGATTCATGTGCAGAAAATATTGTTAAATGCATAACTTCAGCCCTTTGACCCTTCTGGAAGACATTTAAAGGTATAAGATGATGTAAGTTGGGAAATCAATAGGAATTATGATAAGCCTCGATACTATCTTTAAGTCATCCAAGAAGACTGTTTTATTTTTTATTAAAATTTACGAAGTCTCGACAGAAAAGATTAGAAATTAAATGCATTTTTTAAATTATAAAATTTTAATTTTTCAATAATTTTTTTAAAGAAAGCACCTTCTAGATTCAAAAATATAATTTGTCAGTGCCTCTGAAGAATTAGATGGAAATAACGATTAGAAGCTAAATAATTTGCATGTCAATTGCAACAACAACTAATCCCCAATGGTCTCAGCTAAAAACCGATCATTTTCGGGGCTAAACTTAAGCGCACAGAAAAACTATGTTACCGGCATAAATTACATACTTGTTATCGATAGATTGTATGAAAAGTCCATGTTTTTTTCTGTGATGGCGCCGCCATTTTGTCATTTTTTTTTTTTCAACTAAATGCCACTGGGATTGAAAAAAAAACACACCTAATATCGGCGGCTATGGTTCGTTCAAGGACCAAGAAGATTTTACCTAGTCTAGTCATGAATACTGATACAAATCTAAACTCAAACATATATAATAAAGTATTTGTTGCAAAGTCTTCATATTTACCGTTATTTAGCCTGGGGCTTGATTCCGTAAAACGAAAACGATCAAACGATATCGTTTTGCCAATAGCTGTCCCTATCTTTTTCTTTAGATGTGAATCAGATGGGTATTGTGAAACGATATCGTTCAATTCTTTTTGTTGTACGGAATTAGGCCCCTGTTACTTGTATGGATGCCTTAATACCGCGGAAAAGTTTTGTGTTTAAAGTCATTTACAGTCATTTAGTGGGGTGTTACGAAAACCGTATTATTGCGATTGGCCTTCACAATTAGTGTGAAGTGATACATGACAAAAAGGTGAAATCTTTCGGACCTCGGGACCTCTTGGAACCACGCGTTGTTTTGTGTATTGAACGGTGAAGTTGTTTGAGGATACTGGTGGAGTATGTGACCGCCAAAGAACTGGCCTCCAACGCACTTTGAAGAATCTACATTACATTACAGCTGTGAAGGCTCAATCAGAAGTTCTTATCTTGAGAGATGAGTATTTCGGAAAAATCCATGTTTTCCATCGTTAAAGAAGATCTAGGACAAATGCAAAAGATACCCTTTACACCTGCTCACAGTCGAATTGGAGCAAGAATCGAATCGAATCTGTTTAGCCGATATGCAAAGAACAGACAGATTCTGTTCACTAACGAACAAATCTTCAACGTCGATGAATAGTTAAGTAAATAAAATGATCAAGTTTACCTATTCTCGAACATCAAAATAAGGGTCTTAACTCAGAACTTATTCCGAGGGTTTAAATAGACTTCCATCCCACAAATGTAGTAATTAAGCGGGGAGTGACCAGACCATTAGAGCGTTACCGATATTCGTTTTGGTGAGAAAGAAGAGAAAACTTCGGGAAAAATTTACCAAACGACTGTTTTATAAGATTTCCTTAAGTCTCCCAAAAAAGACAATGTTCGCCAATAAGCAATGAACCAACATAACATGATTCTGCTGCAGCTCAAAAGGCAAAAACCACCAAAGAATGACTCTAAAACAATGTTTTGGGCTTGACAATACCGCATGGTTGATCAGCAAGTAGTCGCGACCTAATTCCATTGGATTACAAGCTGTGGTCTTTTTTAGAAGGAATAGCCTGCTTTAGTAGACACTCAAATATTGAGTCATTAAAGCGAATCCTTGTCCGTGAAACGAACAATTTTCCAATCAATAAGGTGTGTGCTGTGATCAATGATTGGTCAGAGCGTCTTAGGTCATGCATTACGGCAAATGGCAGTCTTTAATGATAATTGAGCTATTGATCTTCCCAATAAATATTGAGCAAAAAATTTTAAAAATATCAGCGGATTATCATTTGGCTTTAATTTTGCCTTGTATCAATACTTATGACTAGGCTAGGTACTTTATTGGTACACGAATGTACCAAGTAAAGGTATCTGTCAACATGAAACTATCACAGTTGCTACAAAGTGAAATTAGCTGCAAACTAAACTCTCTGCTCTTCTATTTCGATAACAAGAAAATCATGAGTCGATAAACTTCGAATTATTCGTTTGTTTAACTATTTAACTTTTTTTTGGAATTTTTCGGTTTTTACAAGTCCTCTTGTGATATTTCCTACTGATATAGAAAGTGTGAGCTGTAAATGTTAAAAAAATATAGATTAATATTGAACGATAACTCTGATGTATTAATGAATTCTATTAATAATTAATTGATAAATATTGAAATTCGATATTTGATAACGCTATTGATAAATTTTTTAAACAATCAATTATCAGTTGATATGTAATTGACAATCATAAAAGGGGTGACTATTTGCTGTCACTAAGAGATCCTCCACGATTAACTCAAAACTTGTAAATTGAATGTAGCTATGTATATTTTTAGATCACATCCTTTTAAAAATGTAGGTATATCCTTTTTTAAAGAAAAATTGAATGCAAACGTACCATAAAAAAGACCCAAATTCATTTTGTTCACATAATGTCTACCACAAGTATATATAAAGTTATTTTTGTTCCAACCCAATGATACTCTAAACGTAACCACAAGTGCCTTTGACAATTAAAGTTGATAATATCTTCAAATTTTCAAGCAATTATTCAAAATGCAGATGGGTTTTAGCTATAACCGTACGTATCTATACATGATATACATATGTATGTAGGATAAATCTTCAAGAAGACAGGAAGGCATAAAGCATATCAATTTCATCCATTTGTTAGTTAATTCCCCGATGAATGTCTGAAATGTCCTTGGGGTGGGGAGGGTATACGAGCCAATGCCACAATGGATAGATATTATTGATACACTCAGGCAAAAGACCCAGCTCAAGTCAGCTCGGTTCTTCTTTTTAATTGGCTAAATAAAATTATTACCAAGAAAGCGTATCCAGGATATATATTATATGTAGGTACGTGGCACTTCCACATAATGGCTTTCATTCGCATGTATCGTCTTCTAATGGAGCTCCGTTTTGTGGCATAACAATGGATTCATTATACGGAGCTACAGACAACGGTACGAGACAAGAAAAGAGGATATTAAGAACAACAGCACATACAACAATAACAAAATGAAAAATAGAAAAAAAAAATAAATAAAACAACTTAACCATCTCTGAGATATATGTATGTATAGGTAGTATCCTTCCACAAACGGGATGTTTTGTGTATCCTGTATCATCTAGACGTTGAACTATACCGCCTCTGTTTCTCCATATCTATCTCTCTCTCCATCCTCCTCTTGGCTCTCACATGTCGAATGAATTTAATTTCCACAATGAACGATTGTCTCGTATAAATTCGGAAATTACCGTCATCCTTAGACACTGAGGGATACAAATTAGATTCATAGAGCTCTATATCTATTTGGGACCTATTAAGAACGTGTAGATATATCGTTTGTTGGATGTGGGAGGAGCAGCACAGCTTTTATGGATGGATGTTGGCAGATTTTAGGATCAGTATGTGTCAACCGACCACAAATGGATTACCATCAGCGAAAATGTTGCTGATATGTACATATAGCTGCCGCAAGGATTAAGGAAAAGACAAAAGATGTCGTCGACGAAGTACGACGCATGGTGGTTGTTAGGGCAGAGCTTCAAGAGCATAACAACAGCTGCCGCCATTCTGTTTTTGCTTGTTGTTAAATTTTAAACTCTTCATGTGAGTTGGAGGTTTCTCGTTTACATATTAAATTACAAACGAAATAATCCTCATGGTACGAGCACACATTATACAGTTGTGACATTTTTATTAATTGGAACAAAATAATATTCCCTGTCGCGAAACGGTTAAGCTATTGCATGAATTAAAATGAGTAATGCTGAATCTACACGAATGACATAATATACCATTATTTCTGCAATTATTAAGCCATTGCCATCGTGTTTAATGACAAAAAAATATATTCAAAACGACTGCAGAAATTATGACATTTTGGTACAGCGTGAGCGTTAGTAAGTTTTAGGGCGATGTCAAATTATTGTTCTTAGTACCTATATCTTTATTGTTTTACCTTCAATCCATCTATATCTATAAAAATAATATTTTTTCTTTAAATTTACTTTTGGAGAGATTCAGGGAGAAAACGTCATCTGCGTCAGAAATGAATCTGTAAAATGTTCTAAAACGCAAACTGCAAAAACCTATTGTTCAAAAGCGCAAAAACGCATTTTCAAATGCATTAGTGTTGTGTTCGATTATGCAGTTTGCTCAAGTCACAAATTCGAAAACTTAAGCAACAGTGCAGCTGTGAAGTTAAAAATTAAGATGACGCTCTATTTCGAAAAAAGACAAATGCGTTTATAAAAAAACCATTGATGTTAATATTATAAATTAACAACCCTATTAATAAAACACATGGATAGTGGACTTATCGGTTTGATAAAATAAAATATTAATAAACTTATTCGGTCTTCATTTTATCTGTTCACTGAATAACACCGAAAAGTAGGCAGCACTTCCCTCAATTGTACTAAATATTCAAGTACTTCTTTCATTTTTGAAAGCTAACTGTCATATCAGTCAGCTTTGAATTGAATTGTGTACGGTAAAGTTATCCGCTCGTTGAACATCAAAATTGGTGAGATAAGTTATCCGCTCTTTGTCAAATGTCATTTAAGGCTAAAACACGTTTATTATTAAGAATTATAAGTTAAAGCATGTGTTAGTGTTGTTTCATATCTATTTTGTGATTATTAATAGGGCTGTAAATGTTCAACCACGACGATTGCATATTTTTAGATTGTGGTCCTTTTCAAAAACTTTCGCCCATTTAATGCCGCAGAAGTTACAATCCTAAAGTATTCAATGACTTTTTTTTGCAATCGCGGTTTAAGTATTCAAACAAGATCCGTCACTTCGATTTTTTTTATTGCACAGCAGATGAAGTTTTCGAACATTTGACAGTTCAGCGAACAATGCGGAAGGAATTAAAATTCGAATTTGCGTTTTCGAACAAAAGATTTAAGCAGTTTGCGTTTAAGAACATTTTGCAAATGCATTTTTGTCGCAGATGACGTTTTCTCCCTGAATCTCTCCAAAAGTTAATTTAAAGAAAAAACATTATTTTTATAGATATACGAAATATACGAGACCTCAATTTCATGCCTTACAGAACGGACCTACCTATTTTGTGCACTCTATGCAATCTCAACGAAAAAGAAGACATTGTTCACTTCCTAGGCAAATGCCCTATTCTTAGCGAATTCCGACGATTATATTTTTCGAAGAACACACTCACTATTAATGATGTGTACGATGTGCTCAATGGGTCGTACGGTTGGAAAAAAATTGCAAACTACTGTAAAAGTGCTCTGATTTACAAAAATAGTTTTATGTAATCGATATGTATGTATATTGTACTTTAAATTTCAATTTATTTTATTACAAATGAAAGGATACTTTTTGAAAAACATTTGAAATCACTATTTATCTACTATAAAATTTATTTGCGAAACGTTCAATCTGGCAGACGGCAACCATGCTATGTCATAATTATTAATGTATAATGATAATTGTAAAACCAAAATTGAATTTAAATAAAACTAATAATAATAATAATAATAATATACGAGACACGAGTTTTGAAACTCTATATTAAAGTATTTTTTTAATTTAATTGAAATTTAATTTTTTACAGAACAATTTTGTTCCGAATTTTAATATGAATATTTCAGACAAAAGTAAGTGTGAATCAGAAAAATGCAAACAAAAATAGGAAGGCTCGATTGGACGGTGTGGTGGTTTACAATCTGTAACTCTCGCATCAACAAAATAAGTCGAGAAATAATGAAAATTGAAACAAATCATAGAAGTTTTGTTCCATTTTTCAACTTTTCCCGACCAATTTTTGTCGATGTGAGAATTTAAAAAAACAACACAAACATATATACGCCAGTCAAACCAGGGGGCTTATTATGTTAAACGATAATCGTAAGTAATACCGCGTATTCGTTAAATTGCGATTACGAGAAACGTGAATGGTAGTAGAAAAAATAAAACTCGTATATTTTATTTGCGATTACGAGTGACGAGACTCGTTAGTTTAGTAAAAACGAAACTAGTTTTAAATTAACGAGTGACATTTACTTTCGTTTGGCTTTCGTTTTGAGTCTCTTTTCATTTGTTAAAATTGTGGTTTTTTTGGTCCTCGGTTGTTTTGATTAATATTAAAAAATGTGAGTCAAATGTAGTAAATAAAAGTGTGAAAAATAAAAAAAATAAGACCTGTTTATATTTCTAGGCCTCCAACTAATGCCAAACAATTGGATTTGCTTGTGTCTTTTATAAAAACCAATCCAAGCATCACCAAAAACTATTTGCCGACAAGCCAAGCCAAGGCGAAGTTAAAAATGCTTTGGAACGCTTTAACCGATCGATCTCTTTCAATACATATTCAAACGCTTCCTTGCTAAAGCCTAGTACGCTGCTGATGCGAAACGAAAAATCCCATACAAAAATGACACAACGAAATCAGAAACGGAAAATTTCGTTTTGCTTTTCGTTTTGCAGTACGCTGTTCGAAGAGCGAAATTTATAATTGGGCTTTTCCACCAGCCGTCAGTTTCAAACAAGCAAACAAAAATAGGAAACAGCTGGTCTGAACTTGGAGAAAGGTAAACAAACGACAAATATTTTTATAATATAGTGCTTGTTTGTTTTCCAATAAAAACGTATAAAACGATGGTTATAACGCCAATTTAACAAAAAATCAACTTCAATAACTTATCAAGCTTATTTATATAAACAAAAATCACAGAAAATATTAAAAATCCCCATTGCACTGAAAAGAGCATTTGTTTACATTTCTCCATGTTCAATATCACATGTTTTGTTTTTGTTGTTTTGAACTGTCAAAATTAGAAAGAGAAAAGACAAAGATAGTTTTTGGAAAAGCCCAATTATACAGACTATTTATTGTGTGTGGAAAAATGACATTTGTGTTTTATTTGTGTTTTTTTTTCTTTATCATTTTCTTACATCATGGGTTTTTCTGATTTTTTGCATTTATTTTTGATTTTGTTTTTTGTATTTTCTGTTGTGTTTTCGCAAGCGTTTGGTTGTCTGTTTGGAGATCACAGAAAAATTTCGTTTCGCATCAGCAGCGTACTAGGCTTAAGGTGGAAAAGTTGCTTGAACCTTGAAAATATTTTAAGGGTTTTCCTTGAATACAATGTTGGAAGGACTAAACTTTACTTATGTAGAATTAGGAAGGCTCATAGGGTTCGATGAATCTCTAATAAGTCTTCTTGTTACTCGCGTTTCTTCAGTTGGAGATTCATCTTCGCTTTCAAAAAAGTATTCGGAATTCAAAAACATTTTTTTTTTTTTGAGTAATGCAAATAAAATTTTATAAACACTTGTATTTTGACATTTGCTAATAGGTGTGAAGTTTGTTGCGCTTTGAAAAAAATGTTATATTTCATTTTTGTTTGGCAACATTTCCTCGTTTCTCATACTCGCTTTACACCGTGACTATCATTTCTCTAGGTTTCATTTTTTTCTGCCGTTCGTTCGTATTTCATAATAAGGGCCCTGGGTCTTATAAATTAGGCAATGTTAGAAGGAATAGAAGGATAGGATAGGTTTTTGTTGGCACAGTTAAGGTCGAACTATAATGGTCCGAAGGCGACATAAGTGGTCGTGAGAAACAAAAATTCATATAACGTGCCCGTAATTGAGGTATGCTTCGTTTCGTCCATTTTTCGTTAAATTTTTCTTCGAAAGTGAAGAGCGCTCACCGACCGCTCCATGCGTAAGTGAACTAACTGATAGAACTGAGAGATGTATCAAAGAATGAAAGAATGAACGGCCAGGTGAAACAGAACAACAAACTTAAGACTTGCGCCAGTGCAAAATGTCTATGTTACGTTGTTTTACACATCCCTTCTCATTTCTTATGAGAAAATAGCTAATTATCAACTTACAGAGAATGTCTGGCATTTTTTATATTGAGTATTTTTGATTATTGGTGACTAATTGTGCATTGACGTTTTGGAAGGTAAACTTTTCGTTCAGTTTTGGAATTTGCTTCCGACTATTATAGTTCTACCTTTACAGAATTAAGGCACAGGGTTTTGAAATAACGACACCTGCCATAAAATATTTTTTAGTCGTTAAATAAAATCTTATTTTTCTCAAAAAGAGCTTCAAATATTAAAAAAAAAATTGTTAATTATAATAGTTAGGTAAAGGCTCTATATTTAGGTAAAAAAAAATTCGAAAAATGTATATCAAATTTATTTTGAGTCCCCTTTGGGAGAAAAAATCAGTAAGCCACCGAAGAATGGTCGTTTGCACGGGCATTTGTATCCATTTGCTTGTTATCAGGAACAAATTACTCAATCGCCTCGCCACTATATAGCACTTCATATATATGTATGCGTAAATTTTGTGTTCCACTTAATACACATTAATTCAATTTCGATTAATGCAATACAAGGACACATTTTGTATATTATTATTATTATTACAATGATAAAACTCTACCTATAGTAATTTCGTGCATTTACCAATAATTCGCCCTCCATTAAAAACATCAAAAAGGACGGCTTGAAGTTAACTCATTAGTAAAACCACTTATAACAGAACTCTAGCTGTTGTTTGTTGTAAGTTCTTAAACAGGATTTTATTTGTTATTATAAGTTTTGATGCGATATTAATAACCGGCAACAAGGTGAACAAAAACAAGTTATAATATACCTATGTATAGGTGCTCGTTGTTTCGGGTAAACGGACAAAAAAAAAGTACCTATACCTTTGGCTTTATAGGTATAAATAGAGGTAGTAGACGTTATATTGAAGAATATTTGATTATAAATAGTTAATGTTCTAATAATTCTAGATATGAATCTAAAGTGGGTTAACTTGGAGGACTAAAAATAAAAAAAAATTAAACACACAAAATGAGTTTTCGTCACATACAGTGGGGCTAAAAAAAGCTAAAACAAACACAAAAGTACTTTAAAAAACTAAACCTATGGAAATCGTTTTTAAAAAAATATTTGGAGAACATTTGTGGCATCATCAGTTGTTCGCATGGTACTCCTAAAAGGCGAAGTGACACAAATATAAGTTTTTCACATACACGATTTTTTTAAACAAAATTTGTAGACTATTTGACCTTTTATAAGAAAATTAAAACACGCTTTTATAATTACACGTATTTTTATTTACACATGTATTTAAAATCTATTGCATGTGTACACGTGTTAAATTTATTTTACTACACGTGTACAAGGCGTTGTCACTCGACTTGACCACATCCGAATACTTTGAGCATTCACGCGAAGTTAACAAGAGAAATAAATCAAAAGTTTTTTTTAACGTTGATGATCACACCACGTCAAAATGTTTAAACGTCATTTGCGTCAAAAATGCAATTGCAAGATTTTCTTAACACACTGCAAGTCAACTGTTCGACAACTCAAAACAAAATTTGTATACAAAAGCAACATTGTCGATAACGAGGTTTGCCAATCATAATATGTTCGATAACATCATTAGCGACGCTAACTTAACTCTGCAGTAAAAACAATCGAGTTGAAGACAAAAATATTGAACAGCCGTAGATTTTAGTTAAGATTGTCTTTTTTTTCTATATGTGAGTTAAAGTCGAAAGAGTTTGTTCGTAATCGTCAAATGCGTTTATAAGAAAATTCACTGATGTTGACCAAACAAATTTGGTACCAGCATAACGATAGCAATATCTGCATCATAAAATGACGGATTCACGGTGTTCACATAGGACTCTGTTCTCCGACTTCTTTTAACGTCTCTGTATACCTATCTCACTCTTACTTCATGCCGAGAAAGAAGTGGCTAAGAGAGGCATCTCTTTATCGACAAGTTCATGGCGAGTGAGAAAAAGTACCGAGGCGTCAAAAAAAAGTCGGCGGAGGCAGTCCAATTTAAACACCGCCTTTTACGATAAAGGTAGAACTATAATAGTCGGGAGATGTCGGAAGAAAATTCTCTCAGTTCAATTACGCATGGAGCGGTCGGTGAGCGCTCTTCACTTCCGAAAGCAAAAGTTAACGAAAATTAGTCGAAACGAAGCAAACCTCAACTATGGGCACGTCATATGAATTCTTTGCATTCGTTTCGTTTCGTACGACCACTTACGTCGGCATCCGACTATTATAATTCTACCTTAAAACTGACGATGATTTGACGTTTCTGAAAACGACAATAGATTGTCAAACTATAAACTGTCAAATTCCTTTGAAGGATGGCTGCGATTTTGATGGATTTAAAAAAAAAACCTATACAAAATCAGAAATGTTTCAAATTGAGATCAAGGTCGACGCAAGCTACCTTGACGCGTTAGAAAATTCTGCTATGTCAACGTTGAGATGTGTCCTTACTGGGGGTCACTTAAAATAATCAACGCTGTGACCCGCAAATTCGTGTCAACGCAAAAGCAATGACATTATTCTGCCTTGACGATCAAGCGTCTTAACAACTTTGGGACAGAAATTAAAGATCATTTCGACATCAGAAAGCCAACGCGTTAACGGTCTAATTGTAGCTTAAGATGTCGATTTATAAACATAATTTTGGACTCAGCATAAGCAGTTTCCAGGCTTCATTTAGGATTCCAGCTTTCACGGTTGGTTTATAGTCAACGCCCCAGTGTATTCCATCCTTTAATTCGTTGATGATGTAGGTGTATAAGGAGATCGCCAACACAGTCAAGTATAATTACACTTTTTGTCGTTAGGTCAGAGGAACCCAATTAATGAAACTTCTCCAATATTATAGGTTCCCGCTAAGTTCTTTCTACAATTCCATTGGTTGTTTTGTGTTTCATTTGACGTACAAAAATAGCAAAAGTTAATTTCCAACTTTATATATTATTTCATCATCGTTTGTTGATTTGAGCTGGCTGTTTCCCTATCCATCCTTTTTTTTTTTTTTAATAGAAAATCCTTTTCGGACAGAAATTATTACATACTATATAGTCTCTGGGACCTCTCTGGGTGAGACCGATTGGCGGTGAGACATGACCATGGGAGAGGTGGCTGCATTTTTTTTTCTGTTAAACTTGAAGTTAATTTCGATTGCGTGAGGCGATAAAAACTGTTATATTAGCTCTCGAGTTAATTAGACAGTTGTTGTTGCCAACAATCACAAAGGGATGATGGTGGTTAAAAAAAAAAAAACAAAAAAGTAAAAGAAAGGACACACAAAAGGGGTGATAAAAGTTTTCTGGTTATAAGTTTTTTTTTTATGTTTTTTTAAAAGTCCATTTGATTTCTGGAAATGTTTTTTTTTTTTTTTTTTTTAATAAGTAGGTATTGAGAAGGGGGGTTGAAAGATATTTATATACCGTTGCTGTTCTGTCGTTGTAATTTGGATGCAGCGATGACAGGTTGGTCGCTCATAATTACAAATTCTTTTGATTTTTATTTGTGACATTATTTTTGATTATGTCAATGAAAAAATAAGGGGTTGAGTTTTTTTTTTTTTTTTTTTTTTTGGGTTAAGTTAACTATATTTAAATAAAATAAGTGGGGTTTGGTTGTCCATGGATATTATATTGAGACCTAATTGCAGGTTGAGAAATGGAATAAAGGATAAATATAAAGTCAATTTGGAACTGGCATCAGATTATGTATATACAATACACAATCAGTTGAATATATTACTGCGTCATTATGTGTCAAGCGAAGTTGAAACGAAGGACGAGACCGCATTAATAAATTATTGGGCGTAGATAAAAAACGACATACCAGTTAGTACCACCTGTACACCTAGGTAGATAGATTTTTACTTGATACCTGTCCTATACCTATAGCAATCAAAATATTTCATTAAAAAAAATGATTTCTTTTTAACTAACAGCCGTATTTTGTTGTTATTACCCAGAAGCTATTCAGTTTAAATTGCGCGATTATGGATAATATTATAAAGGTAAGGCTGGTTGTAATATTTTTTCGATGGCCTTAAATTGATTCTGTAATTTTCAATTTTTAGAATTCGACTAGAAATTGATAAAAAAAATACTAAATACAGGGAACAAAATAAGAAACAACTTCAGTATGTAAAATTTCCACTTTGTGTATTTTTTGTTTAGTAAATCTCCCTACCTAAAAGGGGGAGAAGAAAAAAGCGGTAGAGTAAGAGTGTAGCAGACATTTTTTGTTGTTAACCAGGGCCCACGAAAGCCATCGAACGATATCGTTTCGACCATTGCTATCTCTATCATATCTATCTGTAAAGAAAAATAAATATAGCTAACTTTAAAACGATATCGTTCAATCGTTTTCGTTTAACGTGATGAGGCCCAAATAACAAATATTTATTTTATATAACCCTGGTCATTAAGGGTATTCATGTAACGTCTTAAACTTTACGATGTCGTAAAATCGTAAAGTTTCCGACACACGTTTCATGAAGGCACCAAAAAATATTTTGCGTAAATGTGGTAAACGATATGGTAAACAAATCAGCTGTTCGTTAAACGTCAAACAGCTTAAAATATTTAATTTAATTTTAACATTCGTAAAATTTGTTATCCGCAATTTAAAAATGCCCAAAGTAAGCCAAAAAGTATATTTATACAATTGTATGAACAAATTGCTTTCAATGATCTATTAATTCTTGAGTTATTTGGCAAAAATGATGAAGTATGTTTATTGTTGTGATCAACACATAAGTGCACTTTTTGAAAAAAAAACTCATTTTTCCTCGAAATGCCCGTTCCTCTATTTTTTCTTCTAAGTTACAAGGGTTTACCATGTTTACCATGTTTACCATGTTTACCATGTTTACCATGTTTACCATCTTCGTTTAACACACAAATTTGTGTCTTAAAGTTTAAGATTTGTTTGAAAATATTTCCCATACAAATTTTGACAGTTCGTTTACGACCGACGTCGTAGACGTTTACGATGCTTTTCCGACGTTGCATGAATACCCTTATTATCAGTTTTTTGATGTGTAAACATCTATACTGGCGGTAGGGTGAAAAGAAAACGTAACGTAACGTTGTTATCGTGATCGTGATTCTGAGCTTTACGAAAATTGAGTGCGTTCAACAATATGTACGTTCAGTAACTAAACGTTGAGTATTTATATACGAAATCGAAAGGTCGAGTTCAGTTCGGGTTGAAATTTGGTTGGCTGCTTAGAGGATATATTAAGCCCCTATTACACGATGATTCTTTGCGTCTGACTCTATTCGAACATAACGAGTGCGAAAGAGAAAAAAGATAAGATGGAAGACCAGTTGCCCTGTGAGTCGTGGTCCAAGTTTTACGAGACTCTTTTTAACGCTTCTTTAGCATTAGGCTACGCGCAAACCAACGCGATGGCGGTGGCGATCACGATAAAAATGTGGATGCCTCATATAAAAATCAAATTACATTTCAATCGTGTAGATGTGTGCCTTTCCTTTGATTTATGTGTATGGCATCCACAATTTTATCATGATCGCCACTGCATTCTTTGCATTACTTTTTTTTCAATTACATGACTGCTTTGAGACCACGGGCCTATTTCACGGAACATACATCACATACATTGTATGAATGTATGTACCTTAAAGTAGACGCCAAAGATGGCTCAGTGTAAATTTTGAATTTTTTGAAAAACTTTGCGTCAACTTAGAAAACGCATAATTAAAAAAAAATTAAAATTTACGCCCACTCATCTCGTAGTCGTTATTCTTATCTTGTAGCCGTGGTCGTGATTTTGATTCTGAGCCAGAGATTAGTTTGCTATTACACGATGCATCTAGACGCATGCGACTTTTTGAACTACGTAAGTGCAAAAGAGAAAAAAATCGAAAAGATGGGACGGAAAAAAAGTGACCGGTGTCGCGTGAGTAAAATTTTCGATGCAACTATTTGACGTTTCTCTTTTCTCTTGTCCGTTTTTTACTATTCTGCTTCATATGGTTTTGTTGTTCAAAGAGTAAATTTCGATGCAACGCACTGTTATTGATAGCCTTATAGGCTTTCCAGAAATGAGAAATTCATCTTTAAAAACAACATAAATAAAATAAATTATTGCTTTTCTTGACTGATATTCATTTAAAAGCACACAAACCTTTCTTTCTTCAATATATATAATAATGAAAACAAAAATAAAAACAGAAAAAGTTTTTTTATTGCTTGAGCACAGCCCAACACGAAATTGAAAAATAAAGAGAACTGTCAAATTAGATTCATGACTTTGGTTTCAACGTGTAATAGCGCTTGAAACAGCGGACGAAATAACAAAGAAGAATTCGAAGAAGGCGCATGAATTATCCATAATCTCTGTTCTGAGCTTCACGAAAATTGAGTGCGTTCAACGCTATGTACGCTCAGTAACTAAACGCTGAGTGTTTATATACGCAATCAAAAAGTCGAGTTCAGTTTGGGTTGAAATGTGGTTGGTTGCTTAGACCATATAGTACATGGACTGCGCTTTCATTTTCCATGCACCATTACCGATTTTCAAATTTGCTTATGAAAAGTTAAGATCTATATAAAAATAAAAAAAAAAAAATGTTTGCTATCATCCACACCCTAAATTTGATGTAGGCTCTCGGTCTACGAGGCATTCGGACGAATGTTGATGTTTACACATCTTAACCGTGAGTCCTGGGACATGCATGCAGCATCATTAGCTTTTATTTGCTTCAATTTGAAAGTTGTCGAAAACAACTGATTATTCTATTGTTGGATCAACATGCTACCTCTATACCTAAATTGAAAAATTTTAGTTCGAAGTACTTTTCAGCAGTTTGCGACTAACTACTGCTCCACTCTTACTTAGTTGTTGGCAGATATAGACTATCCCTTCTAGTTAAAATATATAATCCCAAAGCTAAAATGGTTACTTAATAGAACTATTTTTTTAAATTTTTCGAATTTGCTAAAAGTTTGGATAAAAAAAAATCCAAAATATTTTTTTTTTAATTCGATATTTACAGCAGAGTGAAATTGAGTCAAAGGGCCCTACCAATAACAAAATTTAGAGACGACTTATAAATTTAAGTAAAATGGACCATAATGATATATACTCTAAATAACAAACCAAATATGATATGACTTAATAAAATATTTAAGACCCTAAATAATGAATATTACATGGTACGGACTATTAAATATGAAAAATGTGATGTATGGTTCATTATTTATAGTCCATACCATTATGGTTCATTTTACTTGAATATTTAAGTCGTCTTTAAATTTGGTTATTGGTAAGGCCCAAAGAGTCGAAAAAAAAACAAACCAATACGAGTGAAACAATGGGGAAAAAAAGAAATAAACTATTTTTTCAATATTGTTTTTTTTTGATAATTGTATTTTTAAATTTTTTGAAATAAAAGAGTGGATTAAAAAAATATTTTATTGATAGACTACAATTGGTGGAAAAAAAATTAAAATTTATATAGGTTACAAAAATATACAGGGCGTTTTGTTGGGTCGAAACAAGAAGGGAAGGGGGGTCTATTTGCCCCCATTTAGGCTGGAGGGGCAAATCTATAAATCAACGGCAACACTTACAATGTCATGTTATACCTTTTTTAAATCCAGAAACCCATCTAATAATTCTGTTTTTGAATTTAATAGTTTTGGTGAATAATTTTGTAAAAATGAATTTTCAAACCCAAAATTTTGGGCCTGACTTCTTCAAATAAAATCTCTCTACCACAGCTCTATGCAACGGGCATTTGCGGAGTTTTGTTTGTAACTCAATTTAAAGTTGAAAAATTGTGCCCAAAGTGAATTAAAAACTTTTAAAATTAAAAAAAAAAACATTTTTTATTTTAATAATAAACAAATCGCTCATTTGCTGCAATATCGTCATAACTCAAAAAATGCTGTTTCAAGATACATAAATGAAATTGAAAAATTCTGTTTTGTGAAAAAGCTATGGAAAAACAGCTAACAAAAATACGCTCTTGATTGAAATTGTGTAAAGATATCTATATTTTTTTTTGCAGAAATATAGAGATAGATTTTACGCACGATGCTGTAATAAACTCAAAAATATCATATTTTGAGTTATGACGATATTGCAGCAAATGAGCGATTTGTTTATTATTAAAATAAAAAATGTTTTTTTTTAATTTTAAAAGTTTTTAATTATAGTATAACAAGTCCATTCCGAATCATAACGCTTTTCGATTAACGGCTTTTTTTTTAATTTCGAAAAACTCCTCTTTGAACCAGGTTTTTGGTCACCCTGTTTATACTTAATTGCTTTTTTTTCACTTGAATTCTGTATGATAGTATACCTAAGACCAATTTTCTACTTGAAAATTTGTTTGATATCCTGCTACATTTTGCTCAAAATTAATAGATAATATGACATTTTGATCAAAACTTTTTTTGTTTTCATTCAATCTTTAAAAGAGCATTCTAAAAAGCTGGTTACTGGTTTTTGCTTTTAAAAATTTGCCATGTTATTGAAGTTTCTTAAAAGGTATAAAAGTTATCTAAGCTAAAGTTATCAAAGCTATCTCTTTAGATCGAAAATTATAACAGTGTGAACTCAATTTGACATGCCTTTCATCAGTTTAAGTTTGGACCATTAACAACCTGTATGTATGTTTCTTCAAAAAACCTAATTTCAAAAAAATTCACTAACCCATAAAAACTGTTGTATACATTTTTATCGAAATCAGGTAAAAACTAAAGATATTTTACATATTTATTGGGATCAAAGTCGACCTGTCGAAACATGCTTTGACATTTGATCTAACTTTGGGTCAGGTAAATCAAATGAATTTGATTTTTAACTATATGGCTGTCTACTGCCTACGAGACAAGAAAAGTCTCGGTCTCATCTCATCTCAATTTAAACAAAACCATGTTTTTTAGGAAGAAATTTGCCGAGAGTCTCGACGGCCTATGGTAACTCGGTAAAACAGATTAAAAATACAAATTAAAAAAGGCAGCGAGACCAGGACCAGACGAGAATCAGCTATACGATATACTTGTTGAAAAAAATTCAAATGATAAATTGAATCGATTTTCCTTAGATATGGAAAAAAAAAGTGTTTTCAACTGTTGCTGATTTTCCTTTTAACATTTTCCTAACAGCCAGCAGTAATTTTCTAACCCAGAAAATAAATAAATTCCTCTGTGGTGATGACTATGGTTTGAAGGAAATCTCTTCGGTGGATTAAGTGTTAGGTCTAGAAATAGAAATTAGTGACAGTCATACATTGGCTCTGGGATCTTAGCACCTCATATATGGGATATTAGCAAAAAATGTATGCCATCTTAAAGGTCAATAATTGATCATAAAAGGTCAGCTATTTGGCCAGGCTAAGAAAACTTGTAATCCAAGCTTGAACTTTTTCGAGGTCATTAGCGATTTTTGGCACCGCATTTATGGGATATTCGACATGTCATCTCTATAATGCAAACGTCAGGTTTGAAAACAAAAAATCACTTAGTCGTATCTTATTACGAATACAAAACTTATTTATCTAATAAGTAGATATACCTAGCCAATAAATTATTTAAAAAAAAATCTATTATTAATTCTGTATTTTATTATTTTTTCCCAGGATATGAAAATCAATAAAATGCTTAAACTCAAATCATCTCTTCCCTCATTTATATTTCAATCTATAAAAGAAAATTTATAGTGAAATTCAAATGCAAACTCATTCTCCTGTGCATATATTATAGCAAAAGTCATAAAATCCTTCTTTTTTTTCTTCTGTGTATATTGCTTTCAATAAAATTCCCATTTAGAAAAGTTTAAAATTCAATTTTTCATCATTCGTTGGAATAAATTTTGTATACATGTATATGTACATACGAAGCTCAACAACAAACACACTCAATCCATATTGTGAAAATCAATGTAATTGTGGACAAGAAGCCGCTCTTCATTTGCTACACATAAAATGTGCAAACTCACCCTCAAACCCTTAAAAAAAAATAAAAAATAAGGACTCTTTAACAATTTAACTTTCAATTTCAATTGTATAAACTTGTGAGTGAGGCTTGCAACAATAAGGGTTCCTTTAGCGCTGCTCACTTACAGAAAAAAAAAAAAAAGATTCTTTTCCAAGTACCAAAGTTCTCGCCGAGTCCTTATGGTCGAAGAGCCTGCCAGTCTGCCACCCATAAAGAGTGATTTCCTATATTATATAGAGCCCAAGTTGAGAACTTGGACAGCAATCTACTACAACTTAGTTTTGTGCATTAAAAGTGCGGCACTAAGGGAAATTCTTCCGTCATCCGGTCGACAACGTCGTCGAATAGAATGAGGATGAGGTGGTTAAGGACGACGACGACGAACGACGACGACGTTTCTATTGTTGAAATGAATAGCCGAAATGGCTTTTTGATTGGTTCAGTTTATTGTTTTACAGTCTTCGTGGCTCCGTGGCAAAAGGATAAGTGTTTCATAGTATATATAATATGAGTGGGTTGGATTGGGTGTGTTGTGCTTGTCCTCGGTTTTCTGGAACCCCATGCTGAGTGTTTGCTTTTCGGGGTGATTTTATTACAGTTTTATTTGCTTTAAGTGGTGTTTCTATTAGTCAAACCGTTACATGAAGAATCCTATAACGCTAGCAACCCCCGTCAATTTCGGATTTATAAGTTAGCAGTGGTGTTAGCACACATACTATGCACTCGTATATATCCCAACGATTCTCCACACTCTGCCGAATTCGACGACCGACACGAAGGGTAGGGGAAGGTTATAAGAAGGTGAAGTGATACGCGAGAACGAAGAAAACAAATCGAATGGATTAAGTGCTTTTTGTGGCTTGTAATAATTCACTTCATTGAATCTGAATATGAACTTGTATTTTTTTTTTTTTGTAGTTTGCAACGGAAATGTTATTTTATTGTTTTTAATTAACTCGAGTTGAGTTTATATACAAAAGTGAATGGAAATTAAAATTATGAAATTATGTATTTTATTTTAAACTTTGACATTTAAAACGAGCTTCAAACTGGTCAATATGAAAATTACAGGGCTCTGTCTAAATGGGGGTATCATAATATTTTTATTCCTTACACCAAGTTCAATTTAAGAGGGGAATCGGGATCTGAAGCAATTGATGAGATGGGGCTTCTTAACCTCCATCAGTTATAGTTTGTTGAATGCAGATTTTTCTCTTGCCTAAGATTCAAATCGGTTAAGTCGTTTAAGAGAAAGTTCTTTTAAACTTGCTACTCAATATTAATTATTATATTTTTTGTATCTTATTAATTATTGTATTGTTATATTGAACTGAATTTACGATGTTATTTTTTTTTTTTTTTTTTATTTAAATAAATTAAATAATTCATTTTTAGTTAAAGATTATACTAAGTAATTTAAGACATTAGATACTAAAAAAGATTTAAATCTTGTGTGTCATTGTTATTTATAATTTTTTGAAATAAATGAAATGAAAATGAAATGTTCTGAATTTTGGTGAATAAGAATTGACCAAGAACCGTTATAACGGTACCACCCACTGAACCATTTTTTTTTACTTTAGATGGTACTTACAGTCCAGGATCGACATACGGCTTCAACCAACAACAACCTAGCCAGCTGCTTCCAGTTGCGCACACCAAGTTGGTTGAAGTGGTTTTCCACTTAAGGTTGGGTTTTTCTCTGCTGCGCGGACCTTCAGGGAAAGATTCGAAGAATCGTCGGGCTGGTGCGTCGGTGTCCATAAGCTCCACGTGTCCCAGCGATCTCACCCACAGTGTTTTCAGTTTTTTGACCAGGTCAACGTGGCTCGTTGTTGAATCTTCTCCTCCACACTTATATAATGTCTCCCTGGTTCTTTGAGACAGGCATTTATTGCTTAATTTGCTTTCTTAGACCCAAGAAACAGCCGTTGATTCTTCGTTTGATCTCTCCACTGATGTCATTTTGTGAAGTAAAAGTGGAGCCCAAGTAGACTTCAAAGTTGTACCTATCCATCGAAACATTTTGCCCGAGTCGACGACGCTGAGATTCCTTTCTCGATGACAGCATATAATTCGTCTTGTCCTCATTAACAAACGAACTCATTTTCGTGGCCTCCGCCTTAATACTTGCAAACGCTTCTTTCTTCCGATAATATCAATACCATCATCTGCATAAGCAAGTATGTAGTTAAAAGGACTTTTGAAAAATTGTACTTCTGTTGCTGACTTGCGAGATACATACGAAAAATTGTTTCAAGAACGATGCTAAGGACGTTGCATGATAACGCGTCGCCTTTCCATAAAACTTTCTCTACATCAAAGATCGGTGGTGTTCTCTCCGACTTTGACGGAGCAGCGAGATTTATACATCGTGCTCTCGCACAAGCGTACGAGTTTGGTAGGGAACCCTCGATTCGACATGGCTCGAAATAATATTCCATATACAAATTTGCATTTATAAAAAACGCCTTCTTTCCACATATTCTTCCACATTTTTCGGTCTTCCCTTATGAATATACTCTGTCCTTATGAGTCTCAAAAATATTTAAATAACTAATCTTTGCGTGTATATTTCGGGAAAAAAGTCATCCCGATTATAGAATTCGATGAATGATTTGCGGCGGAAGTCGGACTAAATTTTGACATTTTTACTATTAGCGAAATGTAAAAATTGAGTTTGATTCCCTCCGCAGCTCACTTGTCGGATCCTGTGATTGGGGTGAATATTTTCGTTTATCCATTAAAATTCACGAACTAAAGAGCCAACGATCTAAATATTATGTACATTCATATTAAGAAGTACATACATACATATGTGTGTACATATGTATGTATGTACAATGTACATATATTTACATTAAACCCTTAATTTAATTTGCATGTTTTATCGCAATACTTAACGTTCGCTATACAGTTCTGCCTTTACCTGACTATGACTTATGACTTCCCAGTTCCCAACAACAACATTTTTCATCGAATTCTCTCAATTTATTTTAATTTCCCAAGCACAAACCGTTTAACAGTCTTAAGCGTACAAACCGCTAATTAATTATCGCATTGCAGCATAATTGTAGCAATAAAACAACAAAGTTCTTTCCCTCAGCCTCAGATTCCTAAGTGAACAGTTGCTTTTACGTAAGTATGAATGTATTTATACCTCTGTCGTCTGTGTATGTATGTACTTTACTGTAAGTAACCATAAGAAAATCAAAAGCCAACCCACGCATCGACTAAGAAAGAAAAGGTATTTACGTGAAAGTGCTTCTCCAACCCTTAAAAAAAAAAACAAACGGCTTTACCTACTTCCCCACGATGACGAAGCTAACAGCAATGAAGTCCTTCCGCTTATCGCCTCAACAGTAATAATAAACACAGCAGTACAATATCCTATCGACGAAATGTTCTCTTGGCAATGGAAGACTCCCAAGACAGTGACTAATGCCCGCCTTTTCTGAATCTATTATTAAAAGTTACCAAAGTTTTCCCTACGAAGAACGTTGAAAACCTCAGCAATTAGTATTTCGTGGCATAATTTATGTGGCTAGAAAATTGTACGCGTTTTTTTTTCTGATACAAGCATTTTTATTTGAGTATAGAGAGCACGTGGCCCATTGACTGGATCGAAGGATTTTATGTTTAAGAGGATTTATGGTGAATACGCCTGCGACCTTAATTACGTCAACGGTGGGTGGTTTCATTAGATTAAGTTCGTTTAATGACCAATAGAACAGCTTGATAGATTTGGTAGAATAAAAGTTCGTCCATATTATTATTATTATATAAGGTCAAATGTTCTGTTCATTTATGTAGGTACATAGGTATATAATAATCGGAAGTTCATGCTTTAGGAAGGAATTTTGTTTTTCTAGTTTTTTATTATGGCCAAAATAAACCAAATAGGTCAGCTTAGTATACACATGTTTGTTCAATGACGTTGATTAATCGAAGCAAATTGTTGAATTTTTTTGAAACTTTTATTACAAAAGACCTAATAATTGAATGCTTTTTAGCGAAAAGAAACATTCCTTTTACGGATTTCGTAAATTAACTTATTAGATGTATGTAGATTGTAGATTTCAACTTTCGGTTTTTTTCATCATCAACATCAACAGGAAGAGCAAAAGAAAACATACAATTAAACAATGACTAGACAATGATGAGAGCAAAAACTAACTTAAAAAAATATATATACCTTAGCAAATCGGATATAGAAAGTAATTTTAAGCATTTTCCAAATTTCAGAACTACCGTAAGATAACCCATCTCATCAAGGCTATATCTCATGATATATACAAAGCAAAAAAAGTATGAGTGCCAGGACTCATGGCTAAGAAATTTAAACATACTTGTTGACAAACGATTTAATTCATAGTGTTATTTTTCCTTACATGCCGCCTGCGTTGGGCATAATCGATATCCAACATCACAACCACAATCCAAGCAGCCAACTGATTTGTATGGATATGTTGCTGCATGAACAAGGATTTTTGTGCCTCCATTGGTTATTTTCTCGACATGTTCATAATCCGACCATCGTCCATGCTCAGTGAATGCTTAATTAAGGTTAAATTAAATTCAAATTTAAACCGAATTTTTTCAAATGCCCGCCAAAGAAATATTTTATAGATGAACAATATCCGGATTGTGTATTCGATAAACCAGTATTTTTATTTTCAAAGACAACAACCATATACTCTTAAGGAAGTTTGAATAAATAATGGGAATATGAATATCCGTTTCAAAAATAATCTCAATTTCCGCCTTGCCCTGTCCGACTGGAAAACTCACAAAAATGATGCAGAAATCTTTAATTTTGGTTTAAAAAACAATTTACTCTTTTTCACAAAACAACTGCGCTACCGGGAGCAAAAATATTTTTACTTTTGTAATTTTCCAACAACTGGCCAATGTAGTTAAGGCTTTAGGATTTTTTTTCTACAACGCGCGCGTTATTGTTTAAAAATAAACAAAAATCAGATTTTAAAAAGGAAGTCAGACTTGTTGTTAAAACCAATAAAAGCCGTTTTTCTGTTCTCAATCTCATTAAAGAATAGACGAGGAACAAACACAATACACATGCATTTAAAGTATTTCGTCCGTTTTTTTGTCAAAATTGATAAATGCATGAAGAAACCATTTTATTAAATGGCGACATTCGTTAGGACGATTTTTATCATATTCGAACAGTCCGAAAATCTAATTAAAAACGACATAATTTTCAATTAGAATACAAAAAAATAAATAAGTTGAAATAGAAACAGAATAGTTAATTTTTTTATAAGAATGATAGAAGGAAAACTTTCAATTTGAGTTTCACAAAGAAAACTCTAATTTTAAAAATAATTCAAATGCTAATTTTGAAGTCAAATTTATACATGAGTGATTCTCTGCAAATAACTGGTTTAACATTAGAAATGTTTAAGCGGAGGCATACCTACTAACAATGTGAAAAAATCAACAGAATTTCAAAAAAGTGTAACGCCGAGTAGAGAAAGAGGGCGAAACGTCAGGGGAATAGACAAAATTATTGCGTTCATGCTATGTTCTTACTGGCCTGAAGAAACAGAATACGAAGAAGATGATAAAACGGACACTAAAAAAAGGAGAAGTGTTCGTAGGCAGGGATGGCCACTACATTTTTCACATTTGCTACGTAGTTTATGTAGTTAAACGTAGTTAAATGTAGTTAATGAAACAAATTGTAGCAAACTTATTTTCAAATATCAAATGATCTGTCAGTTGTAACTTTGAAGCTTAAATTTTGAGTTAAAATGTGAAAATGTTTATTGAAATTTTATTATTTCTCTAAATTTACTTTGTATATGAAAACGTAACAATTTGTAGAAAATAAGACGTGTAGTTTAAATTAACTACGCGTAGTTAATAATGTAGAAAATGTAGTGTAGTTAATTCGGCCAACCCTGTTCGTAGGCTTTCCAGATTTGTATGTGAAGAAGAGCAAATTTAAAAAAGAATTTATTCAAAGTTTTAAAATACATAAATGCTTTTTTCATTCCTAATGTACCTCAACTATGCTGGAATGGCAAATCGGGTAAATTTTTTAAAATGTTGCTAAAATTATTTTTTTTATTTTGATTTATCTTTGCAAGACATGGTACTGACATTGTTTTTATTGTGATAAAAGGTTTTTTGTTGAGGCCTGAAGTCACCCTGGGGTCGCCCTAAGGCGTTTTTTAAAAAACCTGAACTCCCCTAACAATCAAATTCTGTGTTTTTTGAGACCTAGGGTCGCCCTGAAGTGGCCCTAGGGTTTTTTGCTGTGGCGAGTTGAGGATTCACTGGCTGCAGGTAAGTACGTATTTTTGAAATAGAAATAAAAGTTGAATGATAGTAAAAGGAAATGATAGAAAAAGGAAACGTTTAAAGTTGTTTTAATTCATTAGGCATGTTCAGGAAAATCAGATCTCGGAGCAATATCAGTTACCTGAACAGGATTCCTTAGTAAAATTTCTCAGCTTTGCTGTCAAAACTCTGAGGAAAAAAATCTTGGATTCGCTTGCTCACTTTTTGAAATTTTTCTGAACACAGCAATTTTTAAAATTACTTTAAAACAATTTTTTCGTTTTATTTACAGAACTACTTATTTTCTAGGTTAAATTTCAACAACAAATTTAAAGCTCTTTAGTGTTTTTTGAAAAACGAAAAACCCAGTTTTTTTTGACAATTCTTGGGGCTTTCAAGAAAACCTGGTTCAACCCTGGGCAAAGTTCAACAAACGAAACTAATTTTAACAAATTTGAACTTATATTACTTACAAAGACGTACAATATTCAAAAAATCACCCCAACAAATATTATAGCACGCTTGGATATTGACTTTTGTTAACCATAAATAAATAGTGTCTCTTTTAAACGCAAATATTCAAGCGCCATCAGACTAAAAAAAAGATGGCGAATTAGCGGAAAATCTTTTGAAATCAAAAACTAAATTTAATTCACGGACAATTCAAATATGATTATTTAATTCAAGAGCAAATATTTTGACTTGATATTATCAATACTTTTTCAAGCCAAATGGAAAGGGTAGCAAATTTTTAAATAATCTCTAATAATCTAATCTCTAATTACAAACTAGAAATTCATGAGAAAACCTTACATTAAGTTACCAAAACAGCATTGGATACAAAGAATCACAGGTGGCAGAGGAAGAGCCATAGAGTAAAATCTATTTGTTCCTTATAAAAATGTTATGGAACATAAGATCATTTTTTTTTTTTGACAATTTACTGAGAGTTTTAGTTAAAAATCATTCTAAAAACTTTAATATAGTACATAATATTTGCTTACCTTTGCAAGCTTTGTCATGCATTTCCTTATCATCAGCTATTAGTTCTTGGAATTTGTGTTGCAGATTCGAAGCAGCTTCTTGTATATTTCTGGCTTCTGAATCAGCTTCAACTAAGGCATTTAAAAAGACATCCATATCAACTTGGGAAATTCTAAAATAAGAAAAATACAAAAATTAAATTTTTCATAAAAAAAAAATAGATATGTTTATTACAACTTCTGCTGCATTAAAATATTTTAAACAAACCTTATCCTTTTGTCTTCAAGAACTCGAATAAAATTTGTTTCACTTGGTGTAAGGAAGAGAACAGCACGACCACTTTTTCCAGCGCGAGCAGTTCGTCCAACTCTATGAACAAAATCTGATATTTTTTGAGGTGGAGAATATTGAATGACTAGGTTTACTTCAGGAACATCTAATCCACGACCAGCAACATCCTAGGGGACATAGTATTGTTAAAAAAAAATTATTTATAAATTCCGAAAATTACAAAATTGAAAGAGATTAAAAATCCAATTTGAAGTTCATGTTGCTTAAGCTCAATTTATAAGAACTCTGATAAACCTCAGTTTTTATTTAATACTAACTACACCATATTTTAGTTTGATATTAGTATAAAATTGGAAACAACAGAAATAAAAGCAAAATAAACTTGTGGGATTCTTTACAAGAACTGCGCACCAAAACAGAAAAATCTCTGACGAGTGGAAAAGATAAACAAATAGGGAAAAATGATGAAACAAAAACTCACCGTTGCCAAAAGCACGCCAGCCTTGGCGACTCTAAAAGCATTAAAAACCCCTTGACGCTCATTTTGTGTCATTGAACCATGTAATCTTAAATAATACAAAATCCAATTAATACAAAGACCACGATAAAAATTCAAAAAAACAAACTTGAAAAATCGCATTCCCTTCAAAAGCGGATCATCACCATCGTCTTCATCTTCGTTCGGTTCATCCTCATCGTCGAGCACCTTCTGTGTTAACTGTTCGTTCATGAGATCATGATGGAAATTTACCATTTCCATTGTAGACATAAACACCATCGCCTTGAAATTTTTCTTCTGCAGTTCTTTGGCCAACAATCCAGACAATGTAACCAATCGCAATTTTGTTGGAGCAACAACAAAACTCATTTGAAGATTCTCCGGAATCACAAGATCCCCATCTTCGTCTACATTCGGCATATCACCTCCAATCATAGTTTGCACTGTTGTCTTAGGATCTTCATCCTTATTATCGATGAAGAGTGGTTCCTTCAATGTGAGACCGGCTAGTTTCTGTACAGCCGATGTAAGAGTAGCTGAGAGTAACAGGCGCTGAAGATTGTCAAGTTCTTTGCCTTCGGTTGCCGATTTCTGTCTTTGCTCGTCGATGGCTTCAACAATTTGCTTAACATCACGTTCGTAACCCATTTCAAGAAGCCGATCAGCTTCGTCAAGGACGATAAACTTGGATTTGTCTACTTTAAAGGTTTCAGTGTGCAGCAAATGATCAACTAGACGACCCGGTGTTCCCACTAGAATATTGATTCCCTTACGTAGACGAGCCTTTTCGGCCTTTCTTCGTTCACCTCCGGTAAGAATGCCCGGTACAATCCATGTGAAAGGTTTCAGAAGTTTTACAAATAGCTCATAGGTTTGAATTGCCAGTTCTCTGGTTGGCACAATAATCACGGCCAAAATTCCATCCTCTCTGGATATTTTGGGACGAATTTCTTGCAGTTTCTGGACTACGGGCAGAGCATAGGCAAGAGTTTTTCCAGAACCAGTTTGAGAACGCACTAGGATATCCTTGCCTTTGATGGCTTCGGGGATTGTTTTCTGTTGCACAGTGGTCAGCTCTGTTATGTTAAGGATGTCGGCCAAATTCTTGATGCAATGCGGATGAATGTCGAGGGATGAAATAGGTGCTCCAGTGAAGACTTTCTCTGTTAAAGGTTTCACTAGTCTCTGGCCAAGTATCTTCGTCTCGGGATTTTTGGTAAAAAGCTTGATTTTACTCACAGACCGATCGCTTGGTCGGAACACCTTTTTACCTGGCTTTGAGTCACCATTCTGTTGTGGATTATCGTCGTCTTTTCTGTTCGGATTCTGGGAAAATTTGCGGATTCCTTCGTCGATTTCTTTGTTGGTAAGAATTTTCTTTGTGAAAGGATTGATTTTCTGATTGTTTTTTTTATTCTTTCGATCGAAACGGGTTAACTTTTGTTTTTTCTGCTGGGGCATCTCTTTGGGGGCACCTGAAACTATGTTTAACATTAGTTCACCTTGTGTATGTTGATTCTCTTCAACCATATCGGGCGGCCTTAGTACCATCGGGCGCCTTGGAGGTGTTTCTGAGACACTAGGTTTTGCTGGAACATTTGTTTTTTGTGGGCGACGTCGAGCTACAATAGCTTTGACCTTTGTAGGTTGCGAATCGAAATAAAACCCTGCAGCAGCTTGGTTTTTAGAAGATTTCTTGACGATTACCTTGGGTTTTCTCTCGGGCAGAGTTTTCTGTTGAGTTTATATTCTCAATTATTTAAGTTTAATTTATATTTAAGAGCTTACCTTTTGTTTGCTACGATTTGCTACAATGTTGTTATTGATATTTAGTTGAATATCCATTGCTAATTTTTGTAAATTTCTATTAAAATATAATTTTTATTGAAGAAACAACTTTATGCACGTAGTTGTTCGTTTAAAAATTTTTGTTTTGACGTTTATTCACACGTGTAAGTGACAGTTAAGAAAGTTTGAGAAGCATCGTAGTTTGACAGTTGAAATGGATGGATTCAGTGTTAAATTCATGACGGCACTCGCATTTTAATCGCAACTAGTGCACTTGACGAAGATTTTTATTTATGAAGAAAGCTACGCAAACTGGAAATACCTAGATTGTAGAGATTTACTTGTCTTTTGCATTCAAGTAAATTGTCAATACCTATGCTTTGGAAAAAGTGGATTATTAATATTACAGTAGTAAGACTATAGATTTTTAGATTTTTGGTGTGCTATAAAATATACTTCGTTGTAATTTTCAGTTGTAATAGGGTTAAGGTATAGTGGATGTAACATTATACTCATTCACTCGATTAATCCAGATGAATACTTAAATCCAGAAAATAAATTAGTTTAAATCCAATAATTAAATCAAATTCTATATTATTCACTCCTTATACTACTTTTTCATTGAAGCCGAAATGAGATAGTTTCGTTAATTACAGAAAAAGTGTTTTCATTGCAAATTTAGCAATTTTCGTTTGACAGATAATTTCACTTTGAATTTGATTTGGCAGTTAGTAGTTTCTTTTTGTTGTGTCCTCTTTCTGATTCTGTTTTCTATACATCAAATTTTGACATTTTCAAAGGTTTGCAATGGGTTTCTACTACGGATGCATTCCACTTGGGTGTGTTCATAAAGTTTTTACGTAATTTCAAACCAAATTTCGTGCAAATTTGGTTGAAATTACCTCATTTCGAAATGTGAATTTGTATGGGAAATGAGTACCTAAACCTAGAATAAAACTAAGAATCATATTATTTATTTCTTTTCTAGTTTTATGAATTATCTATGCTCCAAGAAAAAAAGAAATCAAATAAATATAATATGTAATAATAATAAATACAAAAAGTTGGAAAGTTACGATCGTATTTATAAAACGTCGTCTAAAGGTAGAACTAGAATAGGCGGTAGCTGTCGGGAGCTAGTGTCAAAAGCGAACGAAAAGTTGCTTTCCAAAACGTTAAATTCATAAGTCACCCATAATGCACTTGAGTGGTTGGAAGTGATTTTTTTGATTTTTGAAGCTAGCTGTCAGTCCACGTACGAAAGAGCGGTCGGTGAGCGCTCTCACGTCCGACGGCGAAAGTTAACGAAAACTAAACGAAAAGTTCCAAATCGCAATTATGTGCGCGTCATATGAATTTCTTGTTTTCGCTCGGTTTCGTACGACCACGTACGTTGGCTTCCACCTATTCTAGTTCTACCTTAACTTTGGACAGTCTAGCCGTCCGTATAGATAAATATTTTTATTTGATACTTAAGAGCTATCTAACTTAGACAACGGTTGTCTATACCTTGGCTAATGTGACATTTTATTAAATAAAATAAAGCATTTTTCTAACTATTTCGAACTATTTTGATCTACATATTTAGACACTGTTTAACGCCCACATTATTAACAATTATTTACATTGAATTTGTATGATTTACATCTGGATTCAATTTTAATCTGGATGTATCGAGTGAATAATATGTCGGCAACTATTAAAAAATCTAATAAATACGCAAATTTTAATATTAATTTTTGTATGCCATTATCATTAGCTGTGTTTTATTTTCCCCGAGATCCGAACCAGATTGGATTTGCTTACGAAAATACATGTATTACAAAAACAACACAAGATCCTACTTTGTTTTGGATTTGGATTTCCAAATCCGTTTTGAACACACACCCTTAATTTGTAAATGTCGTCAGTAGTGTAAAGAAAAAAGACAACGGGTGTATACAAATAAAAAAAACAAACGGAAAAAAGAGTTGGGTATATATCAAGTTGTCACTGAGATCCTGGGTTGTTTTATTTTCATGATCTGATCCGGATTGGATCTGGGGGAAAATAAAACACAGCTATTGTTAACTTATTTCATTATAGGTTTTGCGCAAATGTTTATGTATGTGTAATGTAGGTACATAAATTAAATATTAAAAATTGTAAGCCAATTTTAAACTATAACATAAAGAATGTCTAAATCAGTCGGGTTCAAAAAAACAAGGGTGAATTTTAAATTTCATGTAATTCAAGTTTACACAATTTTTGTGTTGCCAACCTTTGATCCCAACTCGCAATTGTTAGTTTTTATTTTAAGCTCTCTTCAACAAAGATCCGATAGTGCAGGTAAGGTATTATTTTGTTTGTATTATAAATATTGCGCGTTTTATTGTATTAACCTGTAACATAAAACAAGTTTCAATTTTGTAATAAGCAAGATGCACGACTCAAATGAAAGGAAAAGTTTTTTTTTCTCATTTAACAGCATTTCTTGAATAACAAACAACAAAATGGAAAAAAATCGATGCGGAGATACCAAAACCATTGATGCGAAAGTACTTAGCTTTGACTGCTGGCTAATGAATATCAACAATCTTTTAGGACGATGTTGTTGGTATAAAATATTATGTATATAGCCACCTGATTGAATTAAATTATCCAATAAATGACACTTATTGCTTGAATGAGAAAGTATCGCTCTCAATGATTAATGTCTTGTTGTTTTGTTATCAAATTATTGATGAAGTACTTATTAATATTAATATTAATTTTATTATTATTTTTATTAATTAACAAAATAAGCAAAAGCATTAATAATAAAAAGTTTAATAAAGTGAAATGTCTGTTGTTATGCTTATAAATCACAATTTTGCTTTCGGTTTTTTTCGCTTTGAAATATTGAGTAGAATTAATGAGCCTTATGTGGCAATGCTAAAATTCCCTACCCTCACTATTTTGTATAAGCTTTAGATTGTATAGATAATATAGAACTCTTATAAGATTAAGATCCGGATTTGAATCCGTGTATTTCCTTTTTATCCTTAGGGGAGAGTACCCACTACCCAAAAGTGAGACACTTTTTTTCAAATCTAAAAAAGTATTCCGAGTTATTAAGTTATTGTTAATAACGTTAGGTATGTGTCTTCATTATTTCTGCTCTCTTTTCATACCAAAAATTAGTTTAACATTTACCGACAAAAAAAATAAATTAAATTAGTCGAGAACCTACCTCCTTTGTCTCACTGTTGGTATACCTACTCCAGCAGTAAGTCAGTCCTTACCCAACAGTGATACATCACTCACCAGATAAAATATTTTATTTGAAAAAAAGTTAATTTGCTATACAAAATTTCTTCAGATCTTTTTAACTTTAAGGCTCCCCCATACCAGCGCGAATTTGTCGTGGTGACGACGAAAACAATAATAACAACACGTGGTTGTCAATGAAAACAACATGTTGTTATTATTGTTTTCGTCGTCGCCGCGACAGATTCGCGTTGGGGTAGGGGATCCTAATAATAACGAATATAAAAATAACAGGAAGTCTCCAGTGACAAATAAATAAATGGAAATAAATAAAGAAAGGAATGCGAACTCCACTTGGTCAAATTTGATAAAAAATACGCTAACAATTTAATATAATCGACGAGAGCTGTTTCTTGTGGGATATGCATATGATTTGTGAGTAGGTTCAAAAGAAAATTAGTTTTAGAAATTACAGTGTCTAACTGTACGCAACAGGATTTTGTCTCACTGTTGATACTGTTGATGCGACACGTAAATTTACCTTTTAATTTTTTCCTTAATGTAATATCGCAGCGCGACTATGATTCACTGAAAGTAAACACAAACTGAAAAATTCGGACCAACACCTGTTGCAAGCAGGCTTGTCAGATTTTGAGATTTATCGGCAAACAGTCGATTTGAAATTTCATTTAGCGACACGAAAATCGGTTTTGCGACGTAGGTACCACAAAAAAGGCGTTTTTTTTTAGTTTTTGGCGATTTAAATTTTGATATGAAAAGATCCAATTGAAAACAATTGATACATACATATATGTATACAATCATTGCATTTATTGAAGAAGATAAGGTAAGCAAAGGTGTATTGTTTTCCTTAATTTTTAAGTTTTTTTAATTGCGTGTTCAGAAAAATGAGATCTCAGAGATTTTTCTCGCACAAAAAGTAAGCAAGCGAATCCAAAATTTGTTTTCCTCTGCGTTTTGACAGCAAAGCTGAGAAATTTTGCTAAAGAATCCTGTTCATGTAATTGAGATTGCTGAAATCTCCGAGATCTCATTTTCCTAAACATGCCTAGAAATGTTTTTTGATGCAAAAACTACAAGTTGCAAAATTTTATTTCATTTTTGAATTTGGTGATGTAATGAGTGAAAAATTTTGAAATTTTGCCGATTTTTTTTGCGATTTAAATTTTACGTTTGGCGATTCCGCTTTTTCAAACATAACAACCCTGGTAAAAAAAACTCAACATGTTCTTTCGGAGTTATTTGGAATGGGTGCGTTCAATCGATTGCGTTTTACATCTGAATTTTCAGATTTCTGAATATTTGGAGCTTCTGATTGGCCAGCTGTCATAAAAAGTTAGATGACTTTTAGTTACGTTTAGTTACGTTTCATCTGAATTTTCAGACAAGAAATTCTCATCTGAAAATTCAGATGAAAGTTGTTTGTGGTGGGGGAAGTGCCAAAAGCACACATAAAAGCTGAACTTTATAATTTTCGTCTGTTGGTGGTTGATTTTTTTAGTTTTTGTCATGAAAATTTAATACTCATTTAAATGAACGAACTTTTTGTTTATTGTTTAGTGAATTTTTAAATCCACAATTTATTTAATTGTTGTTTGGAAAGTTTTTCTATGTTTTTGTAAGTCATACATATCAATAAAAGGACTTTTAATAAAGGTAATGAAACCTGTTGCTGATTTAGTTACATATATTTTCATCCTCACAACTACTCACTCTCAATGTTTAATTTACAAATGTAATCAAAGTTTTATTTTATTCCGCTTCAATGTAAATCCTTTAGGTAAATGCAGGAATTTGACACAATGACTTTCGACTGAAATTTCAGATTTTTTTTGCGTTCAACGACATAAATTTAGAAATCTGAAAATTCAGATGTTAAGCTATTTTTATTGAACCCGCCCAATGTCTCACTGTGGAGGTGTCTAACTGTTGGGTAATCTCCGCTATATTTATTTTACATATCCGTTCATATTTTAAATATTAATGCAGTAAGAACTTGACAGAGAAAATTTTATGGCTTCTTTCGAAAAAAAAAGTACAACAACGTCTTTTAACCCAAATTTGGTAGTTGAGTTGGTTGAGAACTTTTAAATTTGATTTGTCTTCTTCTATCTTTTATACTTATATCTCGGTGCAGAGCAATAAGACCCGCGGAAATAAAAAAAGTGCTTTTTTTCCTTTCTGAATTGACATTAACACCCATACTTAACTTTGTTTTAAAATATTTTTCAATTAATGATTTTAAATCAAAACGATTGTGAACTTTGTTAATAGTTTTCCTGGATATAAGTACCAATTGGGTTGCCCACTTCGCGGGTTCCAAGGATTTAAACTTCATTTATGGGTCCTCAGTCCCACTCACGCAACTCTCTTTCATCGCTTAGGGTATGTTCAGTCATCAGGCAAGCGCCTATGTCAACAGTTTTTTTTGCACAACAATAACTTGAAATTTAATCCCACAGCTTTTGTTTCCATTTCTAAATGGAAAAAAGGCCACGGGTGTTATTTTCCTTTATTTTGGGAAATAAGAGCCACGGGCATTATTTCCACGGATCTTAATGCACTATGTATATCTCAGATTTAACCTCTTCAAATTTTTGGGTTTGGAGATTCATTAAATTATTCGATACTATTTTCCTGAATCGAGAATCAATTTTAGTAAATGAAGGGATGTATTTATGGTATTGGCACTTCCTCGAAAAAAGCCTAAAAAAACGTATAGAAAATCAATTTAGATCACAAAAACGCGATAATATAATGTATGTATTTATACAGTGCGATAAAAGAGAGCCCACAACGCAACGCACGATGCGATTAAAGGAATCTCTTGTCGTATGCAATATACTAACAACATAACATTTTTTTTAATTAATGCCGTACCATATGTGTGATTATTTTGTCGTATGTGTTTGAGTAGCAAGTGCAGTTTTGGTTAAAACGCACATAAACTCCTATTTCTTTCATTATGAGAATATATTATTAATGTTAACGTTTTTGAATTGCCAAATTTTTTCTGTAGAAGCCATTCAATTTTCAAAAAAATCCACTGTATAGTTTGTGAGAAAAAAAATTGAACTTTAAAGGCGTTTCTCCAAAAGTAGCGAATTGTAACTTACGACAATGTTTTATCTAGGCGACGCAATGGCAATTTTTTAATGCTTTTTAACTTATTACCACTTCAGAAATGAATAAATCCCGCGGATGCTATTTCCTCTTTTGTTGGACAAAATAAGTCCCACGGGCTGGTATTGTATTGTACTGTACTACAAAATAAATTATACCTAGTCTATTACACCGCTGAAAAATAGGAATACAATAAACGTTTTATTCCACATAAGATTGAAGAATGTATACAAATACTTGCGATGACGATTTTGAAGAGTGGAAGAGCTATTTTTGAATGTTTGATTTAATTAGAATTAGACTATATAATCATTCTCAAAATAGTTATACATTGTTCATATTTTTATATAAGGATGACTGTGGTTAATTGATGTCTGCTATCTCAAACTGTGATTCACTGAGATTTTGGTTGGGCCCGGGAAAATGGGAGATGGTGGTATTCAAAAATTTAAAATTTAACTGAATAAAATGTTTCGTAATAAACATTACACAATTTTCGCTTAAGCAATTGATTATTATATCACTGACGTCAAGTATTTTATTTTCAAAGGAAATTTTAGTTGCTATGTAACATGATACGGGAACATCTCCTTATCCTTACAAATGAACTCCAACATTTAAAATACAAACTTGTTTTAATATGAATCTGCTATATTGTGTTGGGGGTTAAATTCCAATTCTATTTTCTTGTGGCTTAAATGTTATGTTTGAATTTGAGCATAACTTCACGTTAGGGAATCATCTTGACACGTACGCCAATATAGGGGTATTCTATTGTGTATATGTGTTCCATTGTACCTACGCAGAATTATACATCGATCTAATATTCCATGTTGTTTGTGAAAAAGTCACGTTTTGCTTCTAAGGGAAAATGTGAAGGAAAATATGAATTGATGATGCAAAAATGTCAATTTTAAATTCTTCTTTTTATTTATTGAATTTAATTTAATTCACACAATAGAAGGTGGCACTTACTATACTATAATAGTTCTTAATGAATTTTCTATTTTATATAAAGACTGTTTCTATAAAATTATCAGCTCTTTTATATTTGTTTGCTTTATTTAAAAAATAAATTGTATAAATAAATAACAATTATTATTAACTATAATAAATAAAATAAATTACTTAAAAATACCAACATCGCTGTACAAAACCTACAAGCTATACAAAACTTTTCCTTACAATATCTACACAGTCTCGTAAACTATGATTAGTTTATCCTTATTGTAGTTTTTAATTGTTGATGGCTCTTCTTCTTCTATTTTCTCTTCCTGTATATCTTGTTCCATTACTTCTTCCCCATCTTCATTATTTTCAAGATCGTCTGTATCTTCATAATATTCAGTATCTTTTTCGTTTTTATCGACTACATTGTTTTCATTATCATGATCACTTTCTTCGTCATAATTTTGTTCTTCTTTTGATGGTGTTAATTTTTCCTGACTTTCTTCTTCCGCAGTATCATAGTATTCATCATCATCAATGCTATTTCCTTCATCTTCTTGTATATTATCTTCAATACGTGGAAGAACTGGGTTGCCACTTGGATCGAGATACTGAAATCCATCTAAACCCATTGAAAGGCAATTGAAATGAAGCTCCATGGCGTCAGTAGTGTGCAATCGCATAACAAAATCCATGCACATGTGTAAATTATCACCTTTTAGACCAACTTGTGTCATTTGAATACACGCTGCCATTGGAATTGGCATCATGATCGGAACACATATGGGTGATGGATTCCGAGTTGAAACTCCATATCTAGCTCTGCTCATCTCGTTAAGAAAAACATCGAGTAAAGCTGCTTTCTTCTCTGGCACATATGTTACATTAGCACACACTGAAATTAAGGTAAACAAAACTTGTGTTAATTCAAAAGCCATAGAGAAGTTATAAAAAACTATAAAATACTACGAATGACCTATTCAAAGTAAATCACTTAATACTTGAGTCCTGAATTGTACTCTAGAGAGTCTCTAGGGAATACAATTTGCTTTTTAGAAGCTTGCATTAAAAAAAATATACCCTTACCATCAATTAATTATTAACCCATTGAAGAGAAAGTAAAAAATAAATACAAATATTCTAAGGAGGTATCTACTATTGCAATTTTCGAAAAAATTCAAAAATTTTGAAAAGAAAAATTATAAAAATTTTGACAAAAGTCAAAAATTTTGAAATAAGTGAAACATTTAAAAAAAAAGTGAACAATTTTAATGTCAATTTATGGTAAAATAGTTTTCTATCAAAAAATTTACTTAGTTTACAATTTTTTGTATATCGAAATCACCCTATATTATGGTTGGTTGGGAAAGCTAGCTTAATTCTTGATCTTAAGTTTTGTACGAAGTTGTTATTTTTAACATTAGAAATGTTTAAGCGGAGTCATACCTACTAACAATGTGAAAAAATCAACAGAATTTCAAAAAAGTGTAACGCCGAGTAGAGAAAGAGGGCGAAACGTCAGGGGAATAGACAAAATTATTGCGTTCATGCTATGTTCTTACTGATCTGAGGAAACAGAATACGAAGAAGATGATAAAACGGACACCAAAAAAAGTAGAAGTGTTCGTAGGCAGGGATGGCCACTACATTTTTTACATTTGCTACGTAGTTTGTGCAGTTAAACGTAGTTAAATGTAGTTAATGAAAAAAATTGTAACAAACTTAAATTCAAATATAAAATGATCTGTCAGTTGTTACTTTGAAGGTTGAATTTTGAGTTAAAATGTTCAAATTTTTATTGAAATTTTATTATTTCTCTAAATTTACTATGCATAAATATGAAAACGTAACAATTTGGAGTAAATAAGACGTGTAGTTTATTAAATTAACTACGCGTAGTTATTGATGTAGAAAATGTAGTTTAGTTAATTCGGCGAACCCTGTTCGTAGGCTTTCCAGATTTGCATGCGGAGAACAGCAAATTTAAAAAAGAACACCGCTATGCTTTATTCAAAGTTTTAAAATACATAAATGCTTTTTACATTTCTAATGTACCTCAACTATGCTCGAATGGCAAATCGGGTAAATTTTTTACCAAAATTCTTCCTACGAATAGTTAGGAACAACTTTAAAGTTGTAAAAATTTCTTAGAATTTCCGATATTTTTCGGTTCCAAAAATGTTTTGAAAATCCATCATCTTAAGTTTGCCCAAGAAAGGTTAAAAATCTATAGATTGAAGAAAGTCGACTAACCAGACAGAATTACGTTACCTACCCACAATCCACGTTCTTCGTTTTCACTATAATCGTAATAAAATGTATATATCAAACCTCGACCTTAAACATCGCATTGTATAATATAATCAATACAAGCATATTTTGTAATATTTTTAAATTTAACGTTTCTTTACTAAGTTTCCACCGAATAATATACTATAATTAAATTTACCCTTAACCTCTTTCCTATTTATTTTGTTAATGTAGTAGATTTAAAATTATTCTCGTTAAATTTTTACAAATCGAACTAACATATATGTTGGGGTGTCCCTTATTTTCCCTCTCAGACCTGATCGTATGCAAAATATTAGCTTCGTAGACCTATAGGAACCCAACCCGACTTGACGTCAAAGATAAGAAGAAAAATTAATATGAACCATTTCTAAGTGTAGTTTTTTTTTTCTTTCAAATTGTTTCAATTTAAGAGCAATACAAATAAATAAATGTTAATATTCAATAAAACCTTATCAATTGCGTTTTTCTTTTTTACCTCAGAGCAGATCACCGAGCTGTCAAAAATTAATTCTATGTTTCTTTTTTACCTCAGACAAATCAGAGCACATAATTCGTGTTTCTTTTTTCGGAGCATGATCTGTATGCTCAGAATAAAATGACCGAGCAAATCGAGCAAAACGCTGAGCGAAGCCAACTTCATACAATTTTTATGTAATTTGACAGATTACTATGCATATGACATGTTCAGTGCTCAAGTGTGTTTCATAATTAAAACTGAGGGCTCTGATCATAATCTCCTCAGAGCTTTGCTCTGATCGCTCAGCCTCTACTCAGAGCTTTGCTCAGAGCTAAAAATGAAAAACGCCATATGAGTCTCCAACCAGCACTTTATGTTGTATCATTCAAAACTCTCAATTGCAGAATTGTTGGTTTCATCTGCGAGTATAAACTATTTATGTATTTCCATTCAGAAGGCCACATTTCAAGGAATGATTAATTTATTTTTAAGCGAGAAAACAAATTTTTACTATTGACAGTCACGAATTCATCTAGAATTTTATCTAGAATAATAATAAAATTTTGTTTAAAATAAATAATAAATAAATTAAAATTTTCCGATCTTAGACACAGAAAGAAGTTGTTTCTTTACTATACCAAATTTTAAAACGACAGGAAGTCGTTCTTCTTTCGAAGTCCAGGTAGTAATTTTCCATCGCAGTGAACAGTCACGACTTCAGGAACATCATTTTGAAAACCTGTTTTTATGGATGCAGCTCTTTTTTTTTTCATCGCGTCTGAACACGTCGAATTGACGATTTATTAATTGCAAAATCGTCAGATTTTAGTTTGAGCGCTTCTACATGGAGCCTGAAGAATATTGTTTATATTCTTTATGCTATAGTAGAATCTCAAATCCTTAACTGCTATCTATCTCGACTCTAGACTTTAGAGCATGATACTAACATAGCAGCGAAAAATTCTTTTCTACCTCGTTTTTTCAAGCTTTAAGAATATTATAAAATAAAACTTCGAAAACTTGCCGTTTTGGAAGGAAGTTAAGCCTCTTTTATTTGGTGGTTTATATTTCCCACTAGAAAAATAGATTTAGAACTTCTTCTAACTTGTAATGACATCTTCAAAAATTAAATATACTTGATATCGATGCTAAAAAATGACAATTTACTTTATAACAATTATTTGGGACATGTGGTATAATTCCTATAAAAATTGCCTACCATACTATGAATGAAAGTCGGATCTAGTAAATGAAGTTCAAATGACGCCAAATTTTGTTTCCAACGGTTTTAAACTGTAACAAAAAAAATTAAGCTGTATGCCTTAAAAAAAATCAAATTTTGAAAAATAAGGGACGCCCTAAGATATATATTAAATCGCACTCAACGCATACATTGAAAAATCGACTTTTGATTGTTTTTTTTTTTGACAAACATGAAACTTTCTGTCTGGGAAGCACTAACTTGCTCTTATTATGTGCGCTCAGACTGTCGTTATAAAGCCTTAATAGTTTAGATCTATTCATCTGATTTCAGAAGAAAAAAATTATTAATAGAAACCAGCATTGCCGCCTCAAAAAAAAAATGTCCGTGCCACATTTTCTAAAAAAACCGTGCCATTTTCGTGCCTTATAAAAAAAAACTCAAATTTTTGTATGTACTTAAAAAAAAATTTGATTCAATTATGGGGTGAAAAACATAAAAAAAATTAAAAGAAATAATTTTCTCTATTCGTATATTGTCAAAAATGAGAGTTTCTGCCAATTTTCGTAATTTTTAATCGATATAGATATATTTTTTTTAACAATATTCTCATTAAAAAAAAATTTATCAAAATCGTAGAAGTTGTTTTTGAGAAAAATTGAGAGTTTCCCTTACCGATTTTGAAACATGTGTATATGGAAAAAATATTTTTTATTTAAAACCTGCTAGATAATGTTAAAAAACTGCTGGGGGCCAAGTTTCATAAAAATCGACAAAGTCGTTTTCCAATTATTAAATCTCAAAAAAAAAATGAAACTTTTTCAAATGTTATTCAAAAAAAATAGAAAATAATCTCTATAAAAAATTGAACAAAATCAATTGAACCGTTTTTGATAAAATCTAAATAAAAAAATTGGGAGGTACCATTTAAAAATTACTGAATTTTGTTTTCAAAGTTTTTCGCATGTTTTTGAGCAAAATAAGATTATCATTAATCATTATCATTAATTCCTAAAAAAATTCTACGACAGGTAGCGTACCGACCACTATTATTGGCACCCCTAAGGAAATTTTAAACTTTAAACAACCATAACTTTTGCGTTTATAGAGTAATAAAAATAATTTTTACATCAAAGTAACATTAAACTAATTATGCGTTGATTTAGTTAATAAAATTAAGGTTTTATTAATAAAAACCATTTAAAAATATTAAATTAAAAAAAGCTTATCAAAAACCACAATTATTGGCACCCTGATACAATTATGGTCACCCCAAGACCACAATTATTGGCACCCTTCAAAACAGAACAAAAATGATGTTTAATCAATGGTTTACTGATTTATTCATACATTTAAGACGTTTTATTTTAAATAAAAAGTAAAAGAAAAATAATGGTAATAATATAAATTAATAAATGAATTAATACAAATGTATTTTTTAAGAGGAACTTTGATTTACTTAATATTGCTTTTTATTTTATATTTATTTTGTTAAAAAAAATAAAGATTATCAAGCATATAGCTAGCTAGCTATAACAAATGCATAAAAACATAAGGAAAATAAACAAACAAATTATTTAATTCGTTTCAAGTTATAAAAATTAAAATAATTAAAATAACGGTTGAATGATACAACTATTGGCACTCATAAAAGTACAACTATTGGCAGTGTCAATAGTTGTATCTACATAGGATACAATTATTAGCACCCCCCTGCCAATAATTGAACCCTAGTTTTTTTTGACCAAATTTGGCACCCCTTTTATTTATAAAACAAATAACTTTTTTAACAAAACATATTTAAAAATAACTTATTTAATATATTATTATTGTAATTAAAAAAAGTTTTCATTGAACAATTTGAAAGAAAGTAGTGAAAACAAACTTACAAAATTGTGTGTCCTCAACGAAAACAATGGAAATTTCGATGGTTTTTTTTTTGTTGAACGTGGTTACTCTTTTAATTATTAATCAGAACTGGGAAGAAATTTATCCAAACTTAAGACGTAATTATGTGATAAAAATATGCAAGTTGGAAAAAAAAAATAAATCGAACAATTCGGACAAAGGGGAACTGAGAAAATCACTATTGTCAATAGTTGGGTCAAAAATTTGGGGTGTCAATAGTTGTAGTCGGTACGCTATCATTATTTTTGGTAAAAAAAAATTAAAAAAAAAACGTGTCAACGCGTGTCAATCCAGTTTAATAAATTTTTTTTAATATGGGTAACTTTTAATTTTCACCAAGTTTCCTAAAAATTTTTTTTCCTTTGAATTGTGACAGCAAATTGTGAAAATTTGTAAGAAATTTCCCGTTACCAAACAGTAAGCAATTTTTAATTGGAGTTTTTTTTCAATACAATACAAACTTCTAACAGTTGCATTGTATCTATCAAACCAATTGTCACACTGCAAACTGTCACTTTCATTTTTATCACATACATACATACTTAAAGAGCTGTTATTATTAATTAAGTTCAGTGATAAGGCTCATTTTTAGCGCATTGGGTATGTCAATAAGCTAAATATGCTGTTAGATATATCATGCGACTAAAAATGTTTTCCAATTACTTTTTTTTTCATTTGGAGCTAACTTAAGCCTATCCAAAATAAACGATCAACCCCTAATGTACATAACACCTAAGTAAACAAAATAAATCCAAAAAAAACATCATAATTCATAAACAATAGGTACACCAGAAACATTGACATGGAAACATATTTTTTCTTTGCACTTACATAAAATTAATTTATTCATTTTATAAGAAATTACATTCCTAATTCTATTGAATATTTTTGCAAAATATTTATAAACATCATAAATATTATATTATTATGCTTTCGACTTTATATATATAGTAAAACACGATCTTTAATTGGTAATAACGGATGTCTTTATTAATAGTATCTACCTCATGAATAATATTTTGATTAAATTAATTCCACTTCCCAGCCCACTTCTATAGCAAATGATGGATTGTTTATATTTGTTATTTATATTTTGTTAGGAAAAAAAAAGTTATGATGATTTTTATTAATGTGTTGCATTTTGTATTCAAAAAAAAAATCTCAGGAGTCTTTTTAATGAAAATATGACTATGATTATGATTATAAAAGTCTAAATTTATTATGTAACAGGGAAAAGATTTTCGTATTATGGCAATTGGGTGTGGAAGGTATTAACTGAAAATTCCATTTTAATAACTTGAATTTTTATTTTTTTGTAAGACTATAACCTACCTACAATGGAATGTTTTTTTTTATTTATTTGAAAATTAAAAAAAAAAAGTAATCAAATTATAACCGTAAGAACGTTTAAACGGAAAATAATATGAGAAAATAAACTTATGAACTTATAATAAAGAAAGCAATCGAAATAAAGTGTACCATATAGCGGGTTGCAGCGTATTTTCTGTTCATTGTTGAAGGCTTTAAACTGGTGTACAATTGAAGATGCATTTTGAATTAATTAAGTCAACCATTTGAAAACATTGATTTCTTCTTTGAAGAGATATATTAATTATATAGTTTTATAATAAAAAAATTGGTACAATTGGTAACTACTCGGACTACTCAGGCGTGTTTTTTTGCAATCCCGGGGAGAATTGGTTGAAAAAAACGACAACGGGGATTAGCGATGCCATCACAGAAACAAAATGGATTTTTAATACAAACTATCGATATAAAGTATGTAATTCACGCCGGTAATACAGTTTTTCAGCGCGCTTAAGTTAAGCCCCGAGAATTCTATGGGTTTAGCTAAACCCGTTGGGGATTATTTGTTGTAACAATTAACATGCCAATTATTTAACCCCGAATCGTTTTTTTCGTCTAATTTCCCCCGGGTTGCAAAAAAACACGCCTATTATTGAAAATAAACAGTTTTGTCAAAAATAACGGTACCTACCATATATAACTTTTTTAATATTTTTGATAAATCAATAAGTCAAGTAATTTTAATAGGTATAGGATTACCTTTTGGTAAACAAAAAAAGCGTTAGGTCGACTTTTTGCCTAAAACCATAAGTCCAAATCGGAAAATGTCATAAAGCCCAAAAACCTAAAAAAAATTGTCAAAAAACCCAAAACGGATGTCATAACGCCCAATTTACGTTTTTGGGCAATCTGACATTTTTTATTTTTTGATGTATGAGTTTGGGCGATATTATTTCAAACTCAAAACGAATTGTAATGCCCAAAATTTTGTCACAATGCCCAAAATTTTTGATATAACATTTAATAATTTGGGCTTTTTTATATTTCAAAATTGTTTTGGGCACTATGATATTTATTTTGGATTTTGTGGCATTTTTTGAAAAAGTTTTTGGGCGCACATGTCTAATTTTATTTACTATAAAGAAATTTTTAATATCTGGGTGTTATAACCTTTGGCAATAAAAACAAACGCTGATTTTAAATTAGAAGTGTTTAATACCAAACTAAAATGTCAAAACGCCTAAGACCTCGGTTATAATATTGCCCAAATCGTACAACAACAAAATGTTAATATACAGTTGTTTTGGGCGCTATGACATTTTATATTTGGGCTTTATGGTTTTGGACGAAGAGACGTAATGCCAACAAAAATTCCCAAAAAAATTAATAAAACGCTTCAATTAATTTTGATCAAGAATGAAGAATAAAAAAAAATAATATTGTATACCTACCAGTTTTTTAACATTATCCAGCAGATTTTCAAAAAAAATTATTCTTATATTATTATCAAAAATAACGGTATCTGCTATACAACTGTTTAGAAAAATCTTGTTTTTCTCTAAAAAAAAAAGCCTCCTAAGATTTTGCTAAAAAAAATTAACAACAATCTATACAGATTAATGTAAACAAATTTTACACTACGCGGTTATTAAAATTATTTTGTACTATTTCATTATTTAAATTATTTTATTATTATTATTTAAAAGCTTGTAATAAGTTTAAAAAATATTGCTTATCAAAATTTTCCACAAAATTTTTTTTAGATTTACACAAAAAATTCAAAAATAATTTTTGAAAATTCGATATTTTAAAAATTGTTAATTTTTTTTGGTATTGAATTTTAATTCAATGCCATTATTAAATGCTCACAATTGGCTTTTTAATTTGTTTCTTAAAAATATTTACAAAATTTTATAAATACAAAATTAATTTTTTGGAAACCCAGTCAAATGATTTTCGTAATTTGTTTCTAACAAATTGAGATTTGTAAGAATTGAGATTTGTTGGTGTCAAAACAATCTGGAGTTATTAATTAATGTCGAATACAGAAAAAATAATATTTATCTCCCTCTCTCCGTTAAGTAAACTCTCTGCAAAGATTTAATGGGCGAAAACTTGGGGCAGTAGAATTTATTTATTTATTTTTTCTTATCAATAACATATTAAAATATACTATTTATTAATAACTATATTAATAAGAGCACTAGCAGCAAAGAGAGATAATGTTTTTATGTATTTAACGTTTCCTCAAATTTCCTTTGAATTTTTAATTGCTCTAAAGCTATCAAGGTACAAGTTTTGTCCACAAATAAGTTTAAATTTTTTTTTTCAAAAAAAGCTAATAGTTTTTGCTTTTATATTAACAAAAAAATTAATATTAATTCCCTACAAAACTTTAGTCATAATACATAACTGTGGTTTTCCGCCGAAATTCAGCTTTCTTATGATATTTGTTTGAAGTTTGTCCTGTTTTGTCCAATTTCAATATTTATAATACATAATTTTACATATTACTCCAAACTGAGAATAATTAAGCAGAAGATATATTTATATGCATAAGTATATACCTAACCTATATACAAAATTGCAACTCGCACTTTTAAATCACGCCGGCCGTTATTATTTCCAGACAGAGCATTCGACACTAATCTTTGCAAAGGTTTTAAATCTTCTCAATTCGATTCTAATTATTCTGATCTAAAGGCGTGCGGCGCGGCGTCTGGTTTATAAAAAAAAATATAAAAAAAAAATAAATAATAAAACCAAACAAAAAACTACCCTCCTGTATACATATATATTCGGCGGTGATTATAATAATTTGACTTTCAAATGTTCATTAACTATTTTCTCTATGCAAAAAGCCCCGAGCAAATTTGTCTTTTTCTATCTTATTGTATGTACCACAATCCACATACTTTTTTGATTGAAATTATATTCTCGAACTTCAAGCCCAGCACAGCATCCGCACTTTAATCCTTGACAAGTGCATGGTTTCCCCATCGTAGAGAAAATTGGTAGATTTGTAGAAAATAAACTTCGCGCACGATGAATCGAAACAGTTGGCGGAAGAATCATTTGTTTGGTTGGAATATCATAAAAAACCAATCCACTTTGATACCACCGACATTCCACGAGAACAAAAATGAAAACACTAATTATAAAAATTACACCCGATATTATTGGCCAGTTCATGATGTTAACGTTGTAAGTATTGTATCTTGAACGTGTTTACAAAATTATACGTGAAAAAAAAAAAAACAAATCCGTAATTCACCTTTCGCTCGCCAAACCAAACCAAAAACCGAACCGACCGACCGCGTTGAAAGTGAAATATCTATTAACCACTATTTCGAAGACTTCACTTGTTTAAAAGAAAATTTTAAGCGGAACCCACTGATCCCCAATGAAGTTGGCAGTGATCTTCAGCTGCAGTTGGGTTTTAACCAAAAATTCCAAAGCAACAAAAAGAGATGGCACTGCGCCATCTAGTCACACATCGAACAACGAACAACGAAGACATGAGTAATGATCTTTAACATTATGGTTGTGCTGCTGCTATAACACCACTCCATACGGCATATTGGATTGGAACCACAAGTGTATTGGCTTCCTAATCGGTGGATCAATTTTTATATCCACATTTTGTCAAGCCTTATCGGTCGATTTTTATGTACCTCTGCTATAGCTGCAGGTGCAAAGTGAATTACCTATACGCGAGCTACAGATGGGACGAAACGAAACGAAACTGTGATGTTGCACTGTCAAGACAATAACTTACCCAATGCACATTAAGTATTTTGAAAGAAAGATTAATGTGAAAGAGTTATTTTCCTTTGGTTTTTTTTTTGTTTTTTTTTTTTAATCCCGAGGTGTCGCGGTAGCTGTTACATTAAAATAAAACTTTCAAAGGGGCGTTTATTGATTATAAAAATTACGTTACGTATACGCAACAGTGAATCTGAATAATAAAATAATGAAAGTCATGAGAAATGTTAAATGATGATGGAAATGTAAGTATGTTTTTGTATGTGTAGTATAGGTGCAATGTAGATTTGAATGGTATATAAATTTGTTCAATTTTGCAAAGGAAATGGAAAAGACACTACAGGAGCTCCGATACTATGTTTATATGGCAGGAAGGTTCAAAGTAGTGTGTGTTTATGAAATGAAGGTGGTTTTGATTGTCACGAATGTAGCTGTGTTATGTGAAACACCGTTGATAATTAAGTATCAAAACTTGGGAATATTTAATATAAAATATGAAAAAAAGATTTGACAGGGTGTTCCGAAGAAGCTATATACTGTTTAAAAAAAAAATCAATGAATTGAGTGCTAAAGCCCGTATGATACTATGTACATTTTTTTCTCATTTTTAATTCATTGAAAATGAAACTAAAGCAGCACGAAGGATTCATTATTGAAAATTCCCATATGATCGAGTGTGTACACATCAAACCCTAAAAATGTGAAAATGTTACAAAAAAATGTGAGAATGTCAGAAAAAATGTGAAATGTCTGAAAAAATGTATTAAAAATGTGATTCGATTTACATTTTTCAACTTCTAGCAGCTTTTTTTTGACAGTTCAGAATTGAAAATTAAAACATATTTCAAAAAACATTATAAAACTATTTACCTATTAATAAAAATTTCGGACAAAATTCAATCGGATATAGTTTTGTGTTGCCGTCAATATAAATTAATCAAATATTCCATCATTAAAAGAGAAAACAAGAAAAGGATTTTTAAAAAATGTTGACAATTCATATTATTTTTTCCCAGATATGTGCTTTCCTTTCATAAGAACAACATGTTTCCTTTTTACTCTTGGCTGACACTTTAGTATGATTTAATGAGCTAAAAATGAAGAAAAAAATGTAGTGTCATACGGGCTTTAAGATTCAAAAACTAATTTTTCAATAAATAAATAGGTACACACAAAATAAAATCTAGATTTTTTAAAATTTATTTTAAAAATTTTTAGAAAAAAAAACTTTGGAACCGGATTGAAGTGCATGAACTTAAGTCATTCTGGTTACTTTGACTTTGTGATTGATAAAGTCTATCTATACCCATTCAAAGTTACCGTCTTTTTGTATTGATTCTTTGATGACAGTGTCGTTTTCTCTTGGTCAATATTTTTTACTTGCGATATGATAAAGGTTCTACATATGTACATAGGTATATATAGCAAGTTATGCTTTCGTAAAGAACTCGATATTTTGATCAAAGTTGATGATAGCGGAGTCGTAAAAAGTGGGTCTCACAATTCTGTCCGTCTGTCTGTCCTGTTAAATAGAGTTTTTTTTGGGCATTCCCCCGACACATTTTTTCATTTTTTTAGGACTAAAAATAACAGTAATTGCCGTACAAGTGTTTAAAAACCAGTAAGGAAAATCTCATTTTTCTCAAAAACACATCTTACGATTTTGATAAAAATTAAAAAAATACAATTATTAATTCAAAAACCATGTTTTTGATCAAAATAACTTAATTTTGGAACACCCTTTATATTATTTTTTTGTCGATTATAAACTTGGGAGTTTAAGTGTTTTTTTTTTGTTCAGTTTAAGAAAATCAAGTCCATAAGGACTACTAGCACAAGATTAAGGTCTTGCAAAGACAAGCCAAAGATAGTTTTAGTTTATTTTTGAACTGTGGCACTAATATTAAATTATATAACGGGTGTTGTTTTTTTTAGACGTGTGGTTTTCAATCCGGCAATACTTTTTTCGTAGTTGGTCTTTTTGACAGCTGTCACTTGATTTATGCTCAGTTTGGGTTGCCATTTCATAATGAATAGACTTACTCCTGAACAACGTTTGCAATACGTGCAAATTTATTACCAAAATAATGGTTCGGTTCGAAATGGCGATCTCGATTTTCACAAGATAATTTTGTTAAGTAATGAAGCTCACTTTTGGTTGAATGGGTACGTTAATAAGAAAAATTGTCGTATTTGGAGTGATCTTAATCCACAAATCATTGTTGAGACGCCGCGCCGTTACATCCTCAAAAAGTCACTGTTTGGTGTGCTCTATGGGCAGAGGGAATCATTGGTCCATATTTCTTTAAAAATGAAGCCGGCCATAATGTTACAGTCAATGGGAAACGCTATAGAGCCATGGTTAATGACTTTTTCGTGCTGGAATTGGAGTAGTGGCCTCCAAGATCGTGCGATTTAACACCGCTAGACTATTTTTTGTGGGGTTATGTGAAGTCGCTTGTCTACCCAGATAAGCCCGAGACGATTGACGTCTGGGAAGAGAAAATTCGGCGCGTTATTGCTGACATACGGCCCCAATTACTGCAAAAAGTGGTCGAAAATTGGGCCTCTCGTCTGGAATTTATTCGAGCCAGCCGCGGCGGCCACTTGTCCGAAATCATTTTTAAAACATAATGTCAAACCCTTCTTAATAATAAAGCTAAATTCTTGGCCATAACATTAAATTATATGCTTTTTATTTCTTCTTGAAAACCACACGTCTAAAAAAACACCCTTTATATACTTCCCTGCGTTACATACAAAACTAAACTATTAAATGCAAAGAGTATAACTTTATAATTTAAACACGTCCAATAAAATGTAGGTTTTCTGTTAAAAATAAAACAACTTTATGCCAAATTTAATTTTACGTAATATTTAAATTTGCTATCACTTTCATGAAGAAATTGTAGGAGTGTTTTTCTGTCCATCTTTTTCAACTCTATGTCTAAAACACGTATCGCGATGGAAAGTGTATCTGCAGAAAGTTGATGCTTGACATGAAGTGCACAGAATTTCAAGCTGAACATTTTCTCTATCTGAACAAATACTGCTGTGTATCTATAAAGAAATTTTAAAGCTATCGTAACTTTAAAATACCTCTAAATAGCTCTTACGTCGAAATCGTTATCTATAATCAATTTTCACATCTAAGCAACGTTACTTAAAGGCCTTTTAAATTAAACGCCATCCAACGGGTTTAAAGGTTACTTAAAGCCATTTTAAATACATATATGTATTTTGATATCTGAGGAGAATTGTTTTTGTGTATTTATTAGAGAAACATGTATATACAATATGTACATTGTACATATTATGTTTGTATGTATGTAATATAATATCACACCCTTAGAATGAAAGTGACCTAACTCAAAATTTTTGTAACTTCTGATTTTTCAATAAACTGAACTTTAGAAGTGAGATGAGCTCAAAAACCAGGTTGTAAAAAAGATGCCGAATTTTTTAGTAAGGTCACATTCATTCTAAGGGTGCGATATGTAGGTAGAGTTGCCAGTTTTTTGTTCTAATTAGGTAAAGTAGGTATGAAAAATAAGTGTAAAAAAGATTTTTGATTTTCTTTAATAAATTGAGTTGTAAAATAAATTGTTCTTTTTTTATATAGGTTTATAACAAAAGGCTGAAAAATAACCAAATAAATTTGTTAAAATAATATAAACACGTCATAAAGCTAAATAGAGTGTGGTTCATTACTTTTACTTTGGTCTATAACTCCAGATGATAACTCTTTTTCTTTTACTCGCTAATGAGATTGTTTTTTGTTAAATTTTCCTAAGCTTTCAAAAACTGCCTAAAAGTATGCAATACATAGAATATGTGACACAATCGTTGTTTAGTTAAGTATCAATGGGAAAACGATTTATAGATAAGAATTTAAGTAACGTCATTTAAAGGCAATTTTAATATTTAAGCACACTTTACTAAATGACCTCTAAGAGACGTTTTAAGAATTCAAATCTTCTTATTTTGTATAAAAATACTTCTTAAAAGTTGTAAATAATTGTGCATATTAAAATTTAAAAAAGATCTTGTTTTGGATTTTTTTTTTTTAATTTTCAAAATTAGTACAGTAGACGCTCGATATAGTGAAGTAATTAAAACCAGACCTGTTCACTATTTCGTTTTCTAGTGTGATTTTGATACAAAATGATTTTTTTATTATTAAAGAGTAAAATAATTTCAATTGGGTAAAAAAAAACATAAATATTTTATAATATTATAAAAAAATACAATAAACGTTATTTTTCATAAAAACGAAAAACTTCATAGCTCCCAGTACAAATTAGTTTTTTTTTTTAAATAAGAATGAAATCACAAATTCTGTTTGTTTGTTTAAATTGATTTGCACTGCTTATTCTTGTAAATGTCCACAATGCTATAAACGCATTGCTGGCATAATCTTGTTAAATATTTTGGAAAATAAAATGTGAGCTCAATATATTGAGATACCTTTTGTTCACTATTTAGAGTTGTCTGTATAAAATTTTGTGTGTTCACTATATTGGATAGTTCACTATACCGAGATTCACTATATTGAGCGTCTACTGTATTACAATATACAGGGTGGGTCAAAAGTGACTTCCTAATTATAAATTTTATAGATTTAATTTTTTATTAATAATTTATTTTAGAATCACAAAGTGATTTGATATTGGAGATTTTTAACGTCTTTTTTCATGAAATAAATAAAAGATATTATTTTAAATAAATAAAAAAAATAAGTGTTTTTAAGTTATTTAAAATAATATCTTTTATTTAATCACAAAGTATAATTTATGAAGATTTTTTTGGGCAAAATATGGAATATATTGTCCCTCAAATGAGCATCAGCTTCATGCTCACAGAGATGGGCTCTTTCTAGAGCGTTTTCCATAACACTTCGAATTCAAATTAGGAAGAAACTTTTGACACATTCTGTACTTTCTCAATGATTTTGTTTAAGGATTAAATCTTTAAGTACTTCATTAATAAATTTTTAGAACTGGCGTTTCAGATTTTTTTCTTAAAAATATTTTAAATTTTATGTGTAAAAAATTAATTATCTTGAAACATGCTCAAAAGATTTAAAAATAATTGTATCACGGTCGATTTTATTAACTCATCTTTTAATTGATAACATTTAAACCTCCCACAGTCTTTAACATAAACATAAATAAATATGTAGTTATCTTTATGAAATCATTATGTAGCGATAGTATGTACCGATAGCACTAAACGGTAACGATTTTTTCTTGGCAAAAATTACGGTTCAGTTTTTAAATTGACATATTAATATTAATGGAGCATCGGTTGGTTCCTATCGAAGATTAACCTCTCTTCAATCTTTAAACAACTTCAGCTAGTTTCAAACTAATGCCATGATTGTTTGTGACTATTATCATAAGTACACCACCATTTTCTGTGGTATAATATAATATAAAAATTTCAATTACAACTTCACAATACTTTTGTATTCACTCCGCATATAGTCGTGGTTATAGAGTGGCAGGCAACCAACAACCAGTCATGTGCCTTTTCGATGTCACGATCAATTTTCTTTATATCATTTAATATACCACCATCAGATATTACGAACTATATACTACAAAGCAAACGTGCCAAGATTACGCCGACACGCGGCAAATGCTGAATGAACAATGAGCTATATGCATTCATTGTAATGTCTTTGGCATGGGGCATCACTGCATCAATGAGTTAGTTTCAACTTCAGTTTGAGTTGAAGCTGAAGCCGCAAGCGTCCAGGTGAAAAGTGAAATTTTGCAAAGAAAATTCACTAAAAGAAAACTCTAGCATCACTGTCGGTTTTTTTATATTTTGTTGTTGCGAAAAGTGAGACTGAATTAGCTGGAACACTGAACAGCCTTGGAGGCGATTGATAATCTTAGTTGATGAATTTGATAGACATATAGTATAAGTTGTGATCATGATGACGATAAGGAACTTGTTATGTTGCGTGATCTTTGATGATCTCAATTATTATATGCATTGCTCTGCGTGGGATAGTCAAACACTTAAAATGCGATTGTTTTTTTTTTACTTTTTTTTTCAAGAGTATATAAAAATGAATTCAGAGGTGCTAAAATGTATAGAATTAAAAATATTATTTCTTTTTATACTTTCGCTCTCAAATTAAAAGATCATTTTTACTTCAAGAAGACCAATAAACTAATTTTTTTAACAGATTATAGCCATTCTAGTTTATTATAGGTTCAGTTAAATTTTTATTTATGACTCACAGTGTTACCAGGTAATTTCACTGAATTAAAACGACGCACGGCTGTACGAACTTTAATGAATGTTCAAATTGTAAGAATTAATTAAAGTGTTTTCTACCCATAAAATTATGCCAATAATATTTTTAAGATTTATAAACACATTATGTACATATGTATGTATAATGTTGAAAAAGGTAAAGGGTGTTTTTTTTCAGACGTGTGGTTTTAAAGAAGAAATAAAACTCATATAATTTAATGTTATGGCAAAGAATTTAGCTTTATTGTAAAGATAAGGGTTTGCCATTATGTTTTAAAAATGATTTCGGGCAAGTGGCCACCGCGGATGGCTCGATTAAATTCCAGCCGAGAGGCCCCAAGAGGCCCCAATTCCAATTGTTGCGCGCGATGGCGGATGGACTCTTCGATACTCTGCTCCACAGCATCAATAGCGTCTTCGGTGCGCACTGTAGAGCGTCTCTGGAGGATGCGCATTATCCATTAGAGTAAACGTGGTTCGAAACCGATCCATGGTTGCTCGAATTACTCTGCGGGGCGATTATGTCGACCGAATATTGTACGCAGCGTCACGCGAACCGAACCATTACCACGTTGTTCAGGAATAAGTCTATTCATTATGAAGTGACAAACCAAACTGAGTGTAATGAAGTGACATCTGTCAAAAAGACCAACTCCGATAAAAGTATTACCAGATTGAAAACCACACACCTAAAAAAAACACCCAACATACCTATAAAAGGTGTCGCAAAATTCACGCAAAAAGTAATTTTGTTAGAAAAATGGGTTTAAAATTGTACTTTTTATTGATTCCTGCAAAAAGTGACGCGATGTGGATGTATTTCTAAATTATAAAAATCACTTGTGTATTTTCTCAAATGCCAACTTGAAAATGAGGTTTATTGCTGAAAATGATTTTGTACACAAAATCACCGCCAAACATTCATTTAAAACTGTTACTTAACAATAAAACGCGTAGTTCTTTCGTGTAGCGCTTCATTTTTAATAACCCTCAACTGTTAGTTGTCACGCTGTCTTTTTTTTGTTCGATGGCAACACCTTACCGAAACAATGGCTTGAAATTCAATTCAAAATCTTGCGTGAATTTTGGGACTCATTTTATAAGAAAAAGAAAAATTATTATTTAGGTTAATACAAACAAAAATATTGTATTATTTTGTATTTTTTTTTTTATAATATATGCGCACTTACGGGATTATGTTATGACTACTCTTAAGATTATTAACATGTAACATGTAAAGACACAATAGTAGGAAAATAGGGTACGGTTTAAAAGGACATACCGATGCGTGTTGGTTTTGAATTTCTGAGTATCACAATTAGAGGGAAAAATAGAGTAAGGCAAAGCATTCCATATTCCCCAAGTAACATTTTGCCTCTCATAAGATGCTCCAAGAGCTTAACTAGACTAGAGCAAGGGAGCTAAAAGTAATCGATGAATACTACTAGATTGTTATCACACTGTTAAAAGCGTTAAATGGCATAGTTATAGGAGGCTGTCACGTCAATTTAGTCTTGCTATGAGAATGCGTCTCTTCCAATGAGATTCGCTCTCACCTCAACTAAGTCATGCTATGAGAATACGTCTCTTCCAATAAGATTCGCTCAAAAGAGAACAAAGTACGTATTCTGTAAACTTTGAAAAATTATATATTTCTTTCTCATTTAGCATTTTCTCAGAGAGAAACAAATTATTTTTTATTTGTGTGTGTGTTGTCTTATGTCAAAAAACTGAAAGGTTTGTGTAAGAATATTTATTTCGTAAGTCAATCAATTATATTATTATGCGTTATAATGGCAATACTTTATATTTATTGTTTTTCACATATGAGAACTAAAAAAACATATGCGGTTGAAAATGTATCAACTAATTTGAACTTTTACCTCGAAAAACAACAACGTGCCTTCAAAATAATGAATATTTTAATTATTTAATTATTTATCAATGATCTCATAAGCCTCCTATTGCAATAATTATGTTATTTGGACTCCAGATATTCTTGATATAGGAGGTATTAAACTCAGATCCTGTAAGGGTTTTCATAGCAGTATAAAAAGACTGAAACTCTTATATAAGTGTTGTTATGGGATTATAAAGACTACAAAGTACGAACATCTATTTAGAGCTGAATTTTCACAAAAGGATTCTTATAAGACTGTAAGTTTATATAATCCTATTCCAAGAAGAAAAATTGATTTAGCTATAAGATTTAAGTATTTTGAAGAGAGAAGAGTATACAGCTCTTAAAATAAAAATGCTATGAAACCTATTTAAGTTTTATAACAAGACAATAATATTTAAGTATAGCAATGGGATATGAAAGATAAAAGAGTCTTATGGAAGGTTTTTTGACATTTCAAGAGCTTAGCTCTGGAGAGTTTGTTAGTTGGGTCGTTAAAAAAAGAATTTCTGTACTTCACAATACGTCTGAAATTAGGCTAAAGGGTAAACTGATAAGCATTTTTGGAAGCGCGAGTATTACGCTTAAATTGTTTTAATGGAGAAATGCAAGTAACTTTCGTTGGAAAACTGTTTATAGAAGTAGCGATAAAATAAGAAAAGACAAGTTAATCAAAAGAATTATTTAAAATCATGGGTTATTGTACTACAGTTTAAATGGGAATACAATTTCTTTTAGATATCGTTTCAACTTTATAGTGAAAAAAAATTACACCGTGATAATTATAAAAATAAAAAACCATAAAATCAATTCGTTTTAAAATCTCAAAAATTTTTGAAAAAATTTGGTAGAGTATTTTTCTACATTTGTTCTTAATTACGAACAACAGGAATATGAAATTAAACAAAGAAACTAGTTTGTCCACCTATAAGTTAATTAATTATGAATTAGTGGTAGTTAATTAAAGATTCTTAAAGATTATATGAAACTCTTCTTATTACATAAAACAGTAAAGCTGCTATGCCAACAGAAGTAAGAAAAAAACAGCCACAATGATATAATGCAACTAAATCTAAGCCTGATTTATTGTCACTTAATTGAGTTGCATAATAATGTTGAACCTTTTATTTGAAAAATGCATTTGGTATGGATGTTTTTTTTTTTTAAGTCACATGAAAGCTTTTTTTTTTAATATAATATATGTATGTAGATATACTTATACATGATAAAAACATATTAATAAAAATAAATTTGTTGTTATGCCTGTTGCATAAAGCTTCTGAATCATTGATTTATGTTCTTTCATTTGGACATAATGCATTATGTTTATGATTCATTTAATTATGCCTTTTGTTGAATTTGTTTGTATTTTATATGTTTTTCCTGGTTGGTTTAATTTATTGTGTGTTTACATAATTATGTAAATCCAAATGAATTAGTTTTTGATTAATTTTCATAAATTTATTGAAAAAAAAGGTAATATTTTGTTAAAACGGATATAAAAATATTTTTTTTGTTAGAGTAAAATAGAGTATTTTAGAGCTAAGGTATGTTATAAACACCTTCTATTCTGGGTGAAAATCGATTGTCCGACGAGACAAATTGAGCAATTGTAAAAGTCCATTTGTAATAATTTAATTTTTGTTGTAATAAAATAATTTAAAATAAAAGAATTAATTTTATCGTTTTGTATAACTCATTGTAATGTCGAATTTTACATTCCAGGAAAAAATATTAATACATATCTTCGATAACAGAAATAGAATTTTAATGATTTGTTTGAGAAAATTGTGCTGTTTTTAATTTTGCAATTGTTCGAACATTTTAAAAGTATAGAAATAATTTTTTGATGAACAAAGAAAAATCAGTGAAACATTAAGCGCTGGGTCTGGGTTGGGGTTATCATTTCACACGTAATACAAAAACAACATTGGATTTAGGTTTCCATTGCGGTTTCATTTATAAATCCAGAAATTAGTTTTATACTCTGGAGGGTAGAGCAAATGGAAAGCTAAGTGGAAACTGTAGTGTAAAAAAATAAAATGCACGACTGGGTTACGAGGACTTGCTCTTATGTGCGTTCACTTTGTGGATTGAAAGTAATTTTATAATATTCATTTTGATTTTAAAAGAAATAAATTAGATATGGGTGCATATATTTTATTCCAACTGCAAGAACGTAGTTTAATTTAAGGAATTATTATCCATGTACATAAAATGAACAATATTAGCACCGTGTTTAATATATATGCATGGAACTACTTTAGACTGAAAAATTGTTAAATAATCAATCAAATTAGAAATACATAAATTGATTAAACAACCTCTCAAATTGATTTTTATCCTAAATAAATCAAAATTTATGAGAAAAAAAAATTGAAAATTGTTGAATTAGAAAATTGATTTTTTTTATATATTAAAATTTGTTACCATTTTAAAGAAAAAAAATTGATACGATATTTTAAAAATTTAATTTTGAAAAAAAAAAAAAAATAATCCACATATTTTCGAAATATCGAATTTCCAAAAAACAGTGTTGAAATTTAAAAAAAAAAAATTTAGTTTTTTGGAAATTTTGATATGAAATTTTATTTAAACTTATTATGTAAAAAATTCTTTAAAATCGGTTGAACAGATAATGATATTGTCGAAAACCAAAAAAAATTGTTCTATGAGAGATACCATTTTTAATGAATAGATAAAATATTTTTCCAATTACTTGGTTGGATTAAGAGAGAGTCAAAACAATTTTCTGATCCTTTTGTTATAAAACAACTTTTCATAACATTTGTTCGACCAATTCTAGAATACGCAAGTCAGGTCTGGGCCCCCTTTATGCCTGCCATAAAGCCAAGCTAGAGCTGGTCCAATAAAGGTTCCTAAGATTTGCACTTAGGGGATTAGGATGGGATAATCCCTACGATCTTCCACCTTACCACCATAGACTTAAACTTATTGATATGCCGAGTCTTGAGAGCAGACGTTCTTATTTATGTTTTGTCTTCATTTTTAAATTAATAAATGGAAATATAGACTCTTTGCACCTTCTGTCTCGTATAAACTTTAATGTTCCCCAAAGAAACCTGAGGAATTTGACCGATTGCATACATATCTCAAAGTATCGGACCAACTATGAACAATTTTCTCCTTTAAATAGAATGTTTAAATTATTTAATTATTTCAATGATAAATATATCAATTTGTTTGATCAAAGAATACATTTATCGAGTAAATTCAAGTTAATTTTTTTTGCCAACTATTCATAATCTGTATATAAACTCTTTGTAAATTCTTTGTAAAGCTAGTACTTAGCTGAGTTAAATAAATAAATTACAATGAATTCATAAATTTTATGATCCTTAAAGCAGACACTCCCTTACCCGGACGCGGACAAAAATATCAGACGCAATTTGCTAGATTTAATTAACGACCGTACGTCGCTGTCCACCTAGAGGAGGTTTCACTTTATATGGTAGATCGTACTCACAAAAAAATTTTAATCAAAATCTGTGGACTCGTTTTTGAGAAAAATGAAATTTTCCTCACCGGTTTTTAAACACTTGTATTGGAGGCGCAACTGTTTTTAATTATAAGGATAATTTTTATCTAAAATCTGCTAGATAATATTAAAAAACTGCTGGGTGCCAAGTTTAATAAAAATCAACCAAGTCGATTTCGAATTATTAAGTTAAAAACAAAAATTTTTTTGTTTAAATTTTTTTTTTAAATAAAAAAAATGTTTTTTCAATTTTTGTATACATTTCTTTTAAAACTTTTTGAAACATGCTCCATAAAAAAATTATCAAAATCAGTTGAACCGTTTTTGAGAAAATCGAAAGTAAAAAATGGTTCTATGGGGGGTTCTATTTATAACCATTTTTCGTAAATTTTTGTTTTATAAAATGCTAGCTTTTTTGTACAAAAAATTAAAGAATTTTTTCCTTTAAAGTTGCGAGAAAAATAATTTATTTTCTAAAAAAATGTACAGCACGATACCTTTATTTTTGGTCCTAAAAAAATATGAAAAAAATGTCAAAAAAGCGCTGGGTACCAAGATTAAAGAAAATCAACACACCCGTTTAGGCTGCAGTTGAAAGGACAGGACAGAAAGACAGACCGAATTGCAAAACCCACTTTTTTCTAATTCGCTATCATCTTCATGTCAAATTTGATCAAAATCTCGAATTCGATTTTTCTTTACGAGAGCATTACTTGCCATATACTTACGTACATACATATGTATATATCGCAAGTAAAATGACAGTATCTACATGAAAAATAAACAAACATAAGGGAAAAGGTTTGGGCATACAACGCTGTTTCAAAAAGGATTCGTTTGCGTTTTATTTTCACGGGGTAAGCCAAATGGGTTATTGGCGATAATAAAACGCAGCTATATTAACATATATTTTTAGTGTGTAGTAGCTACATTATAGTTTTCAACCCACTTCATTTAAATTCAATCAAAGGTTTTTATGAATAAATACATATCTATATTATTGTAGTGTATATAAAAAAAAAAAAAAACTCTACAAATTACCATATAATTTGTTATTATTTCAAAAAGATAGTGACAACTATAATAATTTCCCATAAAAAGTGAGCATTTACTATACTCAATACACAATCCTATTATATAAAAAAAGCTTTAAAATATGTTAAGCAGTCAAAAATAAAAAAAAAGCTTTAAAGCTTTTTGCTAAAATTTCTTTCCACCAAAAGTAAATTTACAAACTCTAAACCCATGCTTCAAATAAACCATTTAACCCAGTCCTTTAAACAATTAATCAAATTTGTTGTGGTTTGAAAAATGTATATTTTATGACATAACTTAAAAATTCAAATTTTAATCAGGTACCATCTCGTTTGATTGGTTCCCTTTTATTTCTCTTATATAAAAAGCGATTTCCATACCAAATCAATCATTTATTTATGCAATATAATTTAATGTACACATATTGAAAATACATACCGCGCACACGACCACAGTAAAAAAATAAAAAAAAACGAAACCATTGGAAATCCATTTAACCACCAAAACGTGACTTCCAACATTTCAATAACAAATCATCAAATTAACATTGAATCTTGATTACAATAATATGTATACACTTCGGTTAATTATTTTTCAACAAATCAATACTGTCAACGCAAAAAAAAAAAATAACAAATTAGAATACATAATATACATACATCCATACCTCCATTGGTTTAATGCAAAAAAAAATTAAACGACCAAGAGATGAATCCATTAGGACACCCGCACCCTCAACCCCCATACCTTTTGCACAACAAGCAATCAAAAAATTCTAATAAACCAACCAACCAACCAACGAACAAGTTAAAAAAAATAAAACCGACTTAAATTCTACAAAAATGCAAAAGGAATAAATAAAAATCCTTCATTAAGGACATTGTTATTCCCATGTTGATACAAGCTGGCAAAAGCGACACAGTCTATGCCCGAGTATCAACAATTAAGGCGGAAGGCAATGGTGATGGTATGAATGGCAATCGGCATTGGAAGGAGTGGAAAATGTTACGAAGTTGTTGCAGATAAAAGGAAAATTGAGAGCCACTACAGAAACCATCAGGTCGCACATTTCCTGACCGATGTCATTCAACGAAGATATTTCTGCCACCATTTAAACGCGAATTCCCAATTCCCATTTTAAATACAAATACAACCCCAACCATACCAACAAACTAACGCAAGTCCAAACGATTTAATAAATTTATACTTTGTGTTCGAATTCATAATAGCTATTCAAAACAGTATAGGAACTATATTGCAACGACGACGACGACGACCCACGAGTACGACGAGCGACGATGTTTGGCGACTTCACTACGACCAACATTAATACATATATTTGTCTACCATCCAGATCTAAATAAGGGATGATTCCCTGTTCTCATTCATAACAACAAAACAACAAACACAATATAGCAATGCCGGCATACATGGCGTATACGTAACATAAAAAAATGAAACAAAAATAAAATAAACCTGATCTAGGTTATAAGTCAGGTGTCGTCCTCAGGTTCTCTGGTGGTGTCCTATCCCACTATATGTTCATACATTGCTACGACAATTGTCAATGAACGGGTGGCGTGGCGTTCAATAAATGACAATCTATCTAAAAATAAAAACTAACTAACACAATAACTTGAAGGCGAAATAAAAAAAAAAAAAAAATAAGCAAAAATGAGTAAATAAATAATAATCATGTGGATGTGGAAAAGAAGGATCTTCTGTGGAAAGGATGCCAATGCTATTTGGAAAAGCTGAACTCAGTATAACGTGTTCAACGATGGTGATGGCATGCAAGAATGCACGAGGAGAGCATGTCGTTGGAGATTCGAAAGAGACACATACACATTTAAGTTGGAAAAGGACAGTGTGTAGTAGCTAGGGTTGCCAGATGATATAATTAATTTTCGTACAATGTTTTTCTAAATAATTATTGTCAATTAGTAATAAAATGAATGCAAAATAAATTTTTGAATCGCTGCTGACAAAAATATTAACGAAAGTCTTATATGAAAACTTAACAGAAATAAAATTCATTGACTGATTTATATACCGCTTGTTCAATTCAAAACTCAATTTTATTTGAAATATGTATTTAGAAGAAGATTTCTTCAGCTTATAGGCTGGAAATGTACTTTTGATTTTCTGTCGTTGCATTTAAAAAATTGCGATCGTTATAAATAATTATGATTTTCTGCGCACACATTTAAAAAAATTATTTTTTGTTAATTTTGTTGTCGAATGATGAGGCTAAAAAGCTTTTACGATAATATTACAAATTCTTTGTATAGTGGAGGACGGGGCCATTTAACGTTTGGCGATTTATTGAAATAAATTGAAGAAATAAAATGGCTCAAATTTGTTCTCAAAATACCTTAAGATATCAACATAAAATGGACTTATATTTGCTATCGAAACTGTAGCACTTTTTTTTTAATTAAAAGTGCTTACAACGTTCTTTTGGTCCTCTGTGTCCCATCGTTGGGGCACAGAGGCCCTAAGATGGTCTGTGCTTCATTGATGGATACTTCTTTTGAATTTATAGTTGATATTGCATTTCCCATTGTAATAAATGTCCAGCTTGGCCCCGGCTTTTTCTTAATGTAGTTCCGTACCATCTATATAACAGATTCGTATTCTATAGGGGGCACAGAGGACCACAGAAATCCTCTGTGCCACAAAAAGAATACCTATTAAAAAGTATTTCTGACATGTTTAAATACGAATATTTTACAAAACATAAATTGAACAAAACAACACTTAATTCAATAAATCAACTGAGGAGCAAGATGGGCACTTTTATTATAGTATTCAACTTTTTGGCAAGGTCACTTATTTATTGTTTTTAAGCCTCTGTGCCTCGGTGGTCCTCTGTCCCCCATCCTCCCCTATTATTAAAATACATCAGCCAAGTGGCAGACTTAACAATATTTTATTTGGAATTGTTGGATTATTGATTCAAAATAGCTTTTAACGGCCTTTAGTCCTACAAAAATTGGCGTTTTGTCCCGGCGATCTCACTTAAACTTATCCGTTGACTAGTGCGAGAGCCTTGTCAATTGTTAAGTTCAGTTCATCATACATTAAATTAATTAATATTCATAATTTTGATTTTAAAACTATAATAAAAATAAATTTTTGGCAAATTATTTAAACAAAATAAAAAAAACGATTTTAATAATAATTTGCTGTTATAAAGTTTTAAAATTGTATCCGAAGATTTTTTCTAGAATAAACAAATAAATAAAATATACATATAAAACATAAATCTGCCTGAAAGAACTTATTAGTTAATTATTCAACAATAATTTTTATAAATTTCTTTCAAGTTAAAATATTTAAAGCATCATTTTAATGAATCTCAACATACGGTAACCCTGTATAAGATTGGAAAAAATCACCCTCAATTGGCAAACAGCAGTGCACAAAAAATAACCATCCATCCCCCAAAAACAAAAACAACAAGCAAACACAAACAAAAAACCAGAATAAAAAAAAAACGTAAACAACAGCAGCCAGGAAAAACAGGAAGCACACAACGGATGAAGATATAAATGGCAGTGAGCATTTTGAAATCATTCTTAATCGCACTCGAATAGCAAGCGTGCAAGGATAACGACGGCAACAACGACGACGCTCGCAACTCTGAGTCTCAGTCTATCTGACTGACTGCTGCTGAAACTGAAATAAAGTACTGACTGAACCATCAGAGAAAACTCGAACCGAACCAGTGGCACACAAAACAGGACACAAAATTCGTTTGCGTTCACACCAGCCAAGCCAGACCATCCGTGTCGTTCTGGATGGAAGGATATCCTAATTTCATTCTACGAGCTTAGGTTCCGTTCAATTTTGTTCGTTTTGCGTTGCGCGCTTGTTTCACATCCTTCGGGAGCAATTCATTATTATTAACTTGGAGTATTATATTTTCTGTGTGTGTTTGTTTGTGTTTTTTTTTTGTCGAGTGGGATAGTCTCGTTGTTGTCCTCGTTCTCGTCCTCGTTTTCGCGTATTGCTAGCGTAAATATAAATCAAAAAAAAAAAAAAAGAGTGTAGAAGAAAAAAAAACGTGTGTCGTTTGCAGACGTCCTGATTCCTAAGGGATAAGTGAAAAAGATCAAAAAAAGATTGTCGATTTATCAAGTTTATTCGATTGACGATTGTCGGTTAAGTCATTTATCGACTTGTTGTTCCGTTTGAGTGGATAAAAAAAATATATAAAAATATAAACAAGTGCTTTTTGCTATAAGAGGTCCTTAATTCAACCGAATTATTGTGCTAACATCCTGCGGTTCCATTATGCCGCGTCAGGTGCTTTGGATTGGAGTTCTTGTCGTCATTTTGTTTGGATGCATGCCATTAAAAAATCATGCAAACAGTAAGTTTTTTTTTTTAACCGTTGGCTGTAAAATATATTATAAGACTGTTGGGAATTATATTATTTTCATTTTTGAAAATTACTTTACTTTTAAAGAAAAATTTTAAATCATATTTTTTTACGATCAATTTATAAACTCGTAAAAAAAGAGAATAACTTTATTACCATATGAAGACACGTCTCTGGCCCGGCCGTGTGGTTCGGTTCGCTGGCACAGAGGACGTAAATTTATAAGTCTCTCAACACACAGAATAATCCTGAGCCAGCTTGTGAAATGTGAATTTGTATCATCTTCTGTTTATTTGTTTTCCTTTGAAGCTTTCACCAACAAGGTGACTCGCTACAATAACCGTGCAGTAGTGAAAAATTAATTTTTTCGTATTCCACCGGTAGACATAACTTTTGGGGGGTAATTCTTTAAAACCAAAACCGAAAGACGAAACATCTTATTTAAGGGAAGTTGAAAGAGGTGTAGGCTTTTAGTGTGTTCTTGTGGCAGAACCAGTTGCTTATTACGCAAAGAAATATTATTTAATGACATAAAAATATAAAAGGCACTTTTGAAAATGTGGGTGTTTTTTTTTTTTTTAGTGGGGATTGTTATGCAGAGTAGAGAGGTATAGGGCTTTAGGAAAAATTACTTTAAGTGCCACGAATTAAATAATGAATTTTTCATTTGAATATAAATAAAATATTGAAACGCTCTAAGATGATTTTTTGCTCAAATATTTCAATTTATTTTTAAGGCAATGGATATCGTTTTAGGATGAAGTGAGAAGGTTCTGAATGTTAATTAATTCATTAATTGGGTTTAAAAAAAACGTACAATTTAAGTACAGTAATTAAGTTATTATATTCTCAAAACTGTATTTAAGGGATCAGCAAATATTTTGCAAATATTTTGATTTAAAATTCAAATTCATTAATAATCTCTGAGAATTGGTAAGAATGTCTTGATAGAGAATATCCAACATTAAAAGCTACGACGTTGCAGATTTTAAAGTTTTTCTGTTTGTAAAAAATTACAATGTTTTGCCATCGAAAGATTTTTGAAAATTAAATTAAATTTGTTTGAAATTTTCTGAGAAAATACAAATTAGAATATGATATGAGAAAGATGATTTCAGTAACAGTCAGACACATTGGGTACCAAGATATATTTTGTCAAATTTGCAATTTTTTAGGAATTAGTTCTGAAAGTTCACTTTATTACCATCAATAAATAAAAGATTAGTTTATAGAACCTGACCCAATAATTTAATTTGGCATTTTATTGTATGCTTTTATTAATTCTCTGATATTTAAAATGTATAGTAAAAAATCAATTTATTGAGCTCAAAGTCAAATAAATTAAAAATGCAGAATTTGACTAAAAATATACCTATTATTATTTTATTTTGTATTTTATTATTTTCATCTACAAGCATTTGCTTAACATATTTTGTACATAATATTTATATTTAAATTTTATATAAATAATTAATAATTTAGAAAATAAGTAATGACAACAGTTCATTTTTAAATTTTTTCACGAGATAAATGTAAATCATAAATAGAGTTTTTTTCATTCAACGAGGATATCCCGATATCGGTTCATTTCTGCCATAATTTGTTCTATCTGTCTCTTCAAAAAGGACACATCTAGTTCTCAAAATTCTGATTGGTACCAAAAAAGAGATTAACGAAAGCAGAAACGGATTTTTATTTTTTAGCAATGTACCTATATCCCTCGCAAATATTACATTGTGAAGCTTTCTTATAGGTGCTAGAGATTTTATTATGTTGATTGGAAAATATGATTGCTAGAGATTTTATCTCGAGCAATTAACAATTGGCTTTATAAGCAGGGCTAAAGTTTACGGAAAAATAAAGGCACAGAATTTTAATCAATTTAGGACAATGTTAAATCATTTTTAGTATGATGCTACGTTAACAGCAGGATATTCCAAATTTTAAAGGATATCTTTTTAACAAATATTAAAGTTGGCTTTTTTATGTTTTTAATTTCATATACTAACTCCAAATGTCACTTTGACAATTAAAAATGTCAATATGGTGTGTTTGATTACTTTTTTGCATGAACTGTTACTGTTTTAAGCGTGTTCAGATGGAGTTTATTTAGAAATATAGGTTGAGTATGATAATATTTAGATAAAAATGTTTAAAACTTAGAACATTTTAACAAAAGGCTTTAAAATTAAAAAAATGTTAAATAGTATCATGCTAATACTTTAACATCAGGCTTTTTAAAATTTTGGACCAAAGATTTTATTTAATTGTCTAAAATTTTAAAAATAGTATTTAGTTTGTATTTAAAATTCTATTCGTCAAAACAACTTAATTCGGAATCGGCTGAAAATTGTAGGTTTCTCCATTTCTGCCAACTTACGATACGTACACAGTAATTTCTTTCATTTCGTATAGTTAAGCCCTGGTTTTACATAAAATGTGACAAGTTTTCAAACGATTTTAAGGTGCGTTTCCATTTGAGAGTAAAATTTCGAGAGTTACTCCCGGTTGCTTGGACCATTTGAGAGTATAGTTTTTTTGAAATTTTTATATCGCAAGTTCATTTGTAAAATTTTGAGAGTTAACTTGCTGAGAGTGCTTTCATAAGTGTGGCTACTTGATATATTTTAACTGCTAGTTGGAAGTTGGAAGTAGTGAAAGTGACATTTATTCTTATACAAGCGCAAAGGTTGTAGAATCTTTGTTTGGCACTGTTGGTAAAGAAATAAAGAAAATTACATTAGGGTAGATAGCAAATTCGGCGTTTGCCCTTGGAGAATTTAAACCTTACCTGTTTTCTCAAATTATAAAATTTTCGCTTAAGTTAACTTACATATTATAGCTTTAACATACATTTTTTAACATTGAATTTTTTGTTTCCAATCGCCAAATGATTAATAAGATGTTTTACACAAAATGTTCATATTTTATGTCAACCTGTTTAAAAAAAAAAAAAAAAAAATTGAATAATTATTTGAAACTGAAAAAAGGGATCAAACGAATGCGTTCTCTTTAATCGGGTTGAAAGTCAAATTTATTCTTAAAGCACGACTATTTCTTTATTGATTGATTTGTTTCCTCTGAAAATCACTGTTTCCCCATGTGAGTGAACTCTCGATATTTACTCGCAAAATACAACAGTGTTGGAATTCTGCGAGCTAATCTCCAATAATTATCAAAATGTGTGTCCACTTGTGATTAACTATCAAAAAGTTTGAATATCCAGAGCAAAAAGTCAACACTCCGTGAGCTACTCTCAAGTGTCTTTCTACTTGCGAGTTTGTTGTCGAGAGTGGTCTGAGAGCAACTCTCAATGATTTTACTCTCAAATGGACACGCACCTTTAGGTGAAATCTTATCCAATCAAAATCTAGTATATTCCTCTCTGAATGAATGAATTAATTACTAAATTCTTTTATTTAAAATCCTATGATCATAAAATAGTTCTCAAAGAAATTTTCCATGAGAAAAATCGTTTTAAAAAATGGAAAATGTATATATATAAATTGTAAAGTGTCCTCAAGGTCAATTTATTTCCATTCTAAAACCTTAAAACAACCATCGACAGCTTTGAAATGTATCCCACGACTTCTATATAATTTTGATATATTAAATAAACTTCTTATATGTACATATTTATTCCATCAAAGCGTGTGCAGTTCAAAATACATAATAGAAAGATACAAACTTGTTCTTAAGTCAAGATGATTTCATAAAATACATGCAAGCATTAAATATCATTGCATAATAATCAGAAAACTTTTAGAACATAGGTATCCATGACATGACAAAGTGAGGGTTTTAATCTCATGTATTTATGCAGATTCTCGTTTTGATTTCATTTGCTTTTGAAAACTAAATAATATAATGGATAGTTTGATATTTTTGCAAATTAAATTTTATTTACGAATGTTATTGTTTTTAAAATACAGAGATAGAATCTGATATGAAAACATCAAACCAGCCATGTTCTACATATATATATGTACATATGTAGGTCGTTTTTATTCAGGGGCTTTGTGTTTCCACAGAAACTTTGTAGGTTAAAGTTTTTTTTATAGAAAACTAAGTTTGCCCTTTAGAGTGCTATTATTTTTAATGTGAATGTTTCAAATTAAACTTACCATAGCAGCATATGTTATTATCTTAAAACATAATTTTTAAACAAAAACAAAAATTTAAAAAATTTAAACAATTGGTGCTTAGTTTTATAATTCATAGAAATTTGATTCACAAATTGGCGTCGCAAAAAAAATAAACAGAGTTGACAGAATTTAATTTTACTTATAAAATAACTCAAAATTCATATGTAAATATTTGTTATATTGTTTTATTTTATATGTATACATTCATTGAAATTTAAAAGTTACTGCAGCTAATTTATTAAGATTGTTTTAACATGTTTTTTTTGGTTCATTCAAACAAAGATTTTCTCAAATTTTTCAACTGTAATTTTTATATGACACCATAGTCATTAATATGGTGCCATTTTGAAAAAACATTCTGTGGGTCCGTTTTTCTTGAAAAAATTTCGATACTTTATTTTTTGTTTTTTTTTTTTTGTAACAAAAAGTTTTTAGGTAGCGAAAAAAATTACAAAATTGCCGGACAACATTTTTTTTTGGGTTCTCATCAGCAGCTCAGTGATAAGGACTGGATATTGAAAAGAAAAAAGTTATTGTAATCAATTTGTCTTCACATAACTGTTTTAAAATTTTAAATTCTCATTATAGAATGTCCCAATGGCTTATTTAGGACTGGTTAATGTTTAAAAGTTTTTAGTAAATAGCTTCTGACTTTTATCATTGCAAGTTTTTTATTAAGTTGAATAAAAATAACTTCATATGTTCATTAGGGTGTCCCTTATTATTAAAAACTTTTTTTTTTAACGCATTCGGCTTAATTTTTTTGTTATAGTTTAAAATCGTTGCAAAAAAATTTGGCGTCATTTGAACTTCATTTACTAGACCCGACTTTCATTGAAAGTATGCCATGCAATTTATATAGGAAAAATTCGACATGTCCCAAATAATTGTTAGTATATTGTCATTTTTAGCATCGATATCATCAAGTATATATTTATTTTTTGAAGATGTCATTACAAGTTAGAAGAAGTTCTAAATCTATTTTTCTAGTGGGAAATATAAACCACAAAATAACATAGGCTTAACTTCCTTAAAAACGGCAAGTTTTCGAAGTTTTATTTTATGATATTCTTAAAGCTTCAAAAAAAACGAGATAGACAAGAATTTTTCGCTATTAAGTTATTATCTACTCTAGATAGATGTCAGTTAAGGATTTGAGATTCTACTAAAGCCTAATGAAAATAATATAAACAAAATTCTTCAGGTAATATGTAAAAACACTCAAACTAAGATCTGACGATTTTGCAATCAATAAATCCTCAATTCAACGTGTTCGTTAGAGCGTTAGAGCTGCATCTATAAAATCAGGTTTTCAAAATGATATTCATGAAGTTGTTATTGTTCACTGCGATGGAAAATTACTAACTGGACTTCCAAAGAAGAACGACTTCCTATCGTTTTAACGTTTGGTAGTAAAGAAACAACTTCTTTCTGTGTCTAAGCTCGAAAACTCTTCATTTATTTATTAATTATTTTAAACAAAATTTGAATATTATTCTAAATGAAATTCTAGATGAATTCGTGACCGTCAATAGTAAAAAATTGTTTTCTCGCTTTAAAATAAATTAATCATTCCTTGAAACGTGGCCTTCTGAATGGGAAATACATAATTAATAGTTCATACTCGCAGATGAAACCAACAATTCTGCAACTGACAGTTGTGAATGATACAACAGAAAGTGCAGTTAAGCTTGTTTGAGACCTTCATAGACTCATCACGGAAAAAGATGTAGGCAATGATGAATCAATTTAAAAGTTATACGTTTATCATTTTCGAGAAAATTGGTGAAAATAATAGCCTAAAATCCGCGTGAATTTTTGGCTATTATTTTCACAAATTCTCTAAAGGTGCGTGTCCATTTGAGAGTAAAAGCATTGAGAGTTGCTCTCAGGCCATTCTCGAGAACAAACTCGCAAGTGGACATAGACTTGAGAGTAGCTCACCGAGAGTTGAATTTTTGCTCTCGAAATTCGAACTTTTTGCGGTAGTTACTGGCAAGTGAACACATATTTTGATAACTATCGGAGATAAGAGATAAGCTCATAGAATTTCAACACTGTTCGTATTTTGCGAGTAGCTGTAGAGAGTTTACATTCTGAAGGCGTGGTCTTCAAGAGGAAGCAAATCTTTCAATGGTGGTTTTATAATAAATTTTAATTTAAAATTCGGTTAAAGTGAATGGATTTAAATGATACCGATTTTTGTTTTTTTAATTTTGCTGACTTAAGTATATGTTCGATAATTTGTTAAAATGTTAAAAAAAATTATTGATAACGCCATTCATGAGCTCTAAATTAAACTAAAACAAAAATTTCATAGCTTGAGAAAATAGGTATAAGATAAAACTTCCAAGGGCAAACCATGCGCCGAATTTCAATTATCTATTACTATTTTCTAAATGTCTTTATTTCTTTAAGAATAGTTCCAAAAAAAATTCAAAAAACTTTGAATACATGTCACTTTAACTACTTTCAACTTCAAATTAGTAGGAAAAATATATCAAATGGACACGGTTATGGAAGTACTCTCAAGAAATCATCTCTCAAAACTAAACAATTAAACTCGCGATATTAAAATCTCAAAAAATTAACTCTCAAATGGACAGGCACCCGAGTGTAACTCTCGAGAGTTTACTAGCGAGAGAACTCTCAAATGGATACGCACCTTGAAATAATAAGAAACACAAATTTTTGAGAATTTTTGAAAATAATAGCCTTAAATTCAGAACTGCATTCTTTATTGTAGATGTTTGCTTCGACATTTTAGTGTTAATTTTAAATTTATACAAATATTTTGTTTCCGGGATTTAAAGGAGCACACTACCTTTTCCAATATTAAATCGTATAACAGTAAATAAATTTCGCATAGTTGTTACATCAACAGATTATCACAGACTTTTGGCATTTAGGTCTGCTAACGGTAAAGCATTATTTTTTTTATTTAAGTATACAATCTTGTCTTTCATTTCAAGTCATATTTTATCGTATGGCTTTCTATCAATTTTTTAAAGTGAAATATAGCCATATTTAAACATTTGGCCTTATTTCATTTTCGCCAGGTGTAATAAGACCATATTTTGTCTAATTTCACAAACTGGTTTTGGCCTTATTTCTCTTTAAAAGTTAAACCAAATGTTGAAATATAGCATTTCTTCACTTTTGGAAAAGGAAATTACACCAAATTGAAAAATGTAGCCTTATTTCGCTTCGCATTATTTCACAGCACCGTTTTTTTTCCTGTCTAATTAAATAACAATACATTGAATCTTGTGTGTCAATACACGCCAAATAACTGAATTAAAAAAGCCTTGTGTTATCACACGTTTTTCTTGTGAAACAAAAACATTTTATCTGTTCCTGTGTGTTTTAAGTTGAAAAAAATACCAATGTTTGGTTTCTTGTACTAATCAAACATAAAAAATAAAATAGACTTCTTGTTTTTCTAAATATTCCCAAAAAAAAGTGACATTTGCCTTGCCTACGTCTTTTTGTAGTAACAACAACTTCAAGGGGAAAACATGTCGACCTTTTTCAATATAATGGCATACAACAAAAGGTCTCTCACCAAAAAATGCATATTGAATCTACATAAAGACTAAACAAAACATTTCATTTGCTATCTTAATGGTTTCTATACTTTTTCTATTTTCAACCTAAGGTGTCCTTTATGGTGTTTTTGGTATCTAGAAATATGTGCAAAAAATAAAATAACTATAATCGACTGAAAAATACAAGGGTCTTATTGAATCTTTGTCAATTGAAGAGTACTTGTTTCGTTTTGTTATTTCCACAGATTGAGTGTGTTTCGGGTGCAACTACATTATAATAACAGCAAGTAGGTAACTGGTCCGTTTTTTTTTTTACTTTTAGTGCGGTCACTTAATTTTATTGTTCAATGATTATTTACAAAAGGTTACCTTTTTGAGGTTTCGTTTTTTTTTAAATGTTACTGATTTGAATTTTTAAATTTACTTTAGTTTTGAATTTAAAAGTAAACTTTTCTAAATCAAAATTACATGCACCCGTATATTTTCTGCTATTAGTCGATCGGAGACAACAAATTGTTCCAAAATGCGCATATTGTGATATGAATAAAATTTAAACATTCAGATTCTCTTGAGAATTTCAAAAATTAATACCGATTGAGATTTGCACTGAAAAGAGAATAAAATTAAAAATAACAATGTTAGGCAAGTTGAAAAAAAATTCACTTAAATCGAAAAAATTGATCAAAAATATTTTCAATGTAATTTTTTTTGTATTACATTCAAACCCGCTTAAGAGAAACGGCAAAATGTCACAGTCTTTCTTTCACCTAAGCGGGTTTTTTATACAAACGAACCCCGCTTAAGTGAATACAAATTACACTTAAAAGTACGTATAAGTGATAAAAAAATTTCACTTAAGCGAATCTAAAAATTCCATTAAACGGAACTTTAAAGCTAGACAAAATTGAAATAAAACAGTTTGGATATCCGACAACGATTTAAGGTTCTCCCACACCAAAGCGAATCTGTCGTGGCGATGAGGAAAAAAATAATAACAACGTGTTGTTTTTTTTGACAACCACGTGTTGTTATTATTGTTTTCGTCGTCTCCACGACAGATACGCGTTGGTGTGGGGGAACTTTTAATAACACAAAAATACTTAATTGAATAACAATTTAATTTTTCACTTAAGAGAGTTTTTGTTCTAATGAAAAATATAATAAATTTTACTGAAAATATTTTTCAAGTATCCAGGTTTTTCACTTAATCAAGTTTCGCTTAAGCGGAGTGTTTTATAGTCGAAAAATACTCGGGGATGAAAAAAGTGTTTCAGATAAGCATGTTTTTCTCTTAAGCGGGTTTTAATGTATTAAAATTTTTGTTTGGTAAAGCCTAGTACGCTGCTGATGTGAAACGAAAATTTCTTGTGATCTCCAAACAGACAACGAAACGCTTGCGAAAACACTACGGAAAATATCATTGGAGAGTTTCACTGATTCCAAAAAAAAATCAAACATAAACGCAAAAAAATCAGAGAAACCCATGATGTAATAAAATGATAAACAAAAAAAAAACACAAATAAAACTCAAATGCCATTTTTTCGCACACAATAAATAGTCTGTATAATTATTTCATTGCGAAAAAGGTGCGGAGACTTCTCCAAATAATCTGCTACAATTATAAATTTCGCTTTTCGAACAGCGTACTGCAAGACGAAAAGCAGAACGAAATTTTCCGTTTATGATTTCGTTGTGACATTTTTGTATGGGATTATTCGTTTCGCATCAGCAGCGTACTAGGCTTAAAAAATAACTAAATTTACGAATTTCAAAACCGTACCGATTAGGTACTAAGCAATAGATTTTGAACAGATTTAAAAAAAAAAAAAAATTTAAGATGGTATATAAGAAAAAATTATAAAAAACTTAAAAATGTATTTTGACAACGGAATTATGATTTGGCTATAAGTTGAGCTGTAATTAAATTGCAACATAATTCTTTTAGATGAATTATATATTTCATTTTTCATTTCTTGATATTACTTTGAGTGCGTGAAGTTAGCCGCCCTTTTTTGGAATTTGTTATTTTTGAAAGTTGTTCCAGGTTGTTTTCGGTTTGTTCCGCATTGTTCCAAGTTTTTTTTTGTAAAATATTCAAAAATAGTGGTTTTAGAGCCAAAAAAACATTTTTGACCTAGCCCCCTTTTTTCGAAAATCAAATTTTTTAAAGTTGTTCCAGATTGTTCTGAACATTGTTCCAAGTTTTTGGACCCTTATATTCAAAATTTCAAAAGTTATGGGCAAAATTCGAAAAAATTCTAACCCCCTTTTTTCGAAATTCTTATTTTTGAATTTTTTTCCGGGTTTTAAAAAGTGTTCTAACCATTTTTCCAAAAAACTAAAACTAAAAGTTTTTAAGCTGATAGTATGAATGTAAGGTCAGAAATTTTTTTCAATACATGAATTTATCATCAAGTTTGAAAAGTAAAAGCATTCAAAAAAAAAATAAAATGTTAAAGAGCCGTTTTTTTGGATTTTTGCAAAAAAAGTTTGGAAGGTTTTATCTTTAAAAATACAAGTCCTTCAATTTAAATTTTTTGGAATAAGGGTTAGAACACTTTTTGAAACCCGAATTTCGAAAAAAAGGGGCTAGAATTTTTTTGAATTTTGCTCATAACTTTTGAAATTTTGAACATAGGGGTCCAAAAACTTGGAACAATGTTGAGAACAACTAGAACAATCTGGAACATTATTCAAAAATTTGATTTGAGAAAAAAGGGGGGTTATGTCAAAAACGGTTTTTGGCTCTAAAACCTCCATTTTTGAATATTTTTCAAAAAAAATTAGAGCAATGTAGAAAAAACCGGGAACAACCTGAAACAACTTTCAAAAATAACAAATTCCAAAAAAGGGTGGCTAACTTCACGCACTCTATAACTTTTCTCTTTCTTATAGTTTAACCGTTTCTGGCTCTTTTAGAAACAATTCTAAAATCTTAAATACCTAAGCCATCGATTCTCAACCTTTCTTAGTTAAAAATCAACAAAATTAAGAATATTTTTATTTTGAAAACAAAATAAATTGAGTGTTTTACGTTTTTTTTTTATAACAAGAAGGTTCAATTCCGAAAAGTCAACAGAAGTATTAAACCTTGCCATGGAGGTTGTATAGTTCGACTGATATGAATGCAAAGAGTTAATTAAAAAAACACATATATGTACATATTATTATGATGTTTTTTTGCAAATCCATCAAATTTTCCTGAAGCCAACACATACCGAAAACTTGGAATGGGATAAATGCAATGTGGCATGTTCTGATGGAACGAGAGCGATAATTGGAAAGAACAGTGACAATTGATATAGTTAAATTGAAAGATGATATGCCACAGATGAAATGGACTCATTGGATTTTTCGCAGATATGCCAAAAAAAAGCTAGATAATTAAAAACAATGTCTGGTCAGGAGTTGTAAAAATTATTAATTTTTCAAAAAGCCCTCTCGATACAAACTATGGCTGCTTTCATAAACTGTTCAGTGCAATTCACTGCTTTTCCATACTGAAATGCGATAATGTGCGTGAGGAAAAGTTCGAAGCAGGCTTTTTGAATTGCGAAAATATACTGGATTTCTTCGCATATTTATAAAATCGGCTATAATTAAAAAATAAAGCATTTCGCTTATACCCTTTTTATCAAATTATTGGGACAATAAATAGAAAAAGTGAGTAGGTAACAAAAGAGAAGCTAAAATGCAAATGGAAAGCAAATTTTTCCAATTTAATAGGCTCAAAAAAATAAGTTTATTTAAATCAACGAAATAATTTTTTGGCACAGCAACCTAACAAACTCGTTCATTCCAACAAGAAAAAGTTCATAGTCTCAACAAATCAAATTTGTAAAAGATAAATAAATTAATGAACAGACTCAATAAACTTTTGCTTATATCAATAAATGTTAATGAGTCAATAAAACAGCTTTTTATTGAATATTGGCCCAATAGACTTTGATTTAAAAAAATTTTCTGTCATATAGATTTTTATTATATAACGTTACCTTCTGGACTATGCGAGACAATCTCCGTGGTTTAAAGAAAGAAATACAAAAAATTACAAAACTTTGTTCTGTTTCACTTGCTGTTTGCAGAGAGCCAACATACGTCACAGCCAGACACTTTTTTTATGTTTTGATATCGAGAGACAGAGACTTGCCAAGAATTGTATTAAATTTTGTTTTGTCTGTTGAAGAATTTGAAACTTAAAATAAGACTGCACGCAATTTATAATTCTATATATGTTTTTATTTAAAGTAGCCATAGAACAATGCAAGGCCAGAAAGAATAAAACAAAACAAAAAAAATATGCAAATCATTTAAACTTTTTTAGCTTAGGTACCAGAATTTTCTATCACCAGCATGCATAATTTAACACATTAGTTTATCGTGTATCTGAATGGACTCGTACTTAAAAAAAACCAACAACATTAAATTGAAGTACAACAAAAAAAAAAGGAAAAAAAAAGTACAAACTTGTATTGGTACTTTGTATAAAGCGTATGTGTGCTATCATCGGATAGTAATTAGAATACCCCTGGAGCAATATTATGTAATTAAATTAGATAGTGATGATGATGGTAAATTCGAAATTTTAAAGTCAACATATTATTAAATACATACATACCTCGTGTTTTTATCGGCAATTTTAAACTAAAACTGTAAAGTACAGCAAAATATAGATACAGAGGAAATTATTTAACATACGCCAGCATAATATTTAAACTAAATGAAAAGACATTTGCATAATGAACAAATTTAATTTCATATTATTATACGAATAGATCGCTTTAATGAATCCCAATTGAGGGAAAAGCCAAGCTTAGTTTTAATCAATGTAATTTGCAAACATTTTTTATTCTGTCGGCCTTACATTTAACTCAGAGCTGGAATATAATAATTTAAGACAAACTTGTATATACATAGGGAAACTCCAGTGGCCATGCATTTGTCAAGGGATTTTCATGGTGGATATATAAAAATATCTTAAATTTGTTAGTGGTTTTGAATCGATTAAGAAAAATAAAAGTTCACTTATAGAGCAAGTTAAAGAAATATTGGTATTATGAGACCTAACCCTTTTAAAAAAGTAAAGTTGAGTCTATTTTCAAAATATGTAAATATAAAGCCAAATTAAAAAAAAAAAGACTCAGACCAAATGTTTTAAGTTAAAGGTTAATTTTTCATCTAAATTCGTATTTAATTTTTAAGTCAATAAACTACAAAATGAAAAGTCCTACCAACTACTTGGCTTTATATATACATATTTATATTAATAAAAAAAAAATACTAATTAAAATCTACTCAAACCATCCTTTTGATGTTTGTGAACAATAGAAAAAGAAATATAAATTTGTTGAATTAATGTCACTTTGAATACGAATTCTCAGCAAGAAATCAAAAGTGCTCTCTTATTTTGTTTTTCCTGAAAATCTTAACTTTAACGAAAGAAAATAATACATAGAATTAGGAATCCAAAGAAAATATCATTTTTAGTCTTTTGACATTAAAACATTAAAAGTGTGTTGAGATTTCTATGAGAACTAAGAAACCTTAAATTAACATTAATTAGGAATCTCGAAACAATAATATAATAATATTATGTACAATCGAAAAACATCGTTGAATAACATTAAAATTTAAATACATATAGGTTTCATTGTTTCATGTGAATTTATAATTAAATTAACCCTATACATATTATGTAAGTAAAAATAAGTAATTGTTAAAGAATCTTCAAGAGGATTTAAAGAAATTTGGAATTTTTTATAAGGCAGAAGATATTTACTATTAATAAACTCAAATCAAACATAAATTATTTTCAACTAGTGAAGTGAATTAGCAGTTTATTGTTTATAGTTTTTTTTTAGAGTGTGGCTTAAGTTTTAATGAACTTTTTAGTTGATTTGTGAATTAGAAGATAACTTAGCATTTTGTTGTTGTCGTTGTCGCTGTCGTTGTCGCTGTCGTTGTCGTTGTCGTTGTCGTTGTTGTTGTTGTTGTTGTTGTCGTTGTCGTTGTCGTTGTCGTTGTCGTTGTCGTTGTCGTTGTCGTTGTCGTTGTCGTTGTCGTTGTCGTTGTCGTTGTCGTTGTCGTTGTCGTTGTCGTTGTCGTTGTCGTTGTCGTTGTCGTTGTCGTTGTCGTTGTCGTTGTCGTTGTCGTTGTCGTTGTCGTTGTCGTTGTCGTTGTCGTTGTCGTTGTCGTTGTCGTTGTCGTTGTCGTTGTCGTTGTCGTTGTCGTTGTCGTTGTCGTTGTCGTTGTCGTTGTCGTTGTCGTTGTCGTTGTCGTTGTCGTTGTCGTTGCGGTTGTCGTTGTCTTATTAAAAACTTTTAAACTTTCTGGGCCTCAATAGCAAAATAAAAAAATAAAATTCTTTAAGGCCCGTTCGCTGATACTGCACATAACGATTTAAGTTGAACTTAAATTTTTAAGGGGTACTTTTTCCGTGTCATAAAGTGATACTTAAGAAATTAAGTTCAACTTAAATCTATTTGTGTTGTATCAGCAAACCTCCCTAAATGAATTGTAAATTACAGTCAAATTAGGCTATTTTCATATCATAAAACAACTAAAGTAGCTGTGAAAGATACAAATATTAGAGCCATTGATTGGACTAAATTAAAAAGATAAGAAAGTCAAAATCGAATGTTTTTTGTTGAAAAATGACGATTTGAATGTTCCTGAGAACAAAGTAGTTTTTCTAATTTTAAAGTTTTTTTTTTAAACTAAAAGACTTACAGCCATCTGGTTTTTAGCACTCGACTAAAAATTAATAGGAGTATCGAGTAAGTACCTACTGAAATATTGAAAAAACAATTAAAAGTTCTTGTTTCGAATTTAATTTAAAAAAATTAAAGTTTTAAATTAATTAATTCAAAAACTGAGCAATAAAATAATTTAACTTAAAAATACAATTAAAAAAAATGAGTCCCCGGCATTAAGAAAAACTAAAACGTACGACAAAACAATATTAACAAAAATATCGCGGAAATACATGGAAATTTTGTCGTATATGCCAAAATTTGGCGTTTACGACAAAACAAAACTAAGGGATGAGTTATTTTGTGCGGATATACGACAAAGGTATACTGATTTTCTCAGTAACGGTAAATGATAGGACAATTCTGATTTCAGAAATGGAAAGAGGGCCTTTGAAAACATAGAACTGCATACCCACTTTAAAAAAGTGCATTTTGGCGTTTACGACAAAACAATTCTCGGGCGACGATTTGTGTATTGATTTCCTATGCATGTTTTGTTTTTATTGTAAATTTTGTTTTAATTTGCTTCTCCCACCTAAAGGGGTGGACATCTAAAGTAGGCAAATATCTTAAAATCATGTACATTACATTATGGTGCATTATGTAACAACATTTTAAAAAATTAATGGTTCATTTAACTGTGCATGTTTTGATAATGCACAGGTTTTCAACAGCCACAAAACTATATAGAAAAATAAAAAATTTAATTCTACCGATTGGTTTATTTCGAAAACGATTATTTTTATGAGGAAAAATATCAGCATGAATTCTTTGTAGGAAATTTTCTATATAAGCAACAAATTAGTTTCTTTTCTATACAACTAATAATTTGGGAGATATTCCTGAAAAAATATTTTGGGAGGCTTTTTACCTCCGTACAATTGTTAGCAGTGCTCATTTCGATAGGGACTTTTAAAAGTTTCTTAAGAACATCATAAAGAGAGTATATATACTAAAATTCAGCTCTCCGGTGATTATTTCCTAATTGGGCTGTTTTTATATCTATATAATATATGACATACGGATTTTACATTTGAAACCATACAAATAATAAATTTAAAATTTCAGCTTAAGGGGCCAGTTATAGCTTTCATTGAAACTCAACATTGAAAATTTTAATTTTCAGTTTTGAGGCCCTAAAAAAGCGATATCAGTGATTATTTTGATGCCAATAAACCCCTGATGACTCGATTATTATTTCTAGTCAAAAAAATATTTCATTTTGGCCCTACCTGTCACATAAAACGATTTCTAAGATTTCAATTATCAATGATAAGGTAAAATTAAACCACACTTTTTTACATTTTCTCTCTAACGATATTTTATTGCGTTATTGAACTATTATCATAAACATAAAATCTAACCTATAATTACTGCAGTTTAAAACCACAAGAACAAGATGCGATCCCCTCGTGTTTTTAATTTAATATAAGTGATATTTAACGTTTTGTTTTTATATTATATAGGTAGTCAAAACAAATTTTATTTGGGTAATGTTGCACAAGGAAATTGTAGAGGCTGATTCTTATAAAATTCGACAAATATCTTGAGCATGAAACTTGAGTCCAGACAAGAAAAATATCCAATTCTCTTTGATATTATACATATATGTATGTAGGTACTACGATTCACTTGAATAAAGGCAGCTCTTTTATTGAACTAAAATGAGAATTATGCGGCCCCATAATTCGTTAAATGACTTAAGTAAGTGAGTGGGAATTAGTTTTAGTTACACAAACAAAAATCACTTTACTGTACAAAGTAACAGTGCTTTAAGGAAATTTGTAAATAGAATTGGCAATTCAAGCAATAAAATCGGTTCACTTATGAAATTAACTGCATTCATGAATATTTGGTATTGAAATCTATTTTATGTGATTGTTGATTAAAATTCGAATTAAAGTTAATTAATTTTGTGCGGTTTTTACCAAAAATTGGTAAAATAAATATTCTACTTAAAATACATTCGAGAAAGCTTTAATAAGTGTTTACCACTCGGAAGGTTGTTCCAACCGCAATATCGTAAAAATGTTGGATTCATTTTAAACGACAGAAAAACAGTTGTTTTTGAAGATGATTTTTATTACATTTTTAATTTTAGTTATTTCCTTATGAAGTGGCTACTATAGCTTTAAAGTTAAAGAATGAATAGTATTATTCAAAATTTTTTTCTTACTTATTAATATTGTTTATAAACTTAGTTCTTAAATTTTAAACTGGAAAAAATCAATAAATAAAATATTTGTCTATCTATCTATCTATCTAAAGAATAAATATCCCAATTTGTTTCTGGAAGCGGCAAATGATTTGCATTCATTATATTGTTATCCTCAAAAAACTTTCACTGCCTCCTATCCTCTCTATATTTTACATTTAAATCCAACCCTGACTTCACCTATTCACAAAATATTACATCCATACTAAAAAAAAAACAAACAAACAAAAATAGGGAATTCTAATTTTATTTTAAATTGGCACGATTTTTGGGGCGTAAATGAATTTTTTTTTTAATTTGATGTGATACCTTCGAGAAAAATTATTTTCTATTCAATCTACTATAAAACGAATGCAAAAGAATAATAAAATGACACAAAATAATAGTGTGTCAGAATAAAAACAAAATAGGTAAACATTTTTAACTGTTAATTGGTGTTGTAGCTATCGATCGTATTTGTATATCTATGATGCCTTCATTTCAACCCTATATAAATGCATATATACCATTATACCAATATACCTACTTGTTTTTAAGTGAAAACCAACTTTTCATGCTGTGAAAAAAAAAGAATGTTAAGTGATAAAAGCACTCCTTAGGGGGTTTGCGTTTAACGTTTGTACATTTTTATATAATTTTTCGTGTCAGATATACTTGAGGTGAATATTTATTTGTCAATAGATAAACAGTTAAATAAATATCAGTTTTAATTGATTCTCTGATGGTTAAAAAATAAAATAAAAATATTTTAAGGCAGTGAATATGATGTTAGACTAAATAAAAGAACTGTATTTTTAATCGTTGTTTGAATAATACTCGGAGTTGTAAATTCTAAATAATACTAATTTTACTAAACAACATATCTGCCTTAAATACTATTTTTACATGTGTATTATTTACCTATTTTTATCTCTATATTCTTACTTATCTATGTTTTATTGAATGGTTTATTTATAGGTAGATAACCGTCAGTGTATGTTCACGATGATTTGTGTTATATTTATATTTACCACACACATTGGGTTATCTGAGATAAGTACTGCATGTTCATGTTTGAACAATCATTATTAAAAACTTGTGTTAATTAAAAACTAATAATATGTAACCTTTCATAAAAAAAATCAAAGAAAATGACAATTTTTCAGTACCTTTAACTTTTGTTTATACTTTCTCTCAAACGATACAATTATTTTAACATTTTTGAACTGTAGCGGTCAGCGGTGTTGTGCAATAAAACCAGCGCGAACCACCTGATAGATTATATCTTATAATCAGATGTACCTAGCTGAAATTACACAATAAATAAAAGATAGTAAATACAAAGATTTAAAGTTTTTCCATAGATGGCGCTGTACACCAAAGTATAAGAATGAGCAAAAATCTTTAATGTAACAATCCAATTGAGATGAAATACAATTTATTAGTCACAATTTAACATATGGAACAAGTTTTTAGTTTAGGAATTCTAGTCTTGTTCGATATAGTTCACACTAGGTATTCGTCACGAAATCTATGTAAGATGAACTGAACTTAGCCAAAATTGCGTATTGACAAAGGTCCTCACTAGTCAAATGATGAGTCCAAGTGAGATCGCCGGGACGGAACCCCAATTTTTGTAGGACTTGAAGGCCGTTAAAAGCTATTTTGAAGTTTTTATTTTTTCTAATAGATGGCGCTTAATTCACAAAAAATATTTTGCCCATGGACATTTGTATATGTGAAATGGATCACGCCGTGCTCTAAACGGCAAAAACCTAGTTTCGAGAAAACGACGTTTGAAGTTTGAATTCGATTACCAGAAAAACCTTCAATAAATAAACCATTACACAAATTTTTATAAAATAGTAGCTTTTGGGTTCTACTTAAACTTAAAACGCATTTTTAAAAACTACTGTTATTTTATTTTCCTTATTGTTTTGTTTTGTCTGTTAAACTTTATTTTTCATAGACAAAACAAGCTAAGGTAACTTTTAAAAGAAAAAAAGTTTTCGAAAAATTCCTCGTTCGTTCATGATTGAAATCTTAAAATCCGATATTTCAGCATTTTGAAATTTTATAAAAAAAATAGTTTACCTACCTACAAAAGACGAAAAAGAGGAAATATAAAATAAAAAATAAAAAAAAGTAGTTTTTGATTTAACGCATTGCATGTGTGTACTTATGTACTAAAATCATTTCTAATGTTTGAAAATTGTGCTTGCAGTTTATTTGTATGTATTCCAAAATAAAAGGATGCTGTTTAACTTTAATTCAATATGGTTTATTTCTGAAAATATACATTTAGGTAAATGAAATAAAGAAAGTAAATTCCTTACCGCAGTTTTATTCCCTTCTTCTTTCGTTTCTGGATAAATTGCAAATGAACGAGTTTTAATCATTTAAGGCAAATGAGACAAATGTCATAGAGAAGAAAGAAGTGGAATAAAGCTGGGGTTACACAAAATTTTCTTGTGGTGAGTTTGTACTCGTCATTCTGCAACAGTTTGAATATATCATTTAAATACTGAAAATGAATAATGGATATGAATCAGTATTTAAAAAGAATTGTATGTAAAGATCATTTCAAAACTGAACCATGGGGTTACAAAAAAGGCATATTTGTGGTTAATTGTACGTATAAGTCATTTAAAACGTTTAAGATATTTGAAAAAAGTTCATACAAAATTATGACCTTCTAATAAAAAGGCTTATGTGGCAGACCAATACTGACTATTCTTTCACAAAATTGGGTTAAGATCAGTTGAAACACTGATGTCTTTAGCAATAATAGAGATAGGACAGATTTAATTACACCAATATAAAGATATCCTTTTTTGTTGCAAATGGTTAAACTCGTCATTCAATGTAATTCAAAATTTATATTTTTTACCAATGCGGAATGCATATTTGTTTCTAAACTTTACTGCGCAATGAAAATGCATGGGATTATATTTTTCCTTATAAAATACATAATACGAAACTGAATTACAATGAAATATAATTTTTTTTTTATTTATTTAGTCGTGGGTAAAATGTGGGATATTTTAACAAATTCGAGGGAAAAAAGGGTATTTTCGGGTATCACTATGGGAAAACCTGATCACAATGTCTGGCATCACTGCTACAAATAGGGAACTACATACTACTTCAGTTATAGTTCTCTAACGAACTAAAGACTAAAAACCTAACGAACTACAGTGAAGTGGGTAGTTCCAGTTCAATTGAACTATAAGTTCATTAGATTCCCAAGGAAAGATCGAACTAGAGAGAGAATAGTAAGCGGTGACTGGTGAGCCTGATAATGGAACGGGTTTCTCTGGTTGGTTGAATAGAACCAGTGAACCAGGGTTCGGACTTTACTTCGATCGAAGTAGATCTACTTCGATTTTGAGAAAAAAATTTAATCTACTTCTCTACTCCTCTTTTTTAGGATTTGCTTCTCTTTGAAAAAATTCTTAACCAACAAATTTAAGGACAGCGCTGGTCAACAAAACATTTTAAAATATTATATTGCTTTGTGTACTCAAAGCAAATCAAGATTTGAATTTGAAGACAGTAAACTTTGCTTAATAAAATATTTAAACCCAACTAAAATTCAAGGTGCTGATTTAATATCTATGTTTAATTTGTTTCTATTGAAGTCTGAAGTTTGTGTTATAGTTATATTTTTTTTTTTATTTTAAGTTTGACTTTCTTGTACCTTATAGTTACTTGTTCGCAATTAATTATTTATTTATTAATGAAAAATAATCAAATAATACTGAATAAACTTTTGTTAAGAATTTAATTCGAAAATTTTTTTTAATCTCCTAAAACTACTTCGAAAATTTTGGATCTACTTCAGTTTTTTTCCGTATTTACTTCGAAAATTCAAAACCTAAGTCCGAACCCTGCAGTGAACACATTTTTCCGGAGCAGAAAATAAAATGCAAAATTTTTCTTATTTTTCGGAGTTTCTTTAATCCATCGTCTTCGTAGCCATCCTTCAATGGAATTTGACAATTGCTGGCTTCACTGAAAGGTGACGAACTATATTTTGAGACATAGAGGATATTTTGGTCCAAATGGATTGCCCTAAAAAAGCAAGCAAGGGAAATAAATTTTATATTACCTTTGCAAAAATCCAATACAGATTGTAGATTGTATTGATTTATAGTGAACTTAATGAACAAGAAGAGCGAACTAATTCAGTGAATCATTTGGAACTAAACTGAGCGCTCTTTGAAGTGCACTAAAACGCACAGGCCTACCGCGCAAGAAACGTTATCTATTTACAAGCTTTAGAATATTTTTTTCTTTAATTTAATTTAATTTTGTTTTATTTAATTTTATTTTAATTTATTTTACAATTTTTTTTATTTTATAATATTTAATTTTTTTATTTTATTTCATTTTATTTTATTTTATTTTATTTTATTTTATTTTATTTTATTTTATTTTATTTTATTCTACATTTTATCCACGGAAAAAGAAATGGTTTTTTGGTATTCACAAATTAAAGGTAAACAATTTGGTCAATTGAAGAAAATATGTAGTTACAATGTGAATGGTGGACGAGTTTCAAAATATGCTTCATCACAAATTCAAGAGAAAACTTTTAACCAATTTTGTTTTGGGTGATTATTTTTTTTGTAATTTGACAATTTATTACAATCAATCCCTGCACCAATCTTTAAGAAGAAGGCTTTAATTGGCGTTTAAAAAAAAAATTACCAAAAAATTGGTAGATCTGAATCAGTTATGCTAACTTTTCATTTAAATCAGATAAGACCAATTCAAATAAAAATTATAAACTTACTGTTAACTCATTTATAATATTATTATCAACATAATTATGTTCATAGTTAAAAAAAAATAATTACATTTCTGTGGTGAAACTTTTTATTAGAATTTTTGTCTTTGATTTACTAGATTTACAAATTGTGAATAAAATAATTTTTTTTATTTACTTTAAAACTTTTCTTTGCTGTTATGAATTTCTTTCATGATATTCTAACACACTTTTTGGATATGATTTTGTTACAAGTGTTTTGAAGGATAGGATATGTTCAAGAACTTAAAGTTTTTTTTTTACTTTTTTTCAATCATTGACAAAGAAAAATAAAGTCAGTCCAACTTCAAGTGGCCAGTGAGAAATTTGTGGATGAAAAAGTTGCTCTTTTTAGTACCTATAAAGTTCTTTTTCTATAGTGGCTCTTAAGTTGAGCCAGGTGAATCTCAGTATAACAAGTTTACTATATAGTATAGTAGTGGCAAAAAAAGTTTTCAAAAATCATTTGATGTCAGAAGTAAGAGCTGAGGGGTTAAATTTTTCGAAAGATTTGCAAGCATCAGTGCATATAATTATAAACTGACTGCCAAGGAGACAGAGATTTCTGATATCATTTTATTGATATTAAAATTCTTGGTGTTTGTATGGGATAAGTTTTTGAGGTATTTAGTTTAGTTTATTGTGGTTTATAGATTTAAAAGTCCAAAACTTAATATAAATGAAGAATAATATAGCTTGAAATGAAGATGACAATAATTGCTACTTATGTGCATAATATAATATAAGAACGTAGTTTGTGTGTTTTAATGTCTATCCGTATATTCTTTGAAACTATCAGACTTTTCGTCGCAGAGAGCTTAAAGCAAGCAACAACTTGCGACCAAAGATTTCCCAACACAAAAATGATGTACACTGGCTCATCACTTAGTGCCGTGTTAGTAATTTGTAAGCATAAAACTATACAACAAAACGAACACTATGAAACACATTTATTTAAAACAATTTGAAACATTGAAACATGATTTTTCTAAAACTGGGTAATGCGAGGAAATCTACCGACGAGATTTTGAAAATACTTATGTGTATACTTACTTGGGTGGCAACACATTTCGGAGTAAACTTACTTTTAAAATATCCTTCCTCACCACCAGATGTCTCTTTTTTTTTTTTAAGTCAAAGTTCAATATTATTCAAATGCAGTTGTAGCCCTAACGCGTCTTTGTAAAAAGGAGTTTGAGTTGACGTCAGAAAACTTACGGTGAGGAGATAATTTTAAGCTTTTAAAACTTCCTTTCTAACCACTAGTGGCCTATTTCACCAATTTACAATTTACAACTACCAATTTGTAATAATCCTGTAATAAATAAAAGTAATTGCATTTAAGTTTTTTATTCTGACGCTCAAAAACGCTTCAGACAAATTTAAAAGCATACAAAATTGTAGAAAATTTAACAGATCAACTTTCACCTGTAAAATTTTCTTACAAAATTCAACAAATTTGTAAAATAACTAATTTATAATATACGCAATTACTTATATTTGAATGCAAGATCAGTACTAGTTTGTAATTGTAAATTGTAAAATGATGAAATAGACCACAGATATCACTTTTTTAAACTCTCACTCACCAGCTAGCCCGGTCATTAGTTTACTACCTCCACATTTGCACTATCCAGGTTCACGCAGAAAAATGATCGGTTAAAAACAACGTAAAACTTGGTTAAGTTAAATAACAAACATTGTTAATATACAATCTGCAAACTCACCAGCTTGAATTATACGCGTCAACTTGATTAAACAATGTTATATAAATCTGCACACTGATTCGGTTAAAGTGTACTAAAATTTATTAAACAACTTCTGGGGTCGTTTAATCGGTTTTAATGAAACATATTAAATCGCTCATAGTATAACCAATCTATTCAAAATTGCAAATCCGAACCAAGTTTCGTCATTATTATAACCTTTTTAGGTATTTATTTAAAAAAAAAATTATTTTAATCGAGTTGACTACGTTAGGAATTAACATAGTGAACTCTGTAATTTTTACTCTTGACTATACGTAATGTTTAACACATTTTTTTAACCCTCAGTGAGCTAAAAATTATTTTTCTGCGTATTAGACTCGAAGAAGACTCTAGCAACCTAAGTCAATGAATTCGTAAAAATTAGGAAAGTTCGTCGCTGAATCTTCTGGGCAGAACCCACCAACGAAATATTGATGAAATTTTTGCTAGAGGTGTCCAAGGATGTCATGTCATCATATTATTTTCAATCCAGCAGTGATTCTTCCTCTCAAAAGAATATTACAACAATTCATATGTTTGTTAAATAAAGAAAAGACTCAAAAGCCACTCCAAAATGGATCTGAAAAAAAAGAAGAAAATTACGGAAGTCAATCATAATTGTAAAATCTTCAGGAAGAAAGCATTTTCAGTTTTTCCTCGAATTTTTTCAAATTTCCAGGACACTTTTCCAATTACATATTTCTTTTAGTAAAAACTGCATCGGTACAGCAGTTCTCAAGTGAATTTCTCAAACAGAATTATAAATGTACTTGAATGTTTAGAAGACTGATTCCTCAATATTTGGCTAAATTGCAAGGTTCTCATCTCGGCCGTTAATCTCTTTAAGCTTTGGTATTGCTATATATCCTTCATTTTAGTCAGTTTCTATAAGGTTATAATACTTCTAAGGAAGCCAATTACCTATAGAATTGAAAAGGATCATTGAAACTTTAAATATTTTTGCTTTTTGGCCTATAGAATTTTTTTTTCATGTTAATATTGTGACCATTTGAATAAATAAATTTAGAAAAAAAAAAAAAAAAACACCACTCACTCAAATCTCACCAGTGATGTGGGCGTTTTTTCTACAGTCCCTGGCGAGGCGATAATATTTTCATTTCTTGTTTCCTCGCTCTCTAAGAAATTCTAATCCAATTTTCTTTCTTATTGTGAATAAATTTACTTTGAACATCAAACATCTCAAATAGTCAATTATATTTGTTCAAACAAATAAGAAGTTCCATTGAGAGAGCTAAAGATAGGTACCTAACCAAACCAAACTAAACCATAACAGACCTACCTCTATAAAGATTCATATACATTTATGTATATATGTATATGTATATCCTCCTCGCTCCTTTAGTCTTATTTCAAAAGCGGAGGTTATATTTGATCTATTCATCTCTCCATAGTGTGAAACGAGTAAAACGTCTCAAATATACCTTCAACGAGTCACTATTACTTCCTACCTATACCTTACCTATACTTATATATACACATTTTATATATATAACGCTATCAGCAAGGATGTCACTGATGTTATGTGTAGGATGTTCGTGTCAAAGTCCCATTCTAAAAGTTTGCCCTTATAACCTAAGTCGGTAACATAACGTTAGTTCCAATTAACCTTTCACGTTGCTGCTTCATAGGAAAGCATGAGCACACATAACGCAAAGGTGGTTAGATTGCCGAGAAAACTAGCTGCTACCGATGTATAAAGAGCAACTATATCCTTTTTGCGACATCGACCAACCATAATAAATTTAAGAGGATGCCACCAGTTTGTGGGCTAACCGGGGAAATGATACAAAATCTATCACACAAACCTATATATCTTTATTCGTCTTATCGAATAATAAAATCCATGTAGATTTATTTGCATTTTACTGATGCCATGGATATATAAAACAAAATAACGAACATGGATCAAACTTTATTTTCTATCTCTGTTGAAAAGTATAAGTTTTGTAAAAGTTGATAACACAGTAAATATATATTTTTTTTTTTTTGGATTTTGAAAGGAAGTGGTTTTTTGAGTGATTTTAATTTAAATAAAGTGTAACTATAGGTCTCCCGCATTTATTATAGTATTGAATTCTTGATTAAAGCTGACCTTGGATTTAAGAACAGAGTTGTAATTGCAACAAGACCACACAGTGTATCTTATGTGAATTTTCAAAATAAATTCAAGAGATACATTATTTTAATGAGGAAACAAAAACTCAAAAGTACTTAAAAATTCTTCTTTGATTTTCTATTGTTTAAAAAAAATGGCGATTTAGACTTATAATAAGCACCATGTTAACGCATTTTTGGTATGATTATAGGTTAAAAACAGGATTTAAACGAATAAGCATATCTTTTTAAAAATTAATTGTGTCTATTACTTTATTATATATTGTCTTATGTCACTGATTTGACAATTACAAATGTAATAAAATGCACGACTGGGTAGCACGAACTTGATCTTATGAACGATCACATTGTGGTTTTGAAGTCTTTGGGCTTTACCAGTAACCAAGTTTCTTACCACATAGGTTTACACGATTTTGGAAACGAGTTTTTAATTCTAAATGTAAAAAAGAAAAAATTCGAAAAAGTTTCAATACAAATAACCCTAATTTTGTAACCATATTTAAGAACATTTACCATAATTAAACAACAATAACTACATTGTATTAAAACTAACTAAATTTAACTTTTAATTATTATCCTCGCGTATAACAAACATATAAGGACATTTAAACATAACCGGTGCCGAATCAGCCTGTAGGCAAAACAGGCAAATTGCCTAGGGCGGCAAATAATTTCAAAGCGAAAAAGGTTAACACATCCATCTACTTCAAAAACGTCTTCGTACATCGTTGTTGTCCGAAGCGCTGGACCATTCTTCAATAACATGAAGAATATTTTAAGCAAATTGCTTTGAAAAATTTATCCGATACCCGGTGGTCAAAAATTTATGATTCTTTAATGGAAATTGCAGAAAGTTCGGAATTCACGTTTTAAAGCAAATCAACTTGGTAAACGCATACAAAAATTCAATTTTGTATTGTCAAGAGGAATTTGGAACGAGTTTTTATGCAAACAAATATCCTTTCGAAATTGCTCCAATCAAAATCAATGCACTTTTTAACAAGTTTGGAGAATGTTGACAAATTGCGAAAGTAGGTACTTTCAGATAAACTATTCTTAGGAATCTTTATTTGAAAAATTATACAAGGACGCGTCTGATTCAAGGAGTCTTCGTAGCCGCCGCCCGTTATAAATCTGAAAAATAACTTGAAACAATCGATCCAAAATTAAAATTTTAAGCAGATTTTTTTTTTACGTTATTGATGTTCAACTATACAGGGTGTCCCGAAATCACCGCCTCAGAAGAAAACCACGAGTTCCTGAGATCATTTCAAGTCGAAAAACCTAAGAGGCAATTTTCTCGATTTCGCTTCGTTTTCGACTTATAACGGTTTTTATGAATTTTATTCTTTTTTCTTTTGACTGGCTCCAACTTTGCCAAACTACAACCGATTTTTGAAAATTTTTTTCTATTTGAACAAGAACAGTTTGAAATTTGTATCTACTATACAACTTTTTTCTGTGTGGATAACGGTTTTTCCGCAAATTATTTTCAAGCACATTTTTTAAGCTATTTTAGGTAGTTTTTTTGACTTCGATATGATTTTTTCACAAAAACACGTTATTAAGTATAATTTTTTTTTTATTATTATGAAAGCCCAATATGTTTTCTTAAAAATACTTAACATTTTTACCTAATAATAGATATAAAATTATTAAAAAAATAAAAAACAAAAAATAAAGGAAAAACAAGAAAATATGAATATTTATATATAAAAATGAATAAAAAACTTCTAACGGTCTTACTCTTACTTTACTCTTTCTAACATTCAACACTAAACGCTCAGCGTAAGTTTTTTATTCGTTTTAATTCGTTTTCATCAAATATCACATTTTTTTATTTTCCTTTATTTTTTGTTTTTTATTTTTTTTTAATAATTTTAAATGTATTTTTAGGTAAAAAATGATAATTATTTTTAAGAAAACATATTGGGCTTTCATAATAATGAAAACAAAATTATACTTAATAACTTGTTTTTGTGTAAAAAAATCATACCGAAGTCAAAAAAACAACCTAAAAAAGCTTAAAAAATCTGCTTGAAAATAATTTGCGGGAGAACCGTTATCCACACAGAAAAAAGTTGTATGGTAGATACAAATTTCAAACTGTTCTTGTTCAAATAGAAAAAAAAAATCAAAAATCGGTTGTAGTTTGGCAAAGTTAGAGCCAGTCAAAGGAATAAATAATAAATATCATAAAAACATTAGTCGAAAACGAAGCGAAAACGAGAAAATTACATCTTAAGTTTATCGACTTGAAATGACCTCAGGAACTCATGGTTTTCTTCTGAGGCGGTGATTTTGGGACACCCTGTATAGTCTTCTCTTTGCACTTTGCGCAGCATCAATTTCTCAGCCAAAATATCGGATTTCTTTTCGACATTTCAGAGAAGGTGGAGTTGCAAGGCTGCGAACAACTTAAAGCAACATTAACAGCAACAATTGACAACGAAGTTCGAAAGGATATTATAGCTAAATATCTCTTGAGTGAAAATAATATATTTAATCAAACTTCTGCTGTTCTTAATTTCAAACCTTTGTCAATTTTAAACTATGTATTTAGCTTCACACTTCTTACTTGAATTGTGTGCAAATTTACTAACGGCATTTAAGATACTATTAAGGTTTTCTTCAAGTATTGCATCATAGTCCAGTCAATAAAACATTTGACTCGGAAAAAATCGCCGGAAAGCTGGATTTTGGTAAATAGCTTCCTCATGGTGTTCTTAAGAAACTGTCAAAAGTCCCCATCGATATGAGCGCCGGTAACAATTTTACGGGGGGTTGAAGGCCCCCAAAATGGTTTTTCAAGAATAACTCCCAAATGATAAGTTGTACAAAAAAAAGTGTCAAAGACTAATTTGTAGCTTGAAATATTTTCTACAAAAAAGATTAATATACTTTTATCCTACAAACAACGTTGAAATAAAACAATCAGAAGAGTTAAGGGTTTTACTTTTCTATGTAGTTGGGCGACTTAATTCCAAAATTGTGCATTTTGTGATAAAATCATCAATTTTTTATTTATTGTGGACACATTATATGGACATAATTTTAAGATATTGGTCCAGTCTTTTTGTCCACCCCTTTGGGTGGGAGGGGCAAATAAAAAAAAAAAATTCTAAAATAGAAAATGAATATAAAAACACAACGGCAACACTTACAATATTATGTCATAGCTTATCTTAAAGCCAGATATTCGTTATTTATGTATGTTTTTAAATTAAGTTATTTCAGTGCTTAGTTTTTGAATAAATGATTTTTAAACTCAAAATTTTGAAAATAAAATTAAAAAAAAAAATAATTTATATATAATTTTTTTTTTTAATTTTTCGTTATTAAGTACTAATTTGGGTTATAATTTTCGATACTATTGTTATTTTTCAGTCGAACGCTAAAAACCAGATAAGTCTTTTAGTTTTTGAGAAAATTAAAAATTACTAAAATTATTATTATTTTTTTTTTCAAATTTTATTTTTATAATTTTCAGTTGGAAAAATGAAAAATCGCAGATCAGCATTTTAGTTTCAAAATTTTGTAAACATGTTATTAATGTTGTCTTTATCTTTCTTTTTTATTTGAGGCGGAAACATAAAAATTTGCCTAGGGCCGCAAAATTTCCAGGTTCAGGACCGAAAATAACATGTCTTTAGTATATTGAAAAATTCATTACCCGACCTCGTCTATCAAAACAAATATCTTTGCAAAAACATATACATATGTACATTCACAGTTGAGTAGATCTACACGAAAAGATGTATGAAAATGAACGACTCATTTGAGCGTATACCATAATCTCAACCAAAAGTCAATGATTAATAATTTATATACCTACATACTTACCAGAGGCTCAATCTCCGGAAGCTCTGATTTAGCGCCTAATTAAAATTTGTTTACCACTTAATTAATTTGTTCATGTCTAAAATTTCTTCCTAATTCTATAGACACAGACGATGTTAGTTCTATATACATATGTATCTATGTATATGTATAATATGTTTTGCACTTACCTGATACCTGTTATATCCTAATGAATAAAGTATTACTATACTATACCTATAATGTATGTATCCAAAACACACACTCTAGATTATTTACTTTCTCAATTATCGAATTCACCTAATCGAATCCGTCAACCTTAAGTGTATTTTATTATCCAAAGAATTGCTGTTCCATTCATATGCATACTCATAGTCAAATCCTATTTCATAAAATATAACATCAGGTATACATAACGTACATGTTTTTCTTATGTAGAAGATACTCATATACATCTATATCGAATGAATTAATGTCGACATTAATAAAATATATATATAGGTGAAGTAGTTGTTGAAAGTTGTTAACATTAAGGTTAATAGGTTTTCATTACAATAAATTTGGGTTGATTGGCAACAGGACTTATTACCAATAAGGCGTCCTTGCTATGGGATTTATATAACATTAAGTGTCGAGAAATGTCTGTTTTACATCGACAAATAAAAAAAACCAAAGGCAACATGAGTACCTTAAATATGTATTTATTACGATATATTTTTGACTTGGTGGGTTAAAGGCATTATATAGGACAATCTTTGCCTTCGCAAAGAAAGAAAACTGATACTTGTATGTGAAAAAAAAAATATAAAACAAAAAAATAATCCCCCAACTCTTGTCTGTTCCAAAAGCTAGAGTTTAAATTATTGAAATAAAAGTAAAATTTTATAATTTAATTCTAGCTATAATATGTAAAATAACAGGGAAATGAACATTTTTTTAAAAATTGTTATAACTCTAGGTATAGTTATATGCACATCCTTTTTTAATCTACGCATATTTATTTTTTTAAAAGGAAGGACCTTCCCAATAAGCAATTTTGTTGTTTTTTTTGACAATCTCAACATTAGATTAATTATTAGAATTCTTAGGGCCAGTTGTACAAATATTTAAACCGTGGTTCAGCAATTTTTATCCATCGATTTCGGCGGGTTAATTGAGTTTCAACAGTGAATTACTGTTCAAGTGTGTTATAATAACCAATTACATACTTGAACCAGCGTTGAACTTTAGTTAATCCCCCGAAATCGGTGAATTAAAATTTTGAACCGAGGCTGAACCACTATTGTACAACTGGCCCTTAATCATTCACAGTGGCGGTAGCGATGAACACTGAACAGTGGTCCCTTAGTTAAAAATGTTGACTTCTTAAATGATTTCCCGAATAAGTTCTTGACGAGAATTATTAAAATTTGGTAGCGTATGTATTTTCTGAATAACGAAACTTAAGCATTTTGTTTAAAGTTTATATGTGACGATGTATATCACATTAACGTTTATGCAGAACTTAAAAATTTAACTTTCATGTAAACAAACAGTTCTTGATGATTTGCACTGAATTCATCGTCACATAAGGTTTGCCTTTATTTTTTTAAATTTAGCTTTAAATATCGATGTTTACATTGGGAATTTGATAAAATTTATGGTTGAAATGTTTTAAACTCTATTCTTGAATATATATTGATTATAATGAATATTTTATAATAAATTTTATAATAAAAAATATTGTAATAACTTATTTTTGCCATAAAAATTCAATACACCTTAATTATTAAGTGAACCAAATTTCATTAATTTTCTTCAGAAATTGTCGAATTTTGACTACAAATAAAAGAGAGTAGAAACCATTTTGCTGCCCACGGTGGCGGTGGCGACGAACATTGGGGCAGCTCTATAGAGAGCCGTGATGTAAAGTTCATCTCAAAATTTTTAAGCAACGGGGAAAAAATTTTGTTTATCTCAATTAATACATTATTTTTCATAATACATGGAAGAACTTTTTTTGGTAAGTCACCTATGCTAACTTAACCACGCTGTCAAAGTTGATGAAGTTGGTGAGAAAAAGTAAATAAAAAAAACAGATTTTTGAAGGATTTTTTTGTTTAATTTCTTTTTCTTATAAAGAGTAGTGATAAAAATGTCAAGTAATATTTCTGATATTTATGAAGGTGTGTAGTTTTTATTTTAAGAAGAAAAATTAAAAAAAAAAACTTGTTTAAGTATATAATGGCAAGCTTACAAAAATTAGCTTTTTTCTAAGGACTCACATGAAACTTAGAGCAATATCTTCTGTTTCGGCATTTTTCAACCAGGACTGTGAGTGTTGCCAAATAAACAGATATTTGGTGAATATAAAGGTCACGTGAATAAATCAAAAAAGAAAAGCTCTTGAAAAATGCCGAAAATATTTTGTTTGAATTTTTTAAGTTAAAAATGATTAAAACTTGCTGTTAAAATATAAATCAACCAGTTTTCGTCTGGAACATTGAAATACTTGGTTTTGACCACCTATAAATTGCCATATAGGTGGTATCGCCATTGGGACCTTTCTTAAAAATAAAACTTCATGTTCTGAAAATTCTAGCCACTTAAAACTGAAGCTAAAAGACTTTAGGTACCAGTTTAAAAGTAAATGAGATTTCAAAGTTTTCAGAGACCAATATAGCAGAAAATCTTCCAGAAAAGATACGTTGACTGACATTTTTAATCGACTGATGATTTTTTCGGATCTTTCGGTTTCAAGTTTAAGTCGAAAATTAAATATAAACAAAAAAAAAATTTTCATCTTGAAGCTATTCAAATGTTTGAAGTAGAAAATGTCGAATGTTATGATTCCGATTAAAAGTACACATATAAGTTAAAATAAAAGTTTGATTATATTATTATTTCTTTAATTTTTCATCAATACTGTGTTTTATTTATTACTCAATTAGGTGAAGTAATTTTATTTGAACCAAATAAGGTTAATAAGTGTAAGTTATTTTTATTTTATCAAAAACCTTAAAACTTGAGTATTTTGGATTTTTGTTGGTAAAAAGTTTTTTTTGAATAACTCAAAAACTAATAAATATTTTTGTAATTGGTTTTCAAAATATTGCTACAAATTGGTAAGAACATTGAATATTTAGTAAAAACATACCACTTATAAAAGCAAAATTTTGAAAAAAGTCTACTTCAAAATAAAAAACTTTAAAATTTTATTTTTCAAAAAATATACACTTTAACAACTTTAATGAAAAAAAAGTTAAAGAAAAGAGTATAAGCTTTCCAATAAGCTATAACGGATCATTTGTTAATTTTTCATGTTTATTTTAAACATTAATAACTAATAACTAAGAAACTATGTGAGCTAAAAAATGTTTGACTGCGCAATGAATTAACATTTATCTAGCTATCAAAATTTGTTGATTCCGCCAAAAAGTGTCCGCTTAACTAGAAGACGTACAGACATTGTCCCAGCTGCCACTTGCCAGCAACTTTTTTTTCGTTTCACTATTAAAATAAAACTTTTTATAAAATGTAATTTATCATATGTGCATGGTAATAAGACAGAATAGCTTATGTCGTTATAAGGGATTTTTGTGTTTTTCGATTGTTACAATAGCCAACAGTTTGAGAGCTACTATTCTGTCCTATCCCGTTGAAAATCTATCTTATAATTCCTAAAAAAAATTACATTAATCGTTATTACAGTTGTAGACAAAAATGCGTTTTTCTCGAAAACTGTTTTTTTTTAACATACATATAAGGTACTCTATCGTACTGCCACAGATATATGTAACTATAAAAGTTAAAGAAAAAATAATTAAATTATAGAAAATGAATTACAAACTAAATGATGTACCTTTTTTTTTATTAAAAATTCGGAAAACTACAGGTGCATTTCTGCTTCACTTTTAGAAAATTTAGTTTTTTTATTATAGAGGTGTTGCTCTGGGCAGCCCTTATAAGGCGAATTTTCCGAAGTTCTTATAACTTGTTGCTGATTGAAAACTTAGACATAATTCTCTTAAGAGAGCAGAAAAACTCCAACTTATGTAGGTACCATGTAAATTCGAGTCAAAAATCGTTCTGAAAAAGTAGGTAATACAGTTTTCCTCATTATTAACAGATAAATTCGTGTGTTGCTTTTTTACTTTTTATGGCTCCCGGATATTAGGCCAGAATTTTTTTTGGAAAAAAAACGCCACAATTTTTGTATGGCTTAAAATTGGGAAAAAGCCAGATTTTTTTTGGAAATAAACCAGAAATTTGGAAATTGTGCCAGATTGGACCTATGGAAAAAGAGCCAGAAAGTGAAATGGGAATAAAGGGAGAAAAAAATTAATTCTGACCTAATTTCAAAACTTTGTTTAGGAAAAAAGACCAGAAAATGTGATGTTTGTATATTCAAACAAAAAAGTTTGGCTATTTTTCCTAAGAAAATAAGCCAGAAATTTGTATTGAAATGCGTCTGGCGTTTTTTCCAACATAAATTCTTGCGTATCTAATTTCCGGTAGCCATTTTTTAATGGTAAATCTTTGAAAAAATAATTATTGTTTTTCTATCTCACGATCTCTAAAATTAGCTGTGTATCATATAGCATATACCAACTATTGAACTGACGGAAGACCTAACTTTTCAATACTAGGTACATATATGAAAACTGAAATGGAAAGAAAGTGCCTCTGCATTTAGAATTTCAAGTTAAATATATCATGCAAATGAACGTCGAGTCTACCAAGATAACACCATATAATACCTATATAAGTTTAAAAAAAAATACACACCCAAATTTCAGCAAATTTGATAATTTTGTAAGTTAAGTAATTTATTGTATGAACTTAAAAATAAAAAAACATTTAAAGCAACACACTTTTCAAATCCCCAAACAGCAAATACAATTTAGAAAGTATTTTAACGAATGAGGAAAAAACAATCAATCGTATATGCCATGCCATGTATCCAACAAAGAACTCTAGACGATCTGGATTCTTATACTAGAATCCACAAAAGCAAACGGGTATGTTTGCAATTCAGTAACAATTGCCACGTGTAGAAAAAAAAAAAAAAACATTTGAAAAATAGAACGGGAAAAAACTCTGTTTAAAAGAAATGAAAACAAATTGAAGGGAAAAGGAATAGAAAAGGGGAGCAGCTCGCAGCAGTTTAACATCTCTATAATACTAACGGTTTCCTGTCCGTTTCTCATTCCGATACGATTTTTCAGTTTATTTTTTTTTTTGTTCTGTTTTCACTTTGAAATTGTAAAAGGACAAAAAAAAATTAATGGAACAAGACTTTCCTTTGAAGCATGTGAATGTGAGAATCGTTTTTACAAAAAAAAACACAAAACACAAAAAAAAAACAAAAACAAAAATGCTTTAAGCTATAGCCAGAGCATTGTGAGTGTTTAAATGTGTGTTTGTATTGTTTTCCATTAATTAAACAGAGTCGGTGACATAAGGTGAGCAAAATACGTTTACATGTGCAGTCCATTCCTCTCTGTGTAAACAAACACTACCGTTGGTAAGTGGTTTATTTATTTATTTTTTTTTTAAGGGAACACCAAGCACGTTGACATTTCACCTACGAATTAAATTCGCTATATACTGAATCATTTCAACTGGAAAGGAATTTAATTGTTTTTCGTTAATATGACAAAATAAAATTAAAAGATTAAACAAAAATAACAATACATCGGCCTAAGTCCTTGCTTAACTATAGACACTTCAATTGGTAGTCCAGCCCCAGAATTGTTAATTCGGAGCACTTTCAATAATCCTGACACATCGAATAAAATTAAATATTTGAAATGTAAAGTTGTGTAGGAGGTAGGTACTTACTTTTTGCTTAAATCCAGGAAATTAAATGATTTATCGTGCACTGTTAAAAAGTAGGTAATTAAGAATTTCGTGATAAGGGGATATAACCATTCAACCAAAAGGAGAGGGTATAAGTATATCGATCCTTTTATTTAAAATTAAGGAGTTAGAAAAGAAGGGATCTAAAAGCATTTAAGCGATGAGCTTGGACTTAGTATGGATAAAACAAAACAAGGATTTGGAAATATCAATGAAATACGTCAAGATTTTTAGAAAAATCAGAGCCAACAGCCCGTATAAATGGAGTCAATATAGATATAATAGAGCAAATAACGAGGCTTAGAATAATACTTAATACACATTTTGAATTGCAGGGAAAAAAGAACATAGTCATTTTGGTTGACTACACGAAGAAGAAGAAAATCAGATTTATTAAATTAATATTATCCCGAAAATTAATTTTCAGATTTATTAAATTAATATTTGGCATATTGTCAAAATATTGTAGAGTATCAATCATTATCACTTGGAGAATTGTGTAAAGAAGCTTAAGGAATTCGAAACTGAAGACTTTTATATAAATTAAGATATATCAGAAATCTTTAAAGTTTTAAGAATTCGACAAAATAATTTCAGTGTAAATATCCATACTTTTTATAGTCTTGGAAATTTATTTATTCGTTTAAAATATATTTTTGCAATAAAAAATGTGAATGTGAGCCATTGTCGAGTTGTTTATTGCCGGTGTTAAGTGACCATCCTCTTCTAATTTTTGAATTAATATCCGCTACTTCCGTCAGAATACTTACAAAACTGCCATCGATTTTAATTGTGATTTAGAAAAAGAATTACAAAATTTATAAATGCGCAATATTCTTTAAACTATTAAGACAAGGCTTGTGCGTTTTCATTCACTTTAAAGAGCGCTGAGTTTAGTTAAAAAGTATTTCGTCGCTGTAGATCGAATATACCTTGTAATCCAGAAAAGTAAATTTTTCAGGAGAAACAAAAAACTTGATATAAAAGTATTGAGGACCAATAACATTGACCTGTTTTTGTGCGTTTAGATTTGAAACTATCGTTCTTAGGCTATCAATGTATTTTTCATTAGATCCGGAAAGTTGTTTACAATAAAAGTGCATATCATTGCCTAAAAAGTGAACTTTTCTGGGCTACGAGATATTCGATCTACAGCGACGATTTACTGAACTAGTTCGCTCTTCTCAGGGGCGGACTGAACTGGGACTTTAAGAAAAAGAGCCACAAAATAGTAAAATGAGTGGAGGCAGTGAAAAAAAATTAGCTCCAAAAACTACGATAAAAAAATTTATCGAATTGTGTAATAAAAGGCATACCTGAACAGTCAGCTCTAAAATTTCTATTTTCAAAAACTGTTACTTGATTTTTGAATACATTATTAGAATAATGCAGATTTTATAATTGATGCTTCCTACTTCTACCGAAACTAATTCGAAAACACTCACGTCTCTCATCAATCGAAATATCGTTGTTGTTCTTTTCTATTCTGTTTCTACGGCTCCGAAATTTTGTGTGAAAGCCTTCCTTTAAACGACTGAAAACATGGTACTTCAAAAACCTGTAGAATATAAAGTTTACTAAGAGTGATTTGGGGGCCTCCTTACGTTAGTAATTAGGACACAGTATATCTCAATATTTAGTGTGAAAGCCCCAACTATAGTTTCGTTTAAAGTGTCTGAGAGTACTGTGGGCCTACAATAACCCAATAATAATTATAATTACAATCGGCCAAACTATAGTTTTTGTTAAAGTAATCTTGTAGGAATCCTCATTGTAATGTTCCTATGTGCTGTGTGAGATTTTTTTGGGGCCACAAAAGCTGTATATTTATTGTACGACCTTAGAAATCCAATTTTATGAACAAATTTTCTTTTAAAAGAACATAAAGTTTTGTAGACGCCTTCGTGCCCATTTTGTTCTCTCAGGGGCCTATCGGGCAAAATCCCGGTTTCCCGGTGGGCCAGTCCGCCCTTGGCTCTACTAGTTCATTTAGTTCACTAGTTCTATACGTCATATACATCTTACAAAATATTTTTTGGAATTTTGCAAAGGTATAACATAAAATTTATTACCTTCGGTTGCTTTTTTAGGGCAATCTATTTGTAACGAAATATTATAAGTTCGAAATATATTTTGTCCCCTATCTGTAAAATTCCATGACACGATGGCTATAATGATGGCGATAGATTATTATTCATATTTTTTATTTATTTCATTTATGTATAATTGCTTATTTTTCATTAGTTTTTCATTAATATTTACTTTTTTTTGTTATTTGTTAAATATTATTTATTTATTTGTTAGTTTACATTTTTTCTTAATTTATTTTTTTGTTCATTTGTTAATATATTTTTCTGTTTTAAAACCTATATTTACCTATTTATTTATTTATTAATTTATTTATTTTTTATAAACATGGAAACATTAAGTCAAATGTATAGTTTCTTGCTTCTTTAATATTTTTATTTAAAAAAAAGTATTTAATAATTATGCTTACAAAAAAAATGAAAAAGAATCATACAAAATTTAAACAAAAATATTTATATGTAGGTATGCTAGGGTAATTCAAAGTAACAGCTTTCTCAAAATTCAACCGGGACCGGGCGAAATTTAAAGCTTAGATTGAGACTACAAAAATTAAGACCAAAAAATTCAAAATCGAACACCATTTAGAGGTCGCATGCCAGCGTTTTTTCAATAACTTTGCTTGAAAATCTGCATAACTTTTCGAGTTTTGGTGCTAAAAGCATGAAGTTTTCAGGGATGGTTCGTAATTTTATGTGATTTCTGAATATTCCGTTCAAAAATTAATTTTTGAAATACTTTTTTTTATAGGTTTTTTTTTTGTTTATAAATACAAAAAAAAACGTCTATACAGAAAAAAACCGCAAGGGATCTTGGGTTTGGTGTTGACTTAAAATTACGTCAAGTTAAACTGAAAACGCATTTCTATGTGCAAGAACCTGCTCCAAAGTTCTTTTCTTGCTGAAAATTGTTTGAACAATATTTTCAAAAAAAGCACTATAATCGCATGATGAAGAAAAACTCATATCGTTTTATACAGGGAGCGTCAAAAAATTTTGTTTTTAATTATTTCATTTCATAACATTTTATATTTAAATACTAAATTCTAACGGTTTTTGAGTTAACACATTTTTTTTTAATTTAGAAAAAACTCTACTTTGATTTAATTTTTGGGTCACCCTGTCCAAAATTGGTTTTTATTTTTTACCATCTTATTATTAATACTTCTTAATAGTTAGACTAACATTTTATAAAGAAATATTTTTAATGATCTTCACCATATATCTAAAAATAAATCAATAGCCCTAAATGGTGGTCAAAATATTTTTTTAAATGTTTGTAACAGCACCCTGTATAAATATCCTATAGCAAATTAACATTTTTTTGCTTTTAAAAGCTTGTCCTAGTTTCACAGTTTTTTAAAAAGTTCACAACTTATCGCAATTCACCTTGGATCAAAAGTAATGGCCATTATCAGATATCGAATCCAGTGGTATCCAGGATTCTTTCCAAAGAAGCAACAAACTTGGGTTTTTGAGGGTTTTAAATCCGAAATAAAAAGTTTTATTTATTTTTCTTTAATTTATAATTTCCATTTATTTAATTTGATTGAATTTCTAACACTATATTTCGTATAATTGTTGTTCACAATATTTGTCTTCTTAAGATAAATAGCTTGGTACTTCATATACGACAATTCTTTTTTATCTTAAAATAACTATCACGGTATTTCATATAATGTTTTCCCAGCAAGCAACCTGGGGGGAACAAAACGGTCGGAAGCTCTCGGAGGAGCACCTCGTCCAGCGGGATACTTGAGGAAACAGTTTCGGGTATCCTATCCTTATCGGAAGCCCTATGCAAGCAACCTAGAGAGCAAAGCGTTCGGAACTCTTGGAAAAGAATCTTGTCCAGTGAGCTTCTTGAAGAGGAGCCCAAAGAAACTAAAAACTTGGGAATCTCAATGGAAACCCTTTTTCGTAGCACGCAACCTAGGGAACTAAACGTTCGGGACTCCCGAAGAAGAAACTTGTCCAATGAGTCGCTTGAAGAGAAGCTTAGAGAAAAGAAAAATTCAGGAATTCTTATGGAAAATCCTTATAATAATACCAATAATAAAGATAAAAATAATAATAATTATAAAAATGATCTACCAAAAATTTAGATTGGCTTCTCAAACTGAATAAACTCCGCTAAGCGATGTCTATATCTGTCAGATTTTTGGGACTTCATAAACTGTTTTGCAACATTCTGTGCTGAAAAAATATATCGACAAGTTATAGAAGACGATGAAGTTATCGGTATTCCTTTGATAAAATGGTAAATACCGATTACATTATATCGCATCGACATTCTGACAAGTCATGGGATGGGCTAAGACGCAGAAATAGATATCTCCCTACATATTCATTGGGCCATCGCTCACTGGATCAATTTAACATAGGGAAATCGAACTCAGTGACGCCAGATCGTGGGATTTATCCCTTTTCGTGGGAATTTCACGCCTAAAATAAGCTAAAAGGGAAAAAGCGATTTTAAGAATTTCATAGTACAAAAAAAGGGATTTTAGGGTTTGCTCAATTTTTTTTTCTTAAACTGTTTATTTTATTATGAAACAAAAGTTGTATTCAGCTATGGTCGAATAAAACGATGTCAAGCATATAACGAACTCATTCTAAATATCTGAATCTATTCATTTAGATTTTTGCATTTTGATCTACTAAAATCTAGTACGCCACAGATGCGAAACGAAATTTTTTTTACCGTATACGAAAACTGCCGTTCTAGTTTTTTTTCTGCAAAACTACATATAAATACTCGATGAGCGAAATTGATAATACAAGCACAATATTTGGAAAAGTTTGTTTTCTTTTTTTGAACATGAATAATTAAATGACACTTGAGTTTTATTGCTTTTTTTGTTGTTCATATTAATTTCTGTGATTTTATTTTTGTTTTATTTTTTTTTGCAAAAGGTTAAACTTAACTATTCAATGTAAATTTTTAACGTTTCTGCCAATGCGGCATGAAAATTTGTTTATAAATTACAAAGAAATTTAGATTTTTTTAAATTTTTCGACAAGGGATAATTGTGGGATATTTATCAGAAAGACGTGTGATAAAAGGGAATTCTTGAGTATCAATGTGGGAAAACCTGCTCCCAAAGTCTGGCATCACTGATCGAACTTTGTTGGTAATTAATAAAGTTGGAGAGTGTAGAACGAAACAGGAAATATGTTCTCCCTTGTTTCAAGTGGAATAGCACAGTTTAATTACTAATAAAATAACACTTCAATTGTTATTTAGAAACATTTTATTGTTTGTTCAATTTTGTATAATTGTCCCTCTCGTATGATTGAAATAAACACATTATATTGAAGTAAAACTTGCCCAAAAGCGGGGTAAGTTTCGTTCAAAATTAGCCCATTGTGTGATGAATGGCCCATATCACAATATAATTATTGATTTTGTTCCAAAAAATCACTGTGTCCTGTTTGATTTAAATTTTAAATGAGCTGAATTTTTAAAATGTGGCCTCTAAATCATTGAACAACAACAAAACAAAAAGTTTCCAAACAAAAAGTTTCAGTTTTTTTTTTACAGTTGTAAAAGGTAGGTACTTATAATACGAACTTTCATAAATCATCGTAATTTATATAATAAAACATGAACATTAATTCTGTCCATCCCTTTTTAACTGACTATAAATGTCAACATATTTTCATAATTTTTTTCTTTATTTAAAAGGTACAGACGGTCGGTCTACTACAATTTAATTTTTATGTTTATAATATGTATGTTTCCATTAGGGCACAGGTAAATTTAAGGTTAAGAAAAGTCAATTCAGAATTAAAATTTCGAAACAGATTCCAGCATTCGTTTTTCTCATTGTTCTTTTCGGTTGTTTTTTGTTGGGTGTGTATTGAAGAGAGGAGTGGAATGTTCTTATATAGAAAGTGGGGTTGTGTATGTGTCGAGTTTTTGTTTATCATGTCAGCTGTTGTTGGCCCTATCGAAAAAAGTGAGTTGGAATGGCTGAATTCCGGCCACTAGGCGATACTATTTAATATGTATTTTTTAATCATCAGAAGTGAATGATGAATCGTATTTTTTGCAGTCTGAATATTTTTTTTTTTTCATTTTACCTGTCAAAATGAATTCTTACCCATTTATTCTGCTTAAATTGGACCAAATTATAAGAAAAAAAATTCCCAATCTGTGTTTTAAAGTCCCATCAATCATCACGTTAACTCAAATGACCTATTTCGAAATTTAAATCATAATACATCGATTTCAAAAACGTGCATAGCAATTTAAAAAATAAAAAAAAAAATCTTCTTTTAGGCGCGCACATGTTGTCATCTTGAAAAACTTTCACAGATTTATTTGGTAATTTATAGAAGACTCTGCTGGTCGAAGCTCGAAAGTATTATAAAGAAATCCCTGCAACCATATTATAATATGTAGTTATGGTTTGGTTTTATTCAGACTACATACACCATCCTCCTGATCGTCCTCGGTATGATGTCCTTCAAACTATCGATTACAACTGAAAACATACCATTTCGACATTGTCTACATCAGATTTCTTGGCCCAAACCGAAAGCCATGAAAAATAAATTTATAAAAATAAAGGTCATGGCACAAAGGAGACGAGTCGAGTCGACTAATACCATATACGACGAACATGATACGAGTTGCCAAGAAAATTTTGCACATTATCCATCTTCTTCGTATCTATATATGTATGTAAATGTAGCGCACATAATCTCCGAGTTAACCCTTTTTTGGCGCTATGTAGCATGTGTTTCTCTGATGTGATTCAGGCGATGACATCAAATTCATCTTCTACAATTCAACACCATATTAAAGAAAAAGGATATAACATACAAAAATTCTATACGAAAAATGTGGGTCCTTGTTTTAGGTATCTGAACTCGAGATTATCTATATACACCGCACGAAATCGGACCCGGACCCGAACCCGGTGGCAAAATTTTAGTATATAGGTATGCGGCATTCTGTTAGAAAATAAATTGAACATATGCTGTTAATATAAACAAACAAAATTAGCAAAAAAAAAAGGACGATAGTTTTACGGTTAAGTCAGTTATCGACCACAACATCTATTAAGCCCCAAAATGAACAATGTGGTTTGACATTTTCCAATCGGGACTATAGCGGCTAATATATCTTTTGGTTTCTCACATGAAACCACACACACTGGAATTTAATTATTTCCGTGTTCAAAGTAATTAATGCAAAATATAGTAAGTTGATATAGGTGTAATATACTCGTAGTCATGTATATAGCCACTCTAAAGTGTGAAAATGCCAACTCAAAAGTCAAAAGTTGGCCTTGAACAAAAGTGCTGGGTTATAAAATTATACCATTTTATCATAAGCTCAAATACCGTGAATTTAAGCCTCCATCTTATAACGCATTTAACATTTATTGTTATTGCTGCTTCATTATTGTGTAGGTACGTATATATTTTGTGTTACAAAGTTCTCACTATACAAATGTGTGGTGGATATGATCAGGAGAGTTTAAGGGTGCTTTGTTGAAAAAGGACCTGTTTGCTTTTGTGTATATATATAAAGGAGAACTATTAAAGCAGTCTATATAGTAAGAGTGGGTTTATACCTTAGGAACGTATTCCCAACATTTAGGGATTAACAGAAGTGGGTGTAGAGAAACGAATGTGGTTATAGGGTATAGGTGGGGGGAAAAAAAACGATGATTCATTATGGCTTTTTGGATATTTGTCTATTTGCAGGGTAAGCAAATTTTACACATTACTACGATGAAAAAGAGCATTAGCACGTTTACGTAAATATATACATACAAATATGTACGTACAATCTACATATACATATATATATATAGAAATGATAAACGATGCTTTTATGTTAGGACAGACAACCAGATATATATGGGCTTTGAGTTAAAATGGATTTCTCTTTCAATTAAATTTGCAAAAACTAATGGAGTAAATCGTTTGGATTTGTTTTTTTTTTATTCAGCCCTTTCAATAAATTGTGGGCTCGTTTTACAAATGAAATGAACTCAGCACTGAAACTAGTATAAGAATAAATATCGAAGGTTTTGAATCGTTTGGGATTTATCTTTGAATGTTGATTATTTATGTCATGACGTATGTATATATTACTGAATTCGGCTAGGTAAAATTTTATTGCTTTTGATGTTAAATTTATGAGTTCAAAAAATTATTATAATCTTGATATTTTCATCAAACGTATACATAGATACTTAAATTGTAAGAAATTGCTTTAAGGATCACTATCGGGAGAATGTATTATGTATAATAGGACTTTTATTTTAAATTATATTGCATTCACATAATATGTGTATATTCAAATTTGAATGCTTCTTTAAGTCAGTTAAACTTGTCTATCATCATCATCATCATCATCATCATCATCATCATTATCATCATCATTATCATCATCATCAATCAATATAATACCTAAAACGACAAACACGAATTTTGGGGTACCATTTACGCGGTCTACAAAAGCCGAAAGTATATAAATTATATGTCGATCGAAAGGTTTTTTTGCATAAAAGTGCACAAAGCAAACATTTATTAAAAAATTTTACCACAAAGACTAAAAAACAATAAAGTAAAATTGCATTATAAGTGCGAGGAGAGCGAGAACCATAGCAAGAGCCAGAGCGAGACCGAGTATTTGTTCACAAACTTATTATATTTTCGTTAAATGCAATGGTTCGTGCATTTAATATATTCGTTAAGATGGTTAGTGAATTCGAGTGAGAGATTTTTGTGGGAAGAATTTTATTTCTGAGGATTTTTTTCTGTTGTGTTGGGTTTTCGGCCATTGGTCGATTTAATGCAAGGAAGCATAAATTATGTATAGTTGTAGGTATATTGGTTTTGCATGGAAATATTCTGCAATCTATTGTGTCTCTCACTCATTGGGTGTTGTTTTTTAAATTGATATAAAATGTGAGCAAAAAAAGGAAGAATGCTTTCAATTTGTAGATGTAGTGTGAGGGATGTTTAAGCTGAGGCGTGGAACAATAACTTTTTATTCACTAACCATCTTAACGAATATATTAAATACACGAATCAATACATTCGACGAGTATTATTTTCGATATAAATTTAATTGGTCTTTATTGACTACTTCCGGGATGGTCTTGGGACCAGTGGTTCTGGGATCGGCTAAACCCAACCCGGCAGCGCGGCGTTCAGTGCTGCAGGAAATAATAAAAAAAAAAGAGTGTGCGTACTTATGTACACGCGCTAGAAGTAAAACTTCTTTCACGACAACAGGGCACCCGATTTGAAACTCAGAACCGTTGCAAAATCGTGACGCTGAATTTTGTAATTCGTGACGGGAATTTGTGTGTCGGTTTGACATGTCACTGACAGCTCCATAGAAAAATTTTTTACCCCCATGCCGCAAATGAAGTTTTACTTCAAAAAGTAGCTCATATAATAATAATTAGCTCAGTTTTTCTCCACGCTCAAGACTGCTTTTAAACGATGATATTATTCTTGCGTTTTTTTACTCCAAAAATCGTATGCATCGAAAAATAAAGTTTTCTAGAATTTCATGTGAATTGCAATATATTTTCTAGAAGTTGTTTTTCAATTATTCAATTAGACGATAATGTTATTAGCACTCGAGTTTCGGGGGCTGCACGTACTAGTATAAAATAATATCGCGTGGATTAAAAATAAAATACAAAAAAAAAAACAAATTCAAAATGAAACCCAGTTGCGGAAATAAATAAGATTCTGCAATATCTTTTTTCTGTACTTCCATCTAGGTACAGCTTAAAAGAAGAAGAAATCTTTATATGCAATAAAAGGTTAAGTCTATAACTTTAATAATTTGACCATTAAGCTGAAGATCGCTGCATCACGTCTCTATAGTTTTTGCCCATTCTTCTTACAATATATTTTATTTTGTTCATAAAACCGTTTTTGTGGCGTAGATTCTCTCCTAAACAAAAAAAAAGAGTTTATATTTGATGAACAAAAAATATAAAAAAAAATATAAAAAACATGGCTTCTACAAAAATTCACTCCCTACAGAAAATGCTTTTTAAAGTTTTGAAAAATCTTTTCAATATATCTACAAATTCTTTCCCAAACAATGGATCCAGCGATTTTCAACTTCATAGATTCTAAAGTTTTTAGTAAAAATATTTTAGTGTGCAGCTATTGTAGAAAAATTTTATCTTTTTATGAAAACTAATTTAACCAAAAATTGTAAATATATCGGAAATATTTTTTATTTTTAAATGATTTAATATGATAACATACTCACCTGCGAACTTTTTCGTACATCATAAAATAAATATTAACGAGGTTTGAAAGAAACTTGAATTCGCCGGCTGAATGCTTAAATGCCCCACAGACCACTTTTTCGGGAAACTGAGTTAAAGATGCAGTTATACTAATTCGTATGTTCTCTTTCGTTTGGTGCTATTCCCGTTGCTCTATCTCTATTATTAATAAAGTTACAGAAACCAGTTTTGCTCCATAGACCACATATTTTCGGTTCTGTTCGTGCTTATTTGCCGCATATCCAAAATTTGTACGAGGTGGGGCAGTTTTTCTATTAAAGTTTTAAAAACAGACGCTTAATGCTTAAATTCCTCATTGCAATGGGCAATGGATATAGATCAAACATCACTCAAATATATTTTTAATGCTTAATTGCCCCATATCCACATGAGATGGCATATAGAGCATGTAACCTCTCACAATCTATTGAAACCAAGTGACATTTTTCCTGCTTATGTGCCCTATATCCATGGACAAAAGTGCAATCAGCTGGAAAAGTATAAATAGAAGTAACATTTTCGAGACATTGCAAAGCAAATTGCAAATTTATTTTTTATTTATTATTTATTTTTTTTCTTAATCATTTTTAAAATAAAATTTAAATACAAACATTAATTAAAAACCCAAAAAATGCTGTCTATAATTAATTAAATATTTATTGATTATTTTTCGACGCTTCAATTCTGGTTTTGATAGTTTTCAGGGCTGATTAAGTAATATCTGCTGTGTTTATAAGGATTATTTCTCAAAAAAGGCCATAATATTTTTTTTTTTTTAATATTTAAAAAAAAATAAAAACGAGGTAAAAATAAGGGGAAAAAAATATTTTTAATAAGACTATTTCTATATCTTCAGGTTCACAAACTATATAAATGCATTTAGAGTATTCTTAATAAGGTTTTTATCGATAATATTCAAGCATTTTTTTTTTGTTTTTACTAAAATGGATAAAAACAAAAAAGGTAAAAACCAAAAATAATTAATTTGAAAAACTGTGAAAAAATACTAAAACTTAATCCTATGAATGCTGAAGTATTTTTTAAACCAATTCCGAATAAAATTGAATGTATTTTTCTAGGAAATTTTAAGAACCAAAGTTCAAGTTGGGTATTTTTAATTGTAAAGTTTGAAAATACTTTGTCATTTTTCTTACTTTTTTTATCGACTTAAAATTAAGCCAATGTAATATAGGGAAGGGCTAAGCCATTATATTAATATTCCTTTTTGTTTTATATTTTTATCACTACAAATAGATTTAAAAAAATTAGAAGTGCTAGAAATTTTATATTTTATTATTATTTTTGCTATCGTTGAATTCCCAATGTTAAGGTTCTATATCCATAGGAAATTTGCAGTTTGGTTTTCATAGATTTAACATTCGTATGGAAAGGGTTCTATATCCATTTTTGACTTTTTCTAAACTTTTATTTTTTTTTAAATAACCATAAATGTTTTTAACCCTAGGACTTCAAATTTAAAAAAAGAAATATTCCATTCATGTATATAAAAATTCAAAGGTCGAAATTTTCAAATGCAAAATTACGAAATTATGTTTCAAACCTTAAAATTCGTTTTCTGAGGAATAATTTTTTTGTATATGGGGCATTTAAGCATTCAGCCGGCGAATTGGCTATACCACCAAGTTCATATGGTGCCATGGATGTCAAGCTTTTGATTTGACTCCTTTATAGCCCCGTCGAAATAAACATTTTACCTGGGAAAAATTATACACTAAACTTTTCTTTAACAATTCTACGTTAGTAGCATATGGGTGGTTTTTCGGGGAAATCGGACTGGAGCTTAAGCCGCCATCTTGGAATTTTCTTAAAAAATTTACTTAAAATAGAAAAAAAAAATATTTAAAAACAACAGCAACACTTATAGTGTTATGTTATATCATCAACAAAAAGAAAAATGTTAAAAAAATAGCCAAGTTCTTCTTTATAAAAATATGTAACAACTCAGCCGTGAAAAGTAGCGAGATCTAAAAGTATGCCAAGTTCTAACTTTATGAAGGTTTAATATCAAATATTTTAAGAAGAGTATAATATTGAAACAACACCAAGTTATGAGAGAAATTTATTATTTAATGATTACTGACTAAAATTTGGGGGTTCACATTGTCAAGTCTTCAAAACGTTTTGAATTGTGCGTAAGAAAACGAAAACTTTTAGTCAGTAATCATTAAAATAATAAATTTCTCTCATAACTTGGCTATTTTTTTAACATTTTTTTTGTTGTGATCTCACTCCTTTTTGCAAAGATATTTATTTGTTATCAGGTAAAAATCTCGTAAGATACCTACTAATATCATTCTACAACAATCAGAAGTGCTTTATATAATTGAAATAAAAATTCTGTGAAAGTGGTTGTTTGTATGCACTTTAAGCCCTAACGCTCTACCAAATTTTATCATTCTACAGCAATAAGGAAGTGCTCCATTTAATTGGCCGCAGTTTTGAGAAAGTAGGTGGATACCACGCCCCCTGAATGGAAAAGCTCAAATATAAAATTTTTTATTTTTTATGCACTACAAGCCCTGCTGCTTTGCGAAATAACAAGACTCTGCGGTGTCGGAAAGTGCTACTAATTTTGATGATCTGTCAGTGAGTGAGTGAGTAAGTGAGTAAGTGGTGAGTCAGTTAGTCAGTCAGTTACGCGGTTTCCGTGATTTTTGAAGTCTTATTTCTCGGGAACCACTTTCGCTAAGGAGTTGAAATTTGGTGTAGAGCTTGTGCTTATCTAGCCTACCAAATATTCCGAATTTGAACTTTATTGGTACTGAAGTTAGAGGGGGGTCGAAAATCACCTGAGTTTGTTCCTGTAATTAGGGTGTAATGACAGAACTTGGCTGGGCAATACCATGCCCCTTGATCTTTTTCAAAAGCCAGAAATCCATTATTTAATTCTGTTTTTAAATCAAATTTTTTTTGTGAATACTTTTTGAAAGATAGATTAATTTTCAAACCCAAAATTTTGAAAAAAAAAAATTAACACAAAATTCAAAATTAATTTTTCAAAATTTTTCATCATTAAATAGTATTTTCGTTTTAAGTAATAAATGCTCTATCTAATAAATTTATAGTCAAACGCTAAAAACCAGATGCTTAACTGTATTATAGTTTTTGAGAAAATGGAAAATAAAAAAAAGTGCAAATTGGATTTTTAGAATTGAATTGATGCCAAATTGAATACAAGAAACAAAAAATACTTTTCAATAACCCTCCTGGCTCGTTTTTTTTCATTTTTTAAGACCAAAAATACCGATACCTATCGTACAATTTATTTTTGGCAAATACTAGCAATCTTATATTTCTCAAAAACGTGCCAACAACTTAAAAAAAAATTCAGTATTTTTTTTATAAAAAGGCTACCATTTTGTATAGAAACAAAATTTCAGAACAATGGTTAGGTACATGGTTATATGGTTAAAACCCATAGAACCAATTTTTGATTTTAGATTTTATCAAAAACGGTTCAACGGATTTTGATCAATTTTATGGAGAAAAAAAAATGATTCAAAAAGTTTTAACAGAATTGTATACGAAAATTTTCAAAATTATATTTTTTTTGATTTAAAAAAAAAATTCAAATTTTTTATTATCATTGGAAAAAAAAGGTTTATTACGGGCCACTTATAGCTTTCATTGAAACTCATCATTGAAAATTTAAATTTTAAGTTTTGAGATACTTATAAAGCAAAATCAGTGATTATTTTGATGCCAATATAAAGCTACAGACTTAATTATTATTTTTTGTCAAAAAAAATTTAGTTTTGGCCCAAGTTAACACGTGAAGTGAATTTCTTTATTTCAATGATTGAACTACCTTACCATTGATCATTGAAATCTTAGAATTCTTTTTATGTGAAAGGTTGGGCCAAAATGAAAGCTAATTGAGTTATTAGCTTTTTACTGGCATCAATATATTTACTGATTTTGCTTTCAAAGTGTCTTAAAATAAGAAATAAAAATTTTCAATGTTAGTTTCAATGAAAGCTATAACTGGCCCCTTATATCGAACCGATTAAAAATGGTACCTCTCATAGAACTACATATTTCTTTTGGTTTTCGACTATCTCATTATTTGTTGAACCTATTTTAATGAAGTTTTTTACACAAGAACTTTTTATAAGTTTAAATAATATTGCGTATCAAAATTTCCCAAAAAAAAAAGAAATTTTAGATAAAAAAAAAATTCAAATTTATTTTGTTCAAAATTCAATACTTCGAAAATGAAAGGATAATTTTTTTTCAAAATTATTTTTTTTAATTACACATTAATAAATGGCTAAAAACTTGATTTCTAATTTTTTTTTTTAGTAGGAAATAAAGCCTAATTTTTAATTTTGGGGCTAACGTCCCACTTGAGTGAGACATAAAGCCCAAATTGAATTTGGGCCTTAAGTCCCACCCAAAGCAGACCCACGCCCCAAATAAAAATGTTGGGGGTTAAGTCCCAATATATAAAAATTACCAAATGATAAAAAGAAACTTTGCACACACACAACCTCGCACCTACCCCAACTCCTACAGTGTGCCCCAGCAGGGGGGTTACATACCACACTGTTTATATGGTACGCCGTAATGCTGGGTGCTTGCACTGTACTAATTTTCTTTCAAATAAAACACCAACAAATTATTATTATGCCTCTAAAAAATTTGGGGTTTGGGTCTCATTTGGGTGGGACTAAGGCCAAATGGGCTTTATGTCTCACTCAAGTGGGACGTAAGCCCCAAAAATAAAAAATTGGGTTTTATGTTCCTGCACCGGTACTCACACAATAGTATACTTTAAACTAAACTACGTATTTTCATGTATCATAAAATATCGGCTCCCATAACTAATTTATTTATTTTAAAATCAGAGTAAAAGATCATAAACTATTCAGTCTTTAAAACAGCATGTGGGTTGTGCAACCCAGTAGTGCATTTTATTTAATTAGCAGAAAAATCAGAGTAAAAGATCATAAACTATTCAGTCTTTAAAACAGCATGTGGGTTGTGCAACCCAGTAGTGCATTTTATTTAATTAGCAGTTGTAGGGAGAAATTTTGTATTGATATTATAAATTTTCTATTTATCAATAAATTTAAAATAATAATAATACAAATTTAGTTCATCTGTAGCCTTTGGGTACCAACTACGATACCAAACATGACTACATACTTCAATCAAAACAGTATGCCCTCTTTGAATAAGATCGGTGTTATTAATTCTTGTTAAGTGCTTTTCCTGGTATGAAATTTTCCCCTGATGGCCATATAAATACATATTTCATGCCATCAAGATTTGTCATTATACCTATACTCACCACCAGTCATGTTAAATTATTTTATCTCAACATTGCAGTGGTTAATTTTGCCTTTATATACCCTTTTAATTTGTGCGTACCATACAGCTAAAATGTGAAGGGTTAGTTAGAATTTTTCTTTTTATATGCGCATCTTTCATGATGGAATTTCAAATGTGCGTTACCATAATAGAATGTCTTTCGCAGACCTTTAAATAAGTATAGGTACAACCTAAAAAGATCAAATTCCGTTGTGTTTACCTATACATTTAGATGAAAAGGCCGAAAATGGCATTCCAATTTGCGTTGACTTTATATAGTCATATTTTTTTTTCTTGTCATAAAAAAAGCCTATATACCTACCTACTATTTTTTCTATCTTCTATAGGCCAATGAGATAGTTAAGATAAGATAATAATTTCATAACCTTTTTATTATTTAAATGACATCAAAAGAACATTCCTCCTGCCATTCAAATATGCAAATAATTTCATACCAACCTATACCTAGACACACCTCCACAAAAACACCCATGCCTTTATATATACATAGAGAAGAGAACTTATACCCTTGAGGCATTTTTGCTAAAGAAAAAGGTTTTAGTAATTATTTCTGTGTATATAAATATTCATATTTTCTCTCTATCTCCATTTCTCTCCCTCTTTCTTTTATTAGTTTTCAAAGGATTTACTGGAATTGCTTAATTAACCCCTTCGAAAACAAAATGCTTAAAAACCATTTTGAATAAATTTGTATCTATGTATTTGGGTAAAAATATTGTAGTTGAACATTTCGCACTTAGTTTCACTCATTAAAGAGTTCCATAAGTTTATCACTCACTTTGTTGTATAAATATACATATGAAGTCAAGTCAACCTTAAAACTCCAACAATAATTATTTTTTTTTAATATGAACAACTCATTAATTGACAATCATTGTTTACGTTAATTGTGTTTTACAACAATTTAACAAAATTGTAATTACCCAGAGCACACCTTGAAATTGGAAATTGTTTCGCTCATTAAGCTTTCTATACAATCATCGCCCATCAGCGCGAGTCAAAGGATTCACCAATACTATATACTATGTTGGCAGTTATAATGTTATCTGTATACGTACATATATTTAAGTATATTTGTGTTCAAAAACAAATTTGATAAATTAAGTTAATTTACCCAAAAAAAAAAAATTAAAAATATAAAAAAGGACCGCGCAAGGCTTTGAATTTAATTTAAAAACCAAAACGGGCGCAATGTAAAACGAATGTTAGACAATAATGTACTGATACCCTAGTGTATAGGTACCCAAGTCTAAGCGAAAATTTGTTGTGGGTTGTATTGTGGCAACGCAAAGCGCCATTCCCAAAAAAACATCGTCGTCACTTTTCAAAGATTTAATTATAATTTCAATCTTAAAAACACCCTGAGCACTTTGCCAACACAACAGGTTGTCAGCATGATGGTGACCCGAAAATTGCCATCAACATTTTATTGGAAAAATATTGTGGCCCCCGGTGGTGGTGGTGGTGGTGGTGGTGGTGCGAGGCTGGATGAGGCAACTATAGCAGAAGTCCTCCTATATACATATATGATGGTGGCAAAGTTTTGAAGGAACACAATCACAAAGTTTGACTTCCGTCGCCGTCGCCATCGGAAGTCAGTGGTTCTACTATATATACGAAACACATCATCTGTTGGGAGTTGGGTTATGCGATTTGGGATGTGGAGAATCTAGGCGGAGAGGGGCGAGAGAGTGTTTTGCGTTGTATTTCATCAAAATTTAATCACCTTCCATGTGATGGGCAGATATTGCGGTCGAACTTGGCAGAACAACGGCAGTGGTTGAATTGTGATACCAACCCCAGCAGCAGAATTGGAGTAGACCAACCAACTATATATGTTAGGGATATTGGTTAAATCAATCTCATATATATTTCATCCTGTCTGTCTTACATCAATGTTGCAGTAGCTGAGCGGGTATTTGATAACCCAGATTGAATATATAGCGAGAAGTGGCGTGTTTTTTTTTTATTCTTTTTTGTTAGTCCGTTTAGAAACACCAAAGGGGTTTTTGCAAAGAGCTTGTTTTTTTTTTTTTGTTTTTTTTTTTATTCTATGAAAATATAGCACTGCAGTGATTTTTAGGATGAGTGACTACTTATTTTTTTTACACTTCCGCACATTTAGAGATATGAATAGTTATGGTTCTGAAACTCTGTAGGATTTTACTTTATCGCATTTTCTTTTCTAGGAACAAAAAGGCAAGATAAATTTTTTGTTAAATATTTTACGATGATAACTTTAATAAATAAAAGCTCAAGAATAAAGAAATATGGAAGAGATGAAGAAACAATAATTTTTTTGGTGTAGAATTTGTTTGAAGTTTGCTGCTTTAGTTCACAGATATCTCATTTTCATTCAATGAATCGATAAATTTAAAGATTTCTCTGCAGTGCCTCAACGTCTTAACTGAGAATATTTTGGTAGAGATATTAAAAATGAATTAAGTATAGTATATCGTCGTAGTAGCCCTGGCGCAATGGTAAGTTGGTTGACAGTCCATGTCAAAAGTATGGGGATCGAATACCAGCCTATTTCACCTAAAAATATTTTTTTTTTTTCTGAGGTGCTGCCTCTTGCGAAATCATGAAAAATTTGTTTAGTATCTCCTGCCGTAAAAAGAACCTCTCGTTTTAGGCTTTTGGATTTGGCAGAAACTTAATTTCTTAATTCCTATTTCGTTTTAACAACACAAGCTTCTAGATTAAATTCTAATAATTCCACAAAATATACGAAAACACGAGAAGACGGAAGCTATGCCGTGAGACTTAGGACTTTGCCATTGAGTGAGCTACAATCGAAATACTGCCAAATCCTGAGTCATATATACATACAACAATTGAAACATAATGTGAGATTGTATGGTTGCAGCCGAGTTAATCATTGAGCAACAAGCGAAAAAGTACTGTTCGGAGCGATAAAAATGTTTGCGACCGTTAGTAACAGAAATTTCACAACACTACCTGACTTTTTCCTGTAAATTATTGGAAGCTTTTGTAAAAAAATTATTGAAATCGGTTAAACATATAATGAGATAATCAAGAAAAAAAAAATGGTTCTAAAAGATGTAGATAATAATCGATTGATAAAAATTAATTTGTTCTAGTTAAATGGTAGATCGTACTAATATTAGCTCATACATAATAGACAATTTTTTTTATCAAAATCGTAAAAGTTTGTTTCGAGAAAAATAAGATTTTCCTTAACGTACCTACCGTTTCCTTAGATGTAACGTTATTTTTGGTAATAAGAATAATTTTTGTTTCAAATCTGCTAAATAATATTGAAAAATAGCGAGTTGTCAAGTTAAAAAAAAATATCGACCGTTGTGTCATCATTGTTCTCAAAATATTAAGTTTTAAAAAAAAATTGTAAACTTTTTTCGAAATCCAAACATTATTTTTTATATGAAAATTTGATTTAAATCAGTTGAACGATTTTTGAGAAAAGCGAAAATAACAAAAAATGGTTTTATGGAAAGTGCCATCAATTTTTCGATTTTTTTCAACTAAGATTTATAGTTTTGTAATTTTGTTTTTAAATTGGTGCAGCCATTTTTACTTCCGATAAATAAAATATACCTAAGTTATGGATTCGTAAAAAAATTCGTATTGTATTTAATAAGACCCTAGTTCTTACTGGAATATAGATAAAATTATTATTAATTATTACTATGACCATTTTTACTTGCGATCCGGTTTTCTGTTTTTCATTGAAAATTAATAAGAGCATTGAATTTTGAAAACAAAAATTATACTTAATTACATAAAATTTTGAAAAAAATTAGTTTGAAATTTTTTTTTAAATTTTTTTCTTCAGATTTTTGAGTTTGAAAATTAATTTTTCAAAAACTCTTCATTAACACAACTTAAATTAAAATGAAAATTAAAGAAGAGATTTCTGGCTTTTCAAAAAGGTATAGCATGGCATTGTAAGTTTGACCGTTGTTTTTAAATAATTTGTTTTACGTTTTAAGTAAATTTTTTAGAAAATTGCCCCTCCCACCTAAACGGGGGGAATAGACCCCCCCTCCTACACGATTTTTTCTTGTCTTAACTCAGTCTACTCACTCTGACTTTTTGGTGCACCTTATACCAATAACCCTGTATAGGTACTATAATATGTAAAGTTATGGATTTGATCAAAATAGCCAAGTTGAAAAAAGTGGGTCTCGCAGTTCTACCCGTCTGTCTGTCTGTCCTTTTGGCTGCAGCCTAAACGGATAGGTTGATTTTCTTTAAAGATGGTACCTAACGTTTTTTGGGCATTCCCCCCACACGTTTTTTTCATTTTGTTAAGACCAAAAATAACGGTACATGCCGTACAATTTTTTTTTTAGCAAAAAATGAAAATTTTAAAAATCTTAAAAACGTGCCCACAACTTAAAAAACAATGCAGTATTTTTTTTTTACAAAAAGGCAACCATTTTATAAAAAAAAAATCCGAAAAATGGTTAGAGATGGTACCTCCCATAGAACTTTTTTTATTTTCGATTTTCTCAAAAATGGGTTCAAATGATTTTGTTCAACTTTTTTATGGAGAACGTTTCAAAAACTTTTCAAAGAATTGTATATCTATTTTCCATTTTTTTTTTTGACTTATTAAAAAGTTTCAATTTTTTTTTGAGAACTTAATAATTCGAAAACGACATGGTCGATTTTTATTAAACTTAGCAATTTGTTAACATTATTTGGTAGATTTTAAACAAACAAATTTTTTTTTATAATAAAAAATTACGGCAAACAGTTCAAAAAAAGTTAAGGAAAATAATATTTTTGTGTCTGATATTAGTAGGTATACGATCTACAATATTATTGAAACAGACTTTGTACTAATCAATTATTAAATTATTACAAACGATAGGTATCTCTTATAAAAGCATTTTGTTTTGGTTCTCTACCATCTTATATGATTTTAATTAAATATTTTGAATTAATCTATATCTCTAAACTATTATAGTTTAGTGGAGGAAAATTATTGAAAAATAAATTAAAAATTAAATAATCTTTAAAATTTTCTGGTTCCTTAAAAAGTTTACGTAAACTTTATAAGAAAAAAATAACAAAATTTCAAACATTTTGATATATTTTTTGAAGATAATGCGATATTAAAATTAAAAATAACAGATTTGAAAATTATATTCATAAAATTTTTCGGTCAGATTCACAACACATAAAATACATTTTTGTTGGTTGCATTTTTTGCAGTTTTTCAAAATATAGACAAACATAATTTTGATCAACTTTGCCGGTTAAATACATTTGTTTTGAAAAATGGGACATGATATAGGAGCTGCAAATTGTGAGTATTCTTCAAGGTTAAGTATTTAAGATTTTATCGTCTGCCTTTCCATATAGAAATAAATATTTGTTTATTTATTTATAATTAAATAATTTACAAAATGAATTTATAAACTATTTTTTTAATGAAGACATCAGGGCAACAGGGCCATATGGTCACATCTTTTGAAGGGAGCAAATAATTCAAGTACATTTTAATAAAAAATTATCAGAATTATGACATATTGGTTACTTGTCCTATCTCCAAATGTATAAATGATCTATAACTTATTGAGCAACAACTCGCTGAAATCTTAGATCCAGCTAGTTTGCAGTGACTCAAAAACACCAAAGAAGCAACATCACTTCTATTTTTATGTAATATCTAGAAATAAATATGTTTCGCACGAACTTGCTCTTATGTTCGATTACACACTGCATGGTTTTAAATTTAAATTCTGAAAAACTATTCAATTCATCTGATTTTAAAATAAATAAAATAGTATATGTAATAGTTTAGCTTAAGGCAGTTTTATATAAGAATACAACAAAACGATTATTATACATCACTGTTTAACACTTAATGCATCCATGGAACATATTTTTTGAACTGAAAAATTCTTAGAAATAAACATTATTAGAAATAAATTGATTTAACAATTTCTCAAATTATTTTGACACCAACTCAATTTTTTTTAACAAATCTTAATATTATTTTGATCAGTTTTTCAAACAAATTTTGTAGCTTAACATTTTTTAATACAAACATTTGGTACGTTAATTGTTAGTACAGTAAAACACGCTTAAGAGAAACTTGCAAAATGTCACAGTCTTTCTTTCACTTAAACGAACCCCGCTTAAGTGAAAAAAATTTCACTTAAGTGGAGTCCGGATAAGTGAACAAAATTTGCACTTAAGCGGATTTAAAAATTCCAAAATGGGTTCTGACATATTCAGAAATTCAAATGTCAGTTTCGTGATGAAAATTTGGTGGAGGTGAAAAATAAAAACGAAGTAAAAGCGATAAGCAAATTTTTTGTTCTGTTCTATTATTTAACTGAAAATATGTTTCAGGTATCCGGGTTTTTCACTTATAAGCGAGTTTCGCTTAAGCGGAGTGTTATAAAGGTAATTGGTCAAAAAAATATACTCGGTTATGAAAAAAGTGTTTCAGATAAGCGGGTTTTTCTCTTAAGCGGGTTTTACTGTATTTATTAATGTGGAAGTAAAAATCTGATTTCGAAAAATACACAGCAGTTTTTGAAATATCGGATTTTCGATATTAAATATCTACTACTAATAATAGCTCCCAGAATTTTTTATTTTTATCAAAACCGTAAAAATGATTTTTGAAAAAAATAAGATTTTCCTTGACGCTTCTTAAATACTTGTGTTGTAGATAAAATTTGCTAGATACTATTACAGAACTGCAAGACGCCAAGTTTAATAAATGTCAAAAAACAAATATTCGAAAAAAATTTAAATTTAAATTTAAATATTATTCATTTTAGGCCTTTTGTATAAATTAGGCAATTTTATGTTGCTCGCGCACCAGCTGCTTTTAGTTGTTGCGATTCAAATTGGGTTATATGAAAGAACCCTCCACGTAACTTTAAGTTGCTCCGAATTGTTCAAAACTTAGTTTCCGGCAACACGAACCGTCGCTTACCCAGGCCGACAGAGCAAAAGTAGTATGCAAAAATGGCGTTTCCATTTGCCATTCTGGCTTTTGATTATTATTTGGACAGTCAGATAATCAAACATCACCGAAGAAAACTAAACGGTGACAAAATTCTATAAAAAAATACGAAAATACGAAATGCGGACAACTTACTCCATGTTGCCAACAAAAAGTTTACCAGTTAGCACAAATCCATACTACAATTAAACTAAAATATTCAATATCAATCAACATAGAAATTTATGTGAGAGTTTGCGCCGTGTGTAGGCCTGATGTAGATAGCCTATATAGGGCCTATGGACTAGGGCTTACGCACGTTAATTCGATATTTTAAAAAAACATCCAGAATCTCAGAATTCCTAAATAAAATTTCGCGATTCAAATATGTATGAAGTTAAAAACTTTTCAAACAAGTCAAAAGTATGTCATAGCCTCGTAAAACTTTCCATACATAGAAAAACTATATGTATGTCAATGATCAGTTTAATCGATCAATGTTCACTGAATTTATGTGAAAAGCTGGCTGAAAAATTATATTTCATTTGACTAAATAATTATTCAAGCCGTAAGCTTTATTTTGGAATCAAAATATAAACTGATTTAACTTCTCAATGATAACTATAATTGACCCCTTACCAAAGTTTAACATTCAAATAATATATATATTTTCTTTGATTACAGCCACATGCCAATGGTCATTTTCATTATGAATTTTATAAATTTTTAAATGCAACCGACAAATAAATAGCAAAACAAGCAAGAACTTTGCACATGAATTGGCAGAACCAACATTTCTCCAAAAACCATTATTATCTACATCAAATGCACTATATGGATAGAGAGGAATATAGTATCCTTGCTTTATATTGCAAAATATCTTCTGATAAAGTTTACCACAAAGTTCTTGAAAATTTATAAGCAGTTCCCTTGCGAGGAGAAAACTTTGCTTGATGCACTTGGAACTTTCCCCATCACAGTCGATTAAAAATGAATACGATGGAAATAATTGATGACAGCTGCGATGAGAAGTTTATGTCTTCATTCTCCCAATTTAATCTTGTCTTCATATCGTCATAGTCATACATCTTTCTGTTTAACCCACAACTCCTTGACAAGACTACATATCTTAGCATCATCATTATCATGTTTTCTGTGTTCTATTTTTATTTCTCAAATGAAGGATATCATGTCAGAAAATGTTGAACACATAAGTGACAGCAATTTGTAACATTTTTAACCCCCACATATCAGTCTCACAAAATATTTTACTTCACGATTTCCTTCCAAACTAGAAGATACTATAGATACATATAAGAGAGACTTTGAGAAATTGTGACCCTTCAAGGAATAAAGTCAAATCAATACGTTTTACCGCATGTCAAGGATGTATATTGGGTGCCCCACCAATGATGATGATGATGATGTTTACGAACATTATACCAGACCAGAAGCCAACCATCATATATCTGCAGACAGTTTTTGCAAAAAAAGACGAAGAAGAAAAATTATTACAAACCATACATCAAATTTATTTTATTACCATTATCCTATATATCCTTGTGTGCATGGCATTTCAAAAACTCAAACCGATTCGAATTGAATCATAAATTTTTTATTGCAAATCGAAATGAAACATTACTTGGAAGTTGGAGCTTCGTTTTTACTAAAAAAAAAAAAAAAAAAAAAAAACCAATAAAAAGTAGTAAAACTGGAAACATGCTCTTTTACTATGAAATCATTCATGTCCAAATTATAAGAACTAAGGTTAATGTGCTGGCTGGCCTTATACAAAATTCGATGTTTTATGATCTTGCTCTTAATACATATTTATAATTAAATACAAAATTATTACAAAATAAATGTAGAGCTTTTGAACAAAAGCGGGCCTGTCCCATATTGAATTTTTTGAATAGTTGAATAGGAATGGTAAAACACTATAACGAGATGTTATGTTCGTTTCTGTTTGAAAAGCCATGTTTTGATGATTGTTATTTCTATTTCATAGAATAGAACCTTTTTTGATTGAAAATTCTTTAGAAATCTATAATGGATGTGTAAACTTAATTATTTTCTTTTTTGTGACCTTTTTTATTATAAAAAGTATACGTACCTCTTTTGGATTTTAAGGAATTTTTTGTATTTTCTATTAAGTTATAGGGTATAACCAGAAACCATACGCCTGAAACGTCACTACTATAATTGTAAAACACGAATATTTGACTTACACCCACAAGAAATATCTATTTCTATCTATTTTTTTAATAATAAAAATTCTATATAGGTACTATTTCAGTAGTCAGCCAGTGGCGGATCCAGGACTTGGTCATATAGGAGAGGTCTAACTATACAAATAGAAAACTTAAATATAAATAAAACTTGCGTGAGCTTTGTGTTACATTATTTATGAGCGTGCAGTTAGAACCGCCATTTTCAATTTTCAAAAAAAAAAAAAAAAACAGTTTGTGCTTAAGAAAGTATAACTTAAAAAAAAACGCAATGTTGAAAAAAAAATATTTACGGCACAAAAGAAGCACAAGTTGAGCACAATGCAGCTCAACTTTTTCTTTGAAAATCGAAAATGGCCAGTGCTAACTTCACGCTTCACAAAATTTATTTTTGGCCGTAAAAGCTTTGTGCGATTTTTTTTATCTCTTCGCGGTTCTTAATATCATTTTTTGAGTAAAACACAGCACAACTTTGATGTTTTTGAAAATCGAAAAATTTTTGCAAATTTTCGAATTAAAAAAAAATATTTACGGCACATAGGCTTAGCACAACTTTATTTTTGAAAATCGAAAATTATGGTGCTAACTTCACTCTAAGGTCGTTCGCAACATTTGCGTTCGATTGTAAAAGTTGCAAATATTCGATTTTTTTTATCTCTTCGGTTATTAAGTATCATTTTTTGAGAACAAAACAACACAACTTGTTTTTAGAAAAACTAAATTTTTAAAAATCGAAAATGGCGCTAAAAAATGGCTAGCCTCTAAAAACCATAGTACGATTTTTTTCTACGACATATATATGTCAGTATAAGTTGGGCACATCGCAGCACAACCGTTTTTTTTACGAAAATCAAAACGATACATTGCCTAAGTTTTTAATATTTAACATACCTTAAGCCCTTGAACTAAGTTTATCTCATAGAACTGTTACGCAATGTAATGTAAGTATAGGTATACTCCTCCACCAAGATGCATTTGAAGTTTGGAGGTAGGTATTCCTATACACCGATAGCATTAAACAAAGCTATGCTGTAGCGCTTTAACAACAAAGTACCTGCCAAGCTGTGATATTAATGTCAATTTGTCTTATTTAATAGTTTTTATTTTTGGTTTTATTTCGTTATCATATTTGTTATTTATTTTCAATTTGTGTCAGTGCCATCGGGATGATGCAATATGGGAGTATAGTAGGCAGTATTACATATAATGTGATGTGAAGCAGAAAGTAAGAATGTTAAATGAATTGTTTTGAGGAAAATTGTATTATTGTAAGTTTTTATTACCAGATAGAATAAATAATAAACTCTTGAAGAAGTGAGAAATTCTTACAAAACGTTGGGTGAAAGAATGGAATAAAAGTTTTTTATTCGCATTCATATTTCAAACAGACCAAAAGAGTAGAGCAGCAAAAGAGAATTTGTATTATTAAAAAAACCTTCTTATATAAAAAATGCCAGGCCAAGGCAAATGATCAGAAATAGAATAGAAATAGTTCACACTAGATATTCGTCATGAAATCTATGTAAGATGAACTTAACTTAACAAAATTTGCGTATTGACAAGGTCCTCACTAGACAAGTGATGAGTCCAAGTGAGATCGCCGGAACGAAACGCCAATTTTTATTGAACTAAAGACCGTTTAAGGCTATTTTTAATATTATAGAAAATTTACATTGAATTTGTATAATTTTCATCTAAATTTTAGTTCTTATTTGGATGAAACGAGTGAATAATATTGTCTTATAAGTAACCAAAAAGCGATGAATCACCATCATGAAACAGTAAGGCGAAAGATTGGCAACTGATTATAATTATTAAAGATTAATTAATGAATTCCTAATGCTATTGATGTAAAGTCTAAATTCAATCTTAAGATGTTTCATCTCACACCCGTATCCGTCAAGCTGTCAAAATCTTTTTTTGTTATGTCATATCAATTTTATCAAGTCATCTGTCATCATAACGTTGCAAGTCATGTTTGTGTCATTGTAAAATGTCAAATATATTTTTGAAATAAAATAAAACATTTTACATTATAACGACCACTTCATTTGCATTTTTATTTCTTTTATTTGAGCTGAACATTTGGAGTTGAATATTTGAACTGAACCCTATATTTTGTTATATTTGGTTGTAGATACCACTCAATCATTGTGGCATGTTCTGGAGAACGAAATTTGCAGTCAAATCTGACTGAATACAACTCAAAATGGCAGCATTGCTAAATACTATACCCCTCCTTTCCCATCGTTCTACATAGATTGGAAGTGCAATCAAAGATTTTTCAATGCAATAATTATTTCTTTAAAAAGTTATACATGGCGTATGAGTGTTTTTTTTCACATGAACTCAAAAAATTACTTCGTCAGAAAAAAAAATTCTGGTAGTTGACAATAGCAGTTAACTATAAGCAAACCATGAAATTTATTTCAATATGAACTCCAGAAAAAAAAAACAAAAATGTAGCATAAGAGGTTTTTGTGTGATAACACACTTGCAGTTAGCAATTGGTTTCACTTCAGATTAATTATAGATTCAATTATAGAAATTTGTTAATTTGTATTTCAGTAGTCCAACACATAATAGGAAAGCACCAGCACAGTCAACAGCGCCGTTTGTTAAAAATTCTAAATTTGCTGTTGCTGGTCCATTGCTGACAACTTTAATACTGCGATATTCAGAAGCACCAAACTACAAAAAATAATAAAAACAATTTAAACTTGTTGCTGTCATTGACATACCCTAAGCGAAGCAACGGAGTTGTGTGAGTGGGAAAAAACCCCCCTAAAAGGGAGTTAAAATTCTTTGAACTCACTTGATATGCTGGTTGTCCAAGAGAAGTCGTATTTTTCCTATTGAACCCTTAAGACTGAATAAACTGAATATTTTTGAAAAGCGAGTCAAAAATCCACAATCAATGGGTCAGAAGTCCACAAGAATTTCTTGTAGACTTCTAAAGTTCTGGCCCACCAAGGTGGGTCAAAAATCCACAGTGGGTGGGTCAAAAATCCATTATGGACTTTTGGCCTGTGGACTTATGACCCTGCGCTCTGCTCAGCAATTACACATCGATAACGTTTGGGATGCATTTGGAAAGTCATGACTTTGTCACCACTTTCTCTTTTGACTTTCAGAATCCATGAATTTGCATACATACGTAAATCTATAATGCGTTTTTAATTAGGTCAAAATCGAAAACTAGTTCCATGATTGTGACATTTTAAATTTGTGAGAAAAATGCGAAAAAGTTAAATAAAAAAAGAACTAAAAGTCCACAAACCTTTTGTGGATTTTTAGCCCACCTATGGTAGGCCAGAAGTCCATTTTGTCCCATTGATTGCAGACGTCTGACTCAATCTATAGTGATTTATCAAATATTAGGTTTATTATTATTGAAAAAAAAGTTATTATACTTTTTTGAATCTTAAGGTGCGTTTTAAGAAATCAATAAGAAATAATATTTTGTTCACTTGTTTACTAGACACCCGCTCGAGAAAATATTTCTAGACTTATGACCCACTTCTTTTCTAAAATTATGGAATATTGACCTACTTTTGTATGCACTTATTGCTCATCGGGTTGGGTTATAATTGATTTGTTCAATTTAACCCACCTAAGTGGCTCAAAAGTCCATTGTGGACTTTTTGCCTGTGGACTTATGACCCTGTACCGACAAAATCAACTTTAATGTATTTATCTCTACAAATAAATCCTGTCCTTCTTGTACTCATGAAAAAATTAACAAAGTTTTACATTGAACATTCAAAAATGTTCATTAAATAAATATGATTTTTCATATTTTAACACTGATTGGATTATTTCATCGGCTCCAGCATTTGAGGATTAATCTTAAAATTTCTGTCACTGTTTCAAATATAGTTTAGTTAAACTCCCCTTACTTCAGTATGCTGCAGTCATTGGAGTGTGCGAATCCTTTAAATATTTAACACCCGACAGTGTCATATCTAAGATAATTTAGTTGTATGTTTTTAAACTTAAATTGAAAAGGTATATATACAGGTTAGAGGTAGGAGAGAGTTAATAGAAATACGACACAGAGAATATAAATTTAGAAAAATTATTAAAATAAAGCCAAAATATTAGCATTGTATACAGTCAAGTTTTGAAAAACAGTCTAGTTTTTAATGAGACCCTAGAAAGTTTTATGAAAATACAAGAGGCTGGCAAGTGTTACTATCGAAATTAGCAAGACCCTCGCTAGTTTCAGATATATGCTATTTCACCACGAGAGGAAAAGTTGATTTATTTGTGATTTAATAATGGGAATTCCGTTCATTAAACTAACCACTAGTCAATACAATACAGATGTTGAAAATGAATAACTTTATTGCTGGGATGAAACGAAGCTCAAAACAAATTCCAAGCACCTGTCTACTGTAAAATAACAATTAAGTATTAATTTATATTCTTTCCAATTTCTGAAAATTAAAAAAAAATGTTTTATTTTGAAAATAAGAAAAATATAAATCAAACAGAACCTTACCTAAATAATTTCCCTTAAATAACGACTTTCAATTTAAAGCTTTCCTTAATACATTATTATTTTTCTACCAATCCAATAATTTTTGTTTTATATATAAATTAAAGTACCTAAATAAAAATGATTACAAGGGCACGTTTTCACCTGAAATTGTTGAATGTTCAGTCCTTTCCATTCAAAAAGTACCTTAACATACGAGTGGATATATAAAATAAGATAGATTTGTCAGTAATAAACCCTCAATCCCAACCCACACCCGCAATCCAATCAGAAATTCCGATTCACATTCAATTATGCAGCAGGTTGGTAGCGTGTAAAATTGCAAGACGTTTCAACCTTCAAACTGATGCCTCATTCCTGCGAATCCTGCCTGTCTCTTCAAAAGAAAATAATATATCTACCATCGAACTGCATCAAAGGAATTTCATTAAACGAAGCAGAAAAGGTCGATTAAGAGAGAAAATTCTGATGTTCTGGATGGATGTGTGAATGTGTATGTGTGTGCTTGTACTTTGCAAATAATAAAACAAGTTCAGCACATTCTTCAGAAAGTTAGTGGGTAGGTATAGTGTGTAATAAGAACCATTCCATCAGGATTCGATCTAATCGTAATAAAAGCTTCTACATCCATTGTATGTGATGATGTGCCGTCGCGCCGCCATCCATGCCAGTTTGATGAGTTTGAAATGACGAAGGAAGAGCACACACACAATTCAAAGCCAACAGCCAACAGCCCACTCAGACGACAGTTATGATGGTGGGCTCTTCTTATTCTTATCATCATCGAATATCCTCGTAACGATGACATCGAATGTCACGTTTGAGACCCTCAGGAATGTTCTTATTCATTCTTCTTCTTATATACTTTTATTTGGTTAAGTTTTCTGTGCATTTATTAAAATGGCAATGGCAATGGCCATCATCATCGCCATCATCGTTCTTATGAAATTCTTAAAATTCTTTGCCGTTTCAAAAGTAAAATCTCTTTATCGCCAAACCCCATTTGCCCCTTTATCTCGTATATATGTACACTGAAGTGAAAACTTAAGGAGATTGCGTTGAAATGTTGAATTCTTTGGATGCCTCCTCTTGGGAGATCATCTTGGAATTACACTAAAAGGAATTTCCAAATAGACTAAGTGATGATGACGAAGAGCGAGGTTGATAATGAAGAATGAACTCTGAGGGTAAGGATTTATCTTATACAGATGGACGAGGCATTTATTCATGGGGGTTGCCGCACAGAAAGCATGTTGGCAATTTATTTTATAGGAAACAACTCAATTACTCATGGATATGTAAGCAGATTGTAAGCCAGTTAGGAAATACTTCTTACTTCCCCCGTATATCTATACAAATCTACACTACAGTTTTTAAATGCTCCGCGACGACCGTCGATGGCATGACACAAAATGTTTTGAGAAACTTTTTCTTATAAATAAATTCATTCGACTTTAAAAGTTCAGTAGAAAATAAATAAATAAATAAATAAATAAATAAAGAATTAATATGGGCTTAGTGATGGGCATGTGGTGTCGTTCGTTTTTTTTTTTTTTCAGTGAATAAGGAAGGGGACGTACATTCCTGGTAAACCACAGAATGGAATAAATTACATACCAAAATTCAGTTATTAATGGTTTTATTATTGAAAGTTAATATTCCATTAGTTTCTCGTCTTTGATCGCATACAAATTTAATTTAATTAAATTTTTCGTTATAAATCATTTGGATTTAAAGAGCTTGAATTGTTTTTAATAAAGTGCTCTTTTTCTGATTTTTTTTTTGTCGTTATTATAACATGCTTGCAATGATTAACACCAACCTATTTTGATTAGGGAAATAGGGAAAGATCTAAAAAAAGATCCCGTTGTACTTGAAATTCATTGGTTTTGAATTTCTAAATATAACAATGGGATGGAGCTTATGTCAAATATTTAACATTCGTGTTGTGTGGCTTAGAAAAAAAGTAATTTATGTACTTGAAAGTACTAACGTTTAAAATAAGGCTCAGGGGTAAACTGAATTGTAGCTATCAAACTTTCTTTAAACCTCTCTCAGAAGCCATTTATTTAAGTGTGCTTAATTATTTAAATTTACTTAAAGGAACGTAACTTAAATTCTTGTCTATAATCGTTTTCCGATTTAGACTAAACTAAATAACAATTTTGTCAGGTAACGTATACAAATCTCCAAATTGCATACTTCTTGGCTGATTTTTGACAGCATCCAAACAAAAATGCAATAACGAGAAAGAGAAAGCAACTGGAACTATACATCCATTTGCTTTCTCTTTCTCTTTTATATATTTAAAGCAAAAGAAATGAAAGTATTTGGGTCTGTAAAAACTGCCTAACATCTATAAATGTGCGAATTTCGAAACCTTGCAATAATGCATTTCAAGAATGGGAAGACCATGCAAGAAATTGGTAATTTATTGAACCTCGAAGTCACTCAATGCCCAACGGTCCAATACATCCTTAAGAAGTAAAAATAAAAATGACCTATTCAAAATAAAATAAAAAATAGCGGTAGAATTATTTTTAACAATGCGGATGAGCGTTGGATAATTCGAAAAGTTAAGGAAAGTCCCAAAATTAGTGCTCCCAACTCCCAAGCTAGTTGAAGAGGGAGAAAAGTTTCTAGGGAAGAAAGCATGCCCAGAAACCATTCGAATCAACCTTACAAAAAATAGCTACAATGAAGGGGTAGCCAGGAAGAAGCCGTTCTTGAAGAGGTTTACTGATGAGAGCAAATTCAACCTTTTTGACTCAGATGGGAAAGTTATTGTTTGGCGTAAGCCAAATAAAGAGATACAAAAAAAATTTAAGAGCAACCATTAAGCATGGTGGCAGATCATGGTCATCATGTTTCTAAAATTGATCTTAAAAAGGTACTGCTGAAATAATGGACCTACTATTGCTAGAAATTGGTTAGATCTTTGCCAAACAGGTTAAGGATCTTCCAACAAAATATTAAATAATAATTTGTTCACCTATTTTTGAACTCTAATTCATAGGTAGTCTACGAGTTTAGCTTTGATGTGAATTTTAAAGTTCTTTAATAAATATTAATTTTAAACTACATAAAATGTTGCATTTAATTTTTTATTACAGGGTGTCCCGTAACTCAAAGTCAAGTGGGTAACGGGTGATAGAGTAGGTTGTACCTGTTCTGGAAAAAATAAGAAAAAAAATCTATCTCGCTTGTTTAAGTAATAATAGCAATATTTAGAAAAATAGTGAAAATCGATACCCTAGACCTCATTTTTAGGTACTGTGGTCACAAATTTCCGAATTTTGACGTGTTTATTTTTTTTACGTAATCCCAAATAACCATGCTATTGATTTCAATCACAAATTTAAAAATTAATATTGTAAGTTTCGTAAGAAAAATAAAGTTTGACTGAGTCATGTTTCAAAAAAAATTGTTAAGCGAAATTTTACACTCCATATTTAAAAAAAAGTGTACTACACTACCTTTGCAAGTTTTTTAAAAAATTGGCGCGTTTCATCAAAATTTCAAAATGGTACAACACTTGCTACTTATTCATTCGTAAAAAATATTTTTCATTTTTTATTTGCAAAAAGCACCTCAGTTCATTTCAATCACTTTTACGAGAATAATGCTTTTTTGTACTCAAAAATCGATTTTACCAATGTGTACGTAACATAAACAGAGGCACTAGAATCAGACACTGTCTGCCCCTGTCTTAAACGACGAGTGTATCCCGATGTAGAAAATTTCTATTTATCAACTCTTTTAACAATAACAAATTTATGAATTGCAAGTTCGGTCTGTTAAACTTAAAGATGAATATTTATAAATACCCCTCACAAAATTTCACTGGTTTTTGCAAAAAAAAAGTAATATTAAAAAATGCCTAACTGCTAGAAGTAAAAAATTACACAGAAGACACAAAAACATCCAATTACTTCTAACTCTTCGTGCGTTCGTCATTTAAATTATGGGCTTACAGATCACAATTTTCGGGAAAATTGCAAGGACGAATGTGCCCCGATTGATTGATCTAAAGAGTATAAGAAAAGTGGGATTAATAGGTTGAAAAGAACTTAATTACAAAATTTTAAAATTTTACGGACGGTTCAATAAGGAAAAAACAAAAATATGATACAAGAAGGCATGGCAATAGATAAACCCTTTCTTAATCATCTCGGTGCTAATATAGAACCAAATTCTTAAAATTTAAGCGAAATTGGTTCAGCGGTTGTTTTCGGTTCTATAAGCCTCACACAAACTTACATACATTTTTAAAATATACAAGTAGGTACATAAATATTCTTCTTTTAATAATCGATCTTAACCCGAAACACACTCGAACTAATCTTCATTTGTTCATTTTATTAATTTTGTTAACACCGCATATTTTTTCTCTCCTCCACGACCACACTACTTTCTCTATAAAAGATTTACCAATTTTTAAAAAGTTCTACAATACAAGACATGGGTTTATTATTCCTCTCTTTTAAGGTCCTCTCTATTAAGTGGGCTTAAATACATTTCAAAATTTGAGAAATATGAAATATGATTTCGGTGATTTCTAAAAAAAAAAAAAATTATGGGAATCTATCCAAATGCCCATCACTATCATAGGCTATGGTATGGGTTGTTGTCCTTGGGTACAATGCCCTACTTTACAAATATGTCCTATGGGTGTTGTTGTTGTTTTTTGTATTCTATGTATAACATACATTAAAATATCACTTAGGCACTTTAATTAATGCAGGTACCTATAGTGTTGCTGTTGGCTCGTTCGGTGAGCTGAGACACTTGCCTAGAGCTGCTGGCTGTTAGAGCATTCAAAAGCTTGTTGATTCTTATTCGGGGTTAAGAGGGTGCTATTCATTTCTATACAATCATTCAGTGATGTGCGGGTATATATTCATATTTTTTATTTTTTTTTATTATTATTATTATTATTTTTTGAATGCATAAGAATAAGATAGAATATACCTCCTATTGTGTGCTAGATATAATATATTCTCGTATATCTTTTCTTGCTTGATGGTGTGTTCTTCTTTTGGCATATAAAAATGATGCCATCCCAAAGAATACAAATATGTATCGGATTTCTTTATAAATGGAATAAACTTTTTGATGCCTTTGAGAGATGATAATGTTAAAAAGAAATCATCATCTCTCATACATACATATGCGTATATAGCCTTTTGGATTTATCAGTCTTTTAAATATTATGCCAATATTATGCGAATACAACAGGGAACAAGGCTTTTGTTTGCTAAAGTGTCCAATAGAATATATTGTCCTTAGGAGTTAGGGTGTATGATATGATGTAGTATATTTTTTTTGTAATTTTTGTTGTGTGTTATATTAATATACAAGAATGTTTATTTTTCTTTCTATTATATTCACTGGGGGTTGATAGAAATTATATAGATAAATATAAAGAATTCACGTATGTATTTATATGTATGTATTTTATTATATGGCTATGGGCAATGAATAGATTTTTGATTCGATTTCACGTTTGATTTCCTTACCTAAGTATAATAGCAGTGAAATAAAATTGGCAGCCGATTCTCTTTTTCGTTCGTGAGCAGAATAATAAACAATTTGTGTTTATTTCATCGATAATGTGGTTATTTCCAAGAAATTACTAAAAAATTGATTTTTGGAAAAAGAGAAACATGGTTGTGTGTTTTAAATTTGGGATAAAATTTAATTTTACTAAATGGTTTATGCTTCCTATATCAATTATTAGATATATAACAAAATAAATCGACGTTTGAAGCTTATTGGACTCTGTAGAAAAATTGATACATACCTATATATTAGGGTGGGTCACTATACTATAGTATGGTATACAAATATTTGTATTTTGGATTCTAATAGCAATTAAAATGTGTCAATTTGCTTTATACATAAATCTAATTTAGAACTTTTAATAAAAATCAGATGATACCTTCTGCCTCCGGATTGACCTTAAAATTTTGAAAATTTGAATAAAAATCACATTTCTGAAAAATATTTATTTTTCATTGATGGAAACATGTAATCAAACTTAAACAAGTAGGGTGCTTTCATAAATGCATGGTTCCGAAAGTCTGACGACTGCATAACTTTCATAAATGCAAATGATAAATGTCAGATTTTCATAAAAGCAAAACGCAAATGTGCAACTATAAAAACTCACATGCAATCGCCGATGTAAAGTTTTTTGTTTGTAAAATAGCCATCTCCTTCCCACCAGTATATCGTTAATAGGAAACTTTTTTTTATTTTTTTTTATTCCTCTTTCTCATTACGTTTGCCCCGATGAAATTTTTTCTCGAAAATCTCCCTCAACTATGAAATGAAATTTTGAACAGTTTTCATAAAATTTTTGTAGCTGGTACAAGCCTTTTATTGTGGCTTTAATTTGAATTTTTAACTTTCAAAATCCGACCATTGTATCTAAAGATATAAGCATTTAAGTGAATGCAAAACGGGTGTTTTTGGAATTTTGCAAAAATTGGGATGTTCTCCACTGAAACACGTCGGTTGGATATGAACAACAACTCCATTTTGTTGTGTTTTTCCGAGATTTTTAAACAATTTTTTATTTAATTATTATGAAGGTCGTGTAGGGTATACAGTTTGGTTTGATGTATCAAATTTATTGTCTATGTTCGTATAGATGCGAATTAAAAAAAAATAATCCTATAAATGCAGTAATTGACGAGTTGTGAGGTGATGAATTAAACAACAGAAATATGTGAATATCTTTGTTAAAAAAAATTTCAAAAATCTTAAATTTTTACAAAACATGAAGATCAATAATATCTACAATGTGCTGTATGATTTTGAGAATTTTTAAAACATTCGTTAAAAATAGAAAATTTAAAAAGTGGTCAAAATTGACATTATGACGCAAATCAGAAAAAGTGTTCATAAATTCAGCGTAAAACACATGCGCAAATATTTTGTACGACGTTAATATGATTGCAATTGGATCGCATGTAAATAAAGCAACCATGCATTTATAAAAGCACCCGTATTCTATATTTCATTAAATAAAAAAATTATAGAAATAAGTTAAAAATTTGTTTTCGATTCTAAAATATTGTATTTTATTTTCCACGAAAATCCTGTTTACTGTCAAATTTAGGCATAATTGTACGAGACTTGATTTTTTGCTGTAATGAAACCGTCACGCGCTAATTTTGTGCACTTCCTGAGGCTTCCGTGAGAGTTTTGACTGACCTGTTAGCTTCTTGATTGGGTGGGTAAGCGTAAGGTAAATGCAGAAAAGTTATTTTGTTGTCCTCTCAATAATAAATAGAATCAAGCTATTATCTTCAGGATTGGTGGTTCTGTAACATGAGCCTGCCATTTAATAAGATCGTGATGAACTGTTACTTCCATGTTTACGACTAAAACCTGAGACCTATTTCACCAAACACTTTTCACTTTGCAACTTTGCACTTTTACTTTGCAAATTTTGTTTCACCTAACGCAAAATTGCAAAGAGGAAATTATTGAATTGAAAAGTTTTCTTCTTTGCAAATTACGTTTCACCAAACACAAATTTGCAAAATGCAAAGTTCTTTCTACAAAGTGAAAAGTTTTGTTAATTTGCACAGTATTTGTTCTTTTTGTTTCATCAAACAAATAAGCTTTGTAAATTATATTAAGAATTTTGAAAAGCTTTTCAGTAATATGTAAAGAGAAATTTTCATTTGCAAATAAGAGTTTGTTCTGAAAAGTTGTCGAATAATAATAATAAGCAAAAATGAACTATTTTGAAAATGAAGAAGAAAATAATAGTTAACAAGACAATGGCTTTGAATTTTTGAACAACAATGCCTATTTGGCTATAATTTTTTTTTTCAAAATTTTGACGAGTTTACCAAAGAACATGAGTTTTAAGGTCAACGTGTTGATTATTTTGTGTGACAAAAAATAGACAAAATGGTAGAAAATTAACTAACATAAAAGAAATTCGAGGTTGCAATATAGAGATGAAAAAACCAGTTAACATGCGTGAGTCATCTGGCATTGTATCGAACGGCAAGATTTTAAATTTTTATAAGTCTCGACGTTTGATGTATTGGAGCTAAAATACAATTTTTTGTTTTTATTTTAACGAAAGACACTTATTGAAACAATCTTAGCATGCCCTTGCAGTTTGCACACGAGCTTCCAGCAACTTTCAGTTTTTAGGTGAGAAGGGCAAGAAGTAAGAGAAGTTGCTCCCCGACCAACGATTTGAGGAGATTTTTTTGGCATTCCCCTTCACATACACAGTAAGGTGTATTCAACCAAGCTACTTTAAAAGGAAACAACAAAAAAATTTCTACGGTTTTGTTTCTTCGTGTGAAAAGTAATCAGCCTTGTTGTGAGTTTCACCCGAAAAATATTTCACCTTAAAATTTTTTGTTCCCTCGGAATTTTAAATGCTATTGTGAGTTTCCCCCGAACGAAATTTCGTTCGCCTACTGGAAATAAATGAACATTTAGGCTGTCAATAACATTACATTCCGCCCGAAATGAATGTTCACAATAAGGGGAATTTTTTTTAACACAAAATTTCGGGCGAAACTCATAATAGGCGAAAAGTGAAATATCAAATGTTGTTCGGGCAAAACTCATAATAAGGCTGAATGATTTTTTTTAACATCTCGCGTTTGAGTTTCTTTTCTAGACCGTTTTGATATTTTTTTTTTGTTGTCACGACACTATTTCCAAATATTATTTTTCTTACAGGTAATTTGATCGGTATGAAAACTTTGCTCATTTGATGGGATCTTCTTTTCTTTAGGGCAAATACACTTGGTAACTTCTTAGTACTTACAAGAAGAAATATCAAACAAAATCTTGCTGGAAACCAGAAAGTCTTCTAAACGCTTTTTAGGTATTTTAGGATGAGTGGCAGATTTCAAAATATGATGTTTGATGCAGTTGGAAGTGATGCTTTTTGGCATATATAATTTTTACGGTGACATCAGCAAGTTCCACAAAATTTGGTTCTTTTTTTGTATATTTAGTCATTTTAATTTGAAACCGAGTGTCTTTCATAGCACTTTATTACTTTTTCATAAGTCGGAAGTAAATTACCTTTCAAGTCACTTGTTTCACCAAATATAGAATGATTCCAGGCCTTTGAGTAGATACGATTGATTCTAAAACTAACAGTGACTCACTTTTGTTCTAATTTAATATAACCACTTTTCAAGAGATGAACGATAGAAGGAAAAGAGAAGAGAATTTCAGAATATGACTTTAATAACTGATTACTAAGGATAAATAACTGATTCCATCAAAAATAACTGATCACATTAGCAAAACAAAATATAATTTAATGAATTTCCATATATATTTTTACTCACCAATTTGAAGTATAATTAAAAAAAAATGGGTAAGATTTAAAATCTTATTTACTGCCTTCTTCAGGGGAACTTTATTACAAAAAAAAAAAACAAATAAATAATGAATACAATAACTTGTAATGAATTTTTTACATTAATGAATTTTCTACATAAATATATAAAACGAAGTGGTTTTCTGCTCCTATTAAAAAATTCACTATAAGGAACGTGACCAGATTCCCTTATTTTGAAACTTAAAACCTGATCCAAAGGCAGTTATATCATACCGATTGCAATAACATACTAAAAATGTAATATCAGGCCCAATTGACAACATATTTTTAAACTCATGCCCTATTTACAAAAAAAAAAAATCCTGGATAAACTCTTTAAAACTAAACTAGGACTCAATGTAAAATTTTTATTATGGTTTCAGTTATACTTATCAAACCGTAAATAGCTCGTTCAGATTGATGATTTCAGATCAATTTTGAATGAGGTCGAGTCATGTCTCTCTCAGGGCAGTCATTTATAACCACTTTTGTTCGATTGTTTCGTAAATGATATTCCCAACGTTCTTAAATTTTCTGGTTGTTTGATGTTTGTGGACTATGTTAAATTGTACCTATATCTTCGAATTGTGTCTGCTTAAATTTTCAAAAAGATATTGATTCATTTTTAAACTGGTGCATTTACAACCATCTCCAACTAAATATATCAAAATGTTAAGTTTTTAGTGCTTACAGAATTTTGTCATCGGAAACTTTTAATTATAAACATGGATGATGGAATTGAATCTCTTTCAAAAGTCAGCACAGTTAAAGACCCAGTGTTATATTTGACTCGAAATTTCCTTTTTCAGCTCACATAGTTTTTATCGTATCGAAAGTCAATTCTATTTTAAGTTTTCTTCAAACGAAATTCAGGCGTTTTTAAAGATGCTTATGCCTTAAAGGCAATTTTTTGTCATCTTAGAGTACTGCTGTGCAATTTGGTTCCCAATTTATGTAACTGCTATTATAAGAATAGAAAGAATTCAAAAAAAGTTCACGCGTTTCGCCTGAAGAAATATGAGACATTCCATCGTCTGATTATTTTTCAAGACGTGCGCTACTAGATTTGAAATCTCTTGAAAGCTGCAGACAAGCTCAATGCGTTCTTTTTATAAAAGATATAGTAAGCGGAAGTATTCAATCTGAAGAACTACTAGCGTTAGTTTCATGGTATGTTCCGGTAAGAAATCTAAGAAATAGAAATCATGTCTTCTACGTTACCATTCATCGAACAAATTATGGTCTTAACAACCCAATAACTCGTTCATTAAAGTTGTATAATTCTATTTCTATAGTGAAGTCGATCTATCAAAAAGTAGGGATAGTTTTAAAAACATTGTTTTGAATCACTTTTACTCCTAAGTTGAGCCAGCATTGTATATATTTATATTAATTAGTTTAAGTTAAATGTAATTACCAGCTTGTAAATCCATTGATGAACAATTAAACAAATAAATAAATATTTGGAATATTTTTTTGGACTCCTTTTTTTTTGAGATTATCATCAATTATTTCATACAAATAAAACAATTCTCATCTATTTACAAATTTTTATTTATAATTGGTACTTATATGTAAATCTTAATGCATAGAAAAATTTATACTCACTGCACTAATTTTTTACCCTACTCACAGTAAATTTAATTTTATCGCAATCCCTTATTTTCAATGATATCCCTTCGATGAACTTCAAATCCTTCAGTTTTGTTTCAGTCTCAAAGTTATACGAATGAATGAGCTTAGCTATTATTACCTTGGTTAACATAAGACTATAACGCCAACCTGTATAGGTAAGGTAAGTGAAAAGGTAAGAGTGTATTATATCCATTGATCAAGAAGAAATCCTTCAGAGATTAAGTTTGTGTAGGTACATATAAGAAAAATATCTACTTACCTATGCAAAACCTCAATCCCTTCATGAAAGGTACATATGCGTATGGATGGCGTTTAGCAACATTCTCTTGCAAAAAGTGCTCTGGATAAAATTCTTCTGCCATTGGACCCCAAAGGGCCGAATCTCGTTGCATATTAAATGTGTCCAATATGATGAAGGTACCCTTAGGTATAACAATATTCTCTTCCAACACAAAATCCTCACTGACACTTCTCAATGCCATAGGGATTGTTGTAACCAAACGTAGGGACTCAGCAATAACCATATCCAGAAACTTCATATCCTTCAGGTTATCACCGGATATATTAGAGACATCGCCATTTGGGAATGTTGAGTGTATCTCTTGGCGTAATTTTTGTTGAGTTTCCGGATACATCGCCAGACACAGTAATGCCAACAATATACTGTTTGAGACTGTTTCGAATGCCTGCAGATGCGGAGAAACTTAAATCTCACCAAAGATTTTTATGTAAATATATATATGTAGGTAGAAACCTCTAGCACTTACAACCAAAACCATAGAATTGCATTCATCCATAATATCCTGTAACGTGATTTCCCCATTTTCTGCCAAGTGGAAAATTTGCTCGATGAAATTTCTTTTCTTGCGTTGCGTGCCCTCGCCATCGTCCCATGAAGCGTCCTCAATGGTACTTGTATTTCTTTCATTCTTTTTCCATTCGTTGTGTTTTCTGCTCACAATCTTTCAATAAAATTTCGATAATATAATATTTACTTATAGAGTGAGAGATGTCCTTGGTGTCGTATATACAAGGACCTATATATAGCTACCTACACATGTTTTATATACTCACGTCTTTGACAAAATCTGCGGCCATTTTATTGAGTTCTATGTCTGTGTTATAGAGTTTAGTCATTCGAAACAGGAAATCAATTTGTAACCATGGTTTGATTGTTTTTATCGATGATATCTTCAAGAGTCTGGACGCAAAAAAAAAAACAGAAAAAAAAGTTAAACAAAAAAATAAATAAATCCACAACGACGACGATGACAAAGATAAATAAAAATGAATATGATTGGAATTTATATAGGAGGTCCTTATTTAGAGGTACTTATATAGGTATATACTTTTTGTATGTTTGGGCGATTTCATGTTCATCGTTTTCTAAGAAATTTGTTTCCGTTCCCATAGTGGTTTCTATAACAATAGTTAAGTTTTGTTTTTAATTAATTTCATTGTTTCATTTATTTATTCAGAGCAGAAATCTTACGACACGCTGTGACTAGAACTGCTCTGCTTATAATGTCCTCGATCTCGTGGAATTCTTGGACGCCTAGGTAATCATTGAATTTCGACTCAAGTGAATTGGCGACGCTATTGTATGTTGGAAAGAAACTCATGAGTACACTGTAGCTGAAGGTGGGATTAAGTTGCTTTCGTCTTATTTTCCATTTGTTACCTTAAAAGAAAAAACAAATAATTTTTGGTTTTATAAGATTAGAATAGTTTTAAATGCAATTAATTTTTGTTTAGACTTTTATGAATTTCAACTTTTTGCTTATTAGTTAACTTCCAATAAGCAAAAAAAAAAACATAATGGAGCATATATAGTCATAGTCATATTTTAAACCCAAATCTAACTGAACCTGAGTCTAAATTTAAGACCCAGGACCCATGTTCTGTAACTCGGCGATAACTTTTCGAGGCGAGAAACGGCGAAAAATGAAACAAAACCCATTGGATTCCTATGAGTTTTGTTCCATTTTTGGCCGTTTCTCGCCGCGAAAAGTTATCGCCGAGTTACAGAACATGGGTCCAGGTTACACAGCTGCTATTCATAAAGTTAATTTGGCAGCTGAGTTTATGTAGTTATGGATATATGAAACAATAAAAATAAAAAAAATAAAATGATTTGAATATATTAAATTTTTAAAAACAAATTTAATTTATTTAATTTTAATAATAATTATATCACAAAATAATTTTTAGGAATTGAGCGACGCGTTTCGGTTTTCAAAGAACCATCATCGGGCTTAATTTGAGGGTTCGCGGTGTTGTTTTGCTAAAATTTACTTTCTTTATGACCTTATGACTTTCTTTATCATAAAGAAAGTAAATTTTGGCAAAACATCACCTCGAACCCACAAATTAAGACCGATGATGGTTCTTTGAAAACCGAAACGCGTCGCTCAATTCCTAAAAATTATGTTGTGATATAATTATTATTAAAAATAAATAAATTCAATTTGTTTTTAAAAATTGAATATATTCAAATCATTTTATTTTTTTGTTTCATATATCCATATATGTTTGAACATGGAGACCACACCACAAAGAGAGATAATGTAGTTAGAAAAAGGTTTAAGGATATTCTACTACAATTTTATGATAATTTTTCTTGAATCTTTCAAAAAAACCACTGACCCCGAAATTGCAAGCAGCTGTTGTCTTGTTATTTTGTTATTGTTGTGCAGTTCTTTTGTTAAGAAAAACATAAACAATACCTACGTAAAATAATTTATAAACAATGTTTTTATATACACAAAAAAATATAAAACTTTAAATCAGTCGTTCTGAAAAATTTCGAATTTTATCTTTTTGTTTATTTATTTTTGACGTTTAATGGAGTTAAAGCTTAAACATACATACATACCTTCTGTCGTATTTATTTTTAGACTCCAAGTTATCGTTTAAAAATAAGTTTAAATTGTCTATCAATAACTTAAACCGTTTAGCAAAGACAAAATCAAAACATTTCTCGAAAAACTAGGAATATTAGGGTGGAGCGTCAAATTTTTGTTTCGATTTAGCTATTCGAATAGCACTAAAAAGTTGCGTTATTACGTAAGCTACCCGTAAAAAATAAAAAAAAAATAAAAATTGCTTTCCTTAGCCCTCTACCACAGGTCAAAGCTTTGCAAAATTCGAAAAAAAATCGTAAATTTTTTTGCTTTGCTCTGTATTTCCGAAAGTATAAATCCTACAAAATAATATTAGTAGTAAAAAGAAAGATAATTAAATTTCCTATAAAAAATGTATAACAACTTATATTGTATGATTAGCTGTTCTCGAGATATATGTTAAAAGGCGCTACATAAATTCAATTTTTTCATATATTTGCGCTATGGAAATCTTTTTTATCTGGAGCGAGTCACAAGTCACATCACCCCCTTTGTTGGATAGAACTAGCGATCAGGATTCGGAAGAATTTCTTTAAAAAAAATCTTTTATTGGAATGTCATTTTCGGACTTGCTTTGTCACACTCAAGCTGTTAAACGCTGTGTGAAGATGGTATGACCGAAGCTTCGATAATAGTATCTGGTGAAAAGGCCAGAGACGGGCTAATAAAATCAAAGATATATTCTCGAAATATATTGCCATTTTTCCACAGAAAAAAAATTATAAGTTGAAAAATAAAATGGGTTATAGTTTCTGAATGGCGTATTATGTATTTTTAAGTTTTTATTTTCAAGTTTATGTTTATTTATTTGTCCACATAAAGTTAATATATTATAATTTGTGTTTTCTTTTTTAATGAATGATATCATATAATTTATTTCAAACTTGTGAAATAATTTTAACGTTTCCGAAAAAAAAAAATTTCCCAAAAAATTGAAACTTTGAGCTAAGGTAGAGGGCTAAAGACTTAATCCAAACTTTTTTTTTTTAATGTCAAATTATTCTACTCATCGAAACGCAAAAAAATGGAGGTATTCGAAATTGATACAACAACTTTTATTTTTCTCCATACATCGACGCTCCACCCTAATGAATATGCCCCAATATAATAATAAATTATTAATGATATTCAATTCACGCAATGTTGTAAAATACTAGATAAGTTTCCCATTTGGTTAAGTTTACGATTTGGTTAATGAACTGTCAAATTTTGTATCAGTTAAATAATTTACACAATTTGGTTAAAATTCCCCAAGGATTTTTCTGCGGAAAATTAAGCACATTTCTGTGATAAACTTAACCAAATGTCATAGTGACTTTTAAAACTAGGCGTCTTTATGATATATTAGTTATCTCAGAGAACAAAAAAAAAACTGCCCTGGTTCTGTAACTATCGCATTGATATTATTTGGCATAAAAGTTGTGAAATAAAACGTAGTTTATACAAACAAAAAAGTAATTAGGACGTCTATATTTTCTGACTATTGTGAATTTACACAAATCCACATAATAGGTCTTATGGATAAACAATTAAAGTAAATGCTTCTACTTGAAATTGTTTGCTTTCCGAATTTCAGTTGAGTTGAGTTCGGGACCACTTTTACTACGTTAAAAAAAAAAAACGAAAGTTAACTGAAGGAAAAGTAGATATCTACCATTAAGAAAGCGCCATATGATTTTCTTGTATTTCCTCCTTCCCTTTGGTATGTGCAAAGTTTAATTTTTTTTCGAGTCTCGAACTATTTCTTTAGAGATTTGTCAGATCAAGAAAAAAAAAAAAAATAAAAAATCGGAAAAGAACAAATTTTAGTTTTAAAAGAAAAAATTTAATATAAATCAAACGAAAATGGATTCAGTTGTGGAAAATTATACGTAACAGATCTAATATTATGGTAATGTATGATAAAAGAAAAAATTCGAATGGAGACAAAGATTTATTTCACTGTCTAACCCTCCTTTACAACACGGAAAAAGTCGGTACATATACAAACGGACATGGGGTCCATTTGGACCCCACACTGTTTTCTATGAATTTTTTTGATATAGTATATGATTGACATTTTTATTATTCATTAATAACTTTTCTAACAAATGTGTAAATGACTTGCAAACATTTTTTAAAACAGTAAAGTTGAAATTTAACTACAAAAGTCATTTATCAGGCCATCAAAAAATTTTATGATTTTTGCCCAAGAACAGAAGACAAGAAAAGCAGAACCACCAATGCGATTGTTGTGGTAGATATTGTTGCCTTCGCCACACAGATCGTCCTTTAAATCAATTTAATTGGCTGAACACAATGCCCTGCATGCAACTGGAATCGGAGCCGCAGCTGCAAACGTCGTGTTTTTTTTATCTACCCACAATGAGATGTACAGCTTTTTGTATATTGTAAAGAAAAAAAAAAAACAGCCACGAGTTTATTTTTATTTTTTCTTATTTCTAATATTTTTCTTTTAATTAATAATATTTTTCGAGACACAATTAAGCACTTAAAGCCTTAATATTTTTGAAACGTCAAAAATGCTGTACATGAAAAGTTAAAAGCTCGCGAAAGTATGCGACTCCGACTGCAGTTTCGTCTTCAGTTGCGTTTCATTCTGCTCGTAGCATTGATTTTGTGTGTATTTAATATTTTGACAGGTGTTCCGGCTGCGACTCCGGCTGCGGCTCTGTCGCATTGTGCTCAGCCAATAAGGCAGAACCTTAACACCACTTGCAGAATGGTGTATATGGTCCCTAAATTATCTTTTTTTAGAAGATTTATCACTTGTAAAATAACACACACTCTTTTAATCTTATATAAACAAAAATTACCCTACCAATGCAGTATTTTGATTGATTGAATATATTTTGTAAAAATTAAATTTCATGCGGGTTTCATGTGTTTTAAGGCACTCCTAAACTTTTCGAAACATTTTTAATCTTGAACTTTTATAGCCAACAAGTACAAATATTGAAAAAAGATTGTATTAGAAAATAGAACTCAACACAGGTTCTGATTTGTTTACCTTTTATTTTGAATGTTTACTCTTTGTTTCCCATGTTTGAGAAGCAAACAACCATCAACCATTCAATTTGTGTCCTACCTAACCTATATCTACATATATGTACATATGTATAGAAATATTTGTATTGTATTACAATTTCACCCGGCATTACTTTTAATCTCTTAGTGAGTGATATGTTCAGCCATAATCTTTTAAATAAAATATTGTATGTATGTATATACCTATATGTATTTTTTATTCAAAGACGTGTGCATGAATAAATTAAATCTTAATAAAGAAGAAAGTAAATATTCCGACACGAATATTTCATTTTTAAGCTAAAAGTAATTTTGAATATAAAATATTGCTGATATCAACATTTCATCGCTTGATACCCTAAAAGACAATCGAGTTCATTTAAGTTCAATTTAATCAACAACAAAAGCCTAATTCTGTGTTATAGGGTTTGTATTTATAGTGATGGTCAAAGGAATCTATAAGGATTCTTAGATTTCTCCCAGTCTCTACAACTGCCTATTAGAGTTCACCCCATTTGGAATATCTGTCACCCTTTTACGGTCCAAAAAATAGGTTATTAGCCCAGCATAGTGTAATTTTATATACCTACGTTTTGCTTTAAAAGGGCTTCCATAGCTAGGCTATGTAGTTTTATATTCCTATGTAACCTTTCATCTTATGAACATTATTAATATTAATATTCACTCAATTCAGCCTCTGTCACTAAATAAGCCTAGTTTTACCAAAAAGGTCACCGTCCGATTCTCACAATAGTCAAGACTCAAGAGTGCAGCTTTTTTGTTTGTAGTTTAATTTATTAAGATATCTCCTTACTATAACAAATATGTGGTTATAACTATGATATAAATAATGGTTTTTCATTTTTCAACGCCAAAAAATATTGAAGCTTTTGGTGCTTGTTTGTGTAGCGAGAAAAATTATTAATTACAAGAAAATTATCGGAAATAAAAAAAGTGAATAATAAGCCCGTGGTTGTTTTCTTTTCTTTAAAATATACAGAAAACAGTAGGTACCTACAGCTCATTGTGGGTACGCAAAAAATTGTACTTACCACACTTTTTCACAGCTGTTTCAGCTTCAGCTCCGTTTCCAGTTACATCATTCTGGCAGTAACAGTGACCGAAAAAGCCGAATAAAGATCTCATTCACCAAATATTAATATAGGTACATAACTTTTAACACTTATCAAACTCTTTTGGTTCAGTTGTTACGACACCAGCGCTATTGCTGTTTTTTGCTAATTTTTTCTTTTTTTAAATATTTGGCCTCGAACCACGCATCACCTATTGCCATGCAGTAATTAAGCATAAAACCTAGTACGCTGCTGATGCGAAACGAAAAATTCCATACAAAAATGACAAAAACTAAATCATAAACGGAAAATTTCGTTCTGCTTTTCGTTTTGCAGTCAGCGTTGCCCCCTATTACAATTGTAGCGTTTTTGCTACATTTTATTCCAAAAAAAAGTCACTACGTACATTCGGAAAATATTCGTTAAACATTACAATTTCAGAAATTTAAAATAGAGTATATTAAAGATGATATAGGATAATTGCCTTTGGCCCTTAAATTCGCCAGTAGTCCTTTTTTGTAAAAGCTTTAAAATAAAATCAAAAATGACAGTTTTTCGTTTTTTTGTATGTAGGTACATGTTTTATTTTTCATACCGTTTTAATTTGCTATTTTGTTTTTAAAAAATGAACATACTTCTTCAAAAGCTTCCAAAGCAGAAGTACACATGAAGCCCTATTAAATACTGTACACTATTAACAAGAAAATTTAAAGTTTTAAGAAATAAAATAAGAAGCTACACAAATTGGCAATAATTATTAAGCCATTTTACTTTATTAAACTATTCATTGATTGAAAAGTTAAAGTTACCTTTTAATAATTGCTTAATGTTATCTTTATTATTATTTTTAAATTACTTATTTTTGTTGTTAAAATTCTTGAATCAACAGTTAAAATTATCGTTATCATATTATATGTTTTTTCTGTATTAAAACAAATTACGATTAATTTTCAAATAATCTGCGACGCTACATTTTCAACCGATTGGGGGGGCAACACTGTTTGCAGTACGCTGTTCGAAGAGCGAAAATTATAATTGTAGCAGATTATTTGGAGAAGTCTTCGCTCCTTTTTCGCAACGAATTAATTATACAGATTATTTATTGTGTGCCGAAAAATTACATTTGTTTTTTTTTTTTTTTTACCATTTTCTAACTTAATGGGTTTCTCTGATTTTTTGCGTTTATGTTTGATTTTGTTTTTGGAATTAGTGAAACTCTCCAAGGATATTTTCCGTTGTGTTTTCGCAAGCGTTTCGTTGTCTGTTTGGAGATCACAGAAAAATTTGTAGTGTACTAGGCTTAAGGGAGATATATAGAGACCTTTGCATTTGAATGCAAAAATGGGAAACCTCTAACAAAGATAGAGTCTTTTTAGTTAGAAAGTAATTCGGCTATAAAGAGCTAATATTTGTCTCGCAGTTAATTAAAATAAAATTATCGGTTTCTGTATGTGTAAAAAGTTTTGTTTGGATAAAATCCTTGTCATTTTTCTGTATGAACATGCTCTTATTCCATTTTGAGCAATATCTTTGGCAAAATTCAAAAATGGTTACCAATTTCGGTACAAAATTTTAATCATTAGACAAATGAAAATTTGTGCCCAACTATCAAATGCACAGGTATTTGAAAGTGAAATTTTTTTCCATTAATTGTGGTTGCCTAAAAAAAATAATTACAGTTTAGTATTATTTGCTTTTCAATAGAAAAAAAGGATACGAGAGTATAAGATACTGAGAATAATTAAGGGCTTTGTTCGATCAGTTCCCGGGACTTATTCCTTGCACTAAAAAAAAAACACTTGGCTGACTTAGGCTATAGGTGAATCCCACAAAGATGAAAAGCTGATATTTTCTACCTTTGAAGCTATTTTGAAAATACTAATAATCGAGCCAAAAATATAGAAGTCTTTTTTTATTACCTGATGGAGCTTATAGCTATTGCCATTCTTTAAAAAAGGAACGGTTATGGGTTTATGAAAAATCATATGTTTCTGATCCCTAAATGGATCTTTTCTTAATATATTGACTAGTGAATTCGCGCCAATTCTTTTCTTTTCTAAGAGCCGACATGGACGATGTTAACTCATCCCATAAATTGAACTGTCATCACTTCCCATTTCTTTATATTTAAAAGAAAAAAATGGTGTCAAAACAATTTTAATTTAGAAAGTTAAGTTTCATGATGTCAGATGTTTAGCTTATCCCGAGGCCAATCGAGTGACGAGCGAGTACTAGCTAGAGAGTTGTTAAATTTTGTGTGTATTTGTAAAAATATATTGCAACTCGTTCTAGTAGCCTTGTAGTTAAATCGGTTTAAAAAGTTTCTTTGTAGTTAAATTAGATAAGTAAAAATTAATTTTTTTTTCTTCAAATAAAATAACAATTTAAAATTGAATGTCAACAAATAGATATTTTTCTCTCTCTCTCTCTCTCTCTCTGTAATCTCTTCACCAAATATTATACAATTTCACAGGAGTTTTGATTTTAATTTCCTAAGATAAAAAATTAACTGTTTATTAAAATTTGTTTGCGCGAAAGGTAAAGCCTGTCCAATGTTTTTTGATCAAAACACTAAGTAAACTTGTTACTCTGTAAGTCAATGCGATTTTCATAATTTTGAGAAGACTTTTAAATAAAATTAAACTCTTACCCCTGGCATGAAGTAATCCTTTTCGAACAAAAAATCCGTCTTGCAAAAATGTTTTATCCAAACATTCTGGAGAATTTAAAACTCTCTCCATTAAAACAGGATCGTCAACATAAAGTACAGACTGAACTCCGAACAAAAACGCCAATGGTCTTTTAAAATACTTGCGAAGATATCGCAACGTTTCCAATAATCCTGCAATAATTAAATAAATTAGACACTTCACTTATTGTTTGTTTGTTTTTTTTTTTTTTTTTTAATCAAAATTTTTATTTTTAGGTACAAACTTTTTGGATCGAGCATAAAACACATTATTATAAACAACAATGGTTGTTGCAATATACCACGTGTGCCATTTAATTGCCATATAAGCTTATATCGCGCCCGATTTATCCACACATAGATTGCACATAGCACAGTTAACACCAATAATAAATGATTTTCAACTGCTGCCATTTCCGTTACCGCGAACGCGATTATTTCGTTGAGCTCTTCTTAATAAATTCTAACAATGGCCCAAACCTAACCGCTGATAAAAGACTGAATGGTTGGAATGTCATTGTCAGGGTTTTTATAGATTTTGTCGTGTGTTAAGAATAAAAAAAAAATATATATAAAGTTTGGACACCTAAGTTATATAGCTTTTCCCAAGCCTCAACTCAATAACCTAAGACAATTTAGGTTGATTAACTATTCATAGTGGTGTTTCTGGCTTTGAATCTTTGTGACACGTTCAAGTCGTTAGTAATAATTTTTAAGAAACCAAAAAGGAGTTGAGATTTATAAATAGATGTTTACAATTTGAAATTCTTCTTCGTATATAGGTATAGGTATGCTATGGTTATTCATATTTATTATATATAGCTCTGAATTGTTTAGTTATCTGATTTCAAAATAAACAATAAAAATTATTAGTCTCACATTTCAAATTAATTTAAAAAAAAATTACGTTGCAAAATAATGAATCTCAAATTCAATTCTTGAAATTTGTATTTTATTATTTTTTGGTATTTTCACAGCAAAACAATAATTTCTTTTTATTTTGAAAACTTTCCTTTGAGGATACTAATAGGAAATTTATCCTTAACGAAAAAATATGTAACAAATAAAATAAAATTCAAGGAATAAAAGAAATAAGGTTTCTTTTCAACAAAATTACAAAAGGAATTTAATAAAATAGAAACCTTAAAAATTACTTCATGACATTGTATTAATTTTGTACCTACCCAACATGAATTTTTATTTGAATTAATTATTATGTATATTTTAATTGATTAGAGAAGGTCTTCATAAATTCTAGATAATGTATACTTTAAACTTCCGATAAAATGTATAGGTACGTATAGGTGGATATTTATCACAATGAGCCATCAATTGGCCTAAGTGTGTCTCCGCCCCCAGCCACTTCTACCTATAGGTGGATATTATGAGTGATATTACATACAAAAATGGAACTTGAGATTTTAATCAAACCTGGTGACGTTATACGAATTTTTATTAATGAAGAAAACGAAAAAGGTGTCTCATGTCTGTTTATCTTTCAGTTGATCTTTCTAGTACTTTCGGCTTACAGCCTAGAAGCCGCTGGAGTGAAATTTAATTTTTATTTTTAACTAAAAAAAGGCACCGTTAAGAAAAGCTTGTTTGAGGAGTGACTTATCAAAATTAAATTGTCATAATTTTACTTGCTCTATAGCTCAAGGAATAATTTTGTTTTGGAAGCATTTTGGAAATAAACCTATGCTGCCCATTGCGTCAGCCTGTGCGTCTGTATGCCTGTACGTCTGAAATTGAGACTAAACGAGTTAATCAATTTTTCTTTAATTTTGTACAAAGCATTTTTATTTGATTTCTTAGAAGAGAAATTCGAATTTTTGTTGTAGCTCATGTATAGCACTTATATAGCACTGAAATACTCTTGAAAACGACTTTTACCATTTTAATTAAGCTTTGTACCTTAAATGACCAAAGTGATAGTAAGAAAATTGCATTTCAGGTTCTTACTTGCGATATATATGTAGGTGCTATATGGCAAGTTATGGATTCGTAAAAAAAATCGAAGTCGGGATTTTGATCAAAGTTGAGATTACGATGATAGCGAAGTTGAAAAAAGTGGGTCTCGCAATTCTGCCCGTCTGTCTGTTTGTATGTTCTTTCGACTGCAGCCTAAAAGGGTCGGTCGATTTTCTTCAAAGTTAGTACCTAGCTTTTTTTGGGCAATTCCCCCACTCGTTTTTTTTCATTTTTTTTCTAAGACCAAAAATAAAGGTAGCTGCCGTACAAATTTTTTTAGCAAAAACTGAAAATCTTATTTTTCTCAAAAATGTGCCCGCAACTTCAATTTTTTAATTTAATTTTTAATTCTATTTTTTTTGCTAAAAGGTTACCATTTTATAAAAAAAAAATTCCGAAAAATGGTTAAAAATGGTACTCCAACCCCCCATAGAACAATTTTTTTGATTTTCGATTTTCTCAAAAACTCCTCAACTGATATTGATCAATTTTTGTATGGAGAATGTTTGAAAAAGTTTTAAAAGTTTTGCATACCAAAATTTTCAAAAAAAATTTGTTTGAATTTTTAAAAAAAAGTTTCAAAATTTCTTTTTGAGAACATAATAATTCAATTTTTATTAAACTTTGTACCCAGCAACAAATGTTTAAAAACCGGTATTGAAAATCTCATTTTTCTCAAAAACGGCTCCGAAGATTTTGATTAAAATTTTTGTATAGTCTAATATCTGTATACGATCTACCATATTATTGGAAAAAATCAATTTTCTATCGTTTAAAAATGGTATCTCTCATAAAACCATTTTTTTTTTATTTTCGATTTTCTCTTTATCAGTTGAACTGATTTTAATGATTTTTTTTTGCAAAAAAGCTTCAAATAAAGTCTCAAAATATTGCATACCAAAATGTTGAAATTTTTTTTTAAATTCCATATTTCGAAAATGGGTAGATGACATTTTTTTTAAATTAATTTCTTAACTCCGCATTAATAAAGGCTAAAAATTGCGTACAAATTTTTTTTATTAATTTCTTTTCACACCCAAACAGATTTTCCCACGGGCAAAACACCAATTCACTTAAATTTTGTTACCTACTTTTTCCGAAAAATTTAAAATATTATATTTATTTATATTATATTATTTATATATTATTTTAAAACAATAAAATAAATACCTAATTGACTGAATAGGAGTGTAAGACTGACGCTTTTATATTTGAAGGCAAAACATATTTAGCGAGTTTATATTTCAGAGCACTCAGTTATTTCCGTCACTTTGACAGAGCAGGAGAATGAAATATAATTTATAAACACCAGTGTTGCCGCTATGCGACTTTAGTCGCATTTTGACCCTTTTTTACCTTTTAAAAAAGTGGCTATTTTGACCCTTTTTTAAAATTTTGCGACTTTTCTGACCCCATCTCTATAAAATTGCATGGAAAAGATTAGTTGTTGATCTGTTAGATTTTTATGCGATTAAAACTAATCCATTTTTTAAGTATTCCCGACGTTTCGTTGGGTACTTTCCAACATTTTCAAAGTATTTTCATAATTTCACTATTAAGTTACATGTTTTTGTAAAAAGTCATCAAAAAATTGGAAATTTACATATTTATGTAATATTTACATAATATTGCATTATTTTATAATTTGAGACAAAAAAAAATAAATAAATAAATATAAAGCACAGATTAGTTATGATGACGATCCCATTGAGAAGCCTGACCTTTGAGTGTAAAACGTCTCATTAATTCGGGAAAATTTTATCCTTCATACAAATTTTTTCCCAGTGAAAATTTTTTCTCGGATTTTTCTTGAGCAGTCCGCAGTTCAAGCGCAAAATCCAAACTTTTTTTCAAACTGTATATGCAAAAGTCTCCACATAATTTTTCCAAGACAAATAATGTTCGATACATTATTTTCCTGGAAAAAATTTTGACATTTCGTGAATATCACGGTTTTTATCAACCATGTGGATGATGACCAAAAACCATAAATGAAACATGAAAGAAAGTTACGGGAATATATTATATAAAACAGCTGTTTTCACTCAGTCAGCGGCGAGGAATGGGTCCAAGAGGGCTAAATATTAATGCGGCGACATTTTTTAAAGCATGAAAATATCCTAAATTATCACAGAAATGATTTTTCTTTGACAAAATATACTCGCAGTAAAGGCTGCAAACCCTCTGATTTGTTTGCTTTTTTAATATATGCAATGTATATTTTCAAAACCCTTGAAAATATTTTCAGCTACGTTACCGTCCTCATTTGAATTTTAATTTTATCTCAACACCTTCGAAATTTATTTTAAGAAAAAAAAATGTATAGATAAAATTTAGTTTTGCTCGATTTGCGTGCTAGGCCTGTGTATTAATTACATATATACATTTAAATAAATCTATGAATTGCCAACCAAGGTAATATTAATAATATTATGAATGAAATAAAACAAATTTATTCGTTCTTAGAATTTTTTTAGCAGCAAAAAAATATACATCACTTTTATAATAAAGGCTTTAAGACTTGAAGAACACTATACCATTTCGAGAAGGGACATATATGAACGAACTTCGCGCGGCTTAAAAAATCTATGTTCCCGAAAATGCTCATGCACCGGCGATGACGGTGAAGGGAAGGCTTTAGTTTATGATTGCAGTAAACCCTATGTCTGTAAGCCCGGTGACGGACATCACCGATTAAATGCTCTTTTCCCGATTGCAAATAAAAAACCTTTGTTATGGCTAAATCGGAAGTCACTAACCTTAAAAAAGATAATATTATACTAATTATACTTCTTTACTGTGTATATGTGCAACCTGCTCTCACTCTTTATTCATCGCCCTCCTGCTACTCCCAAAGTTTCTCTTTAAATACCATTTCGGCTCATATAATATAAATGCCAGAACCTTTCAAATATATTAATTTTATATAACATCCGATATCAGACAATAATATAGACTGAGTATACCAAATCCGATCCCCCGCAACTCTTAATGCGTGTCATACCAATTCAAGTCCATTGTTATGAACCGCATTAAAGCATTGGATTAGCCATTTCATCCGATGTCACTTTCCGCCCGCAGTGCGCGACCGACTATAGGTACGGCTAAATTCAACACAAAGCTCCAACGCCTTTGTATATAGTGCACAAAATTTCCCAAAAAAGTCCAGCCAAATTGAATTATCATCCATCGCAATGATACGTAGGTATATAGCGACGAAATGCAATAAATCATACCAAGTATTTTGTATACTTGTAATTCAATAATTATCTGAATAAAAATGTATTTTACTTTTAGTATCAACCATGAAAACTGATTTGTTTTGCTTGGTTAATTTTTTTAATATAAAATTAAAATTACTCCAAAACATGTTTTATTTATACGGATTTCGTTTCATTTTGCTATATATTAAAAAAATTTCAAAATACGACCTTTTTTATATCGTGACCCCTTTTTATGTGACTTTTTCAAATTTCTCAGCGGCAACACTGATAAACACAATGCATTGTGTTGAAAGGAATTTAAGAAATTGAGAGACGTCTCATTTTTTGATAGCTAAAGTGAGGAATTTTTGTGAGGAATCATGTTTAGATTTGTGAGGAAGCAAAGATCTCTGAGGTCTGTTAAATATAAATTGGCCAATTGCCTTCTGCTCACAAAACAAACATGCGGTTTGAGCTCATCTTTTACCGAAACATCTATATATAAATAGTCTTAAATTAACTTTGTGGTACCATTTTCTCAAAAAGTATTTGACCGATTTCGATAAATTTTATATGGTTGGAAAGCCACAATTGCGGAGATGTGTAGAATATACTTGAGACACGCATTTACACACTGTGGGTCATTTTTGTTTTTGCACTGTCGAGCACTGTGTATATTGAAAAAAAAAAAATTAAATTAAAAAAAAAAAATGTCGAATTTCGACACAGGGCGATACTAGTAATAAGAATTCTTCTATTGTTCTTTTTGTTTAGACGAACAAATCTATGGATTTATAACCCTAATTTCTCATAAAAATCGAGATTTATTATCAGGCGCCTACTTATAATGTCGTAGATGTGAATTCTTTGTAAAATTTAATAAAAGATGGTTTTCATAAAATGAACAAATCTTTTACAAAGATTTTTCAAAAATTGATACTTTTAAACTTAGTTCATAGATTTTGTTTTCCTTCAAATAAAAAGACGCATCCATTGTAATGAAAACTGATGACTTTTGAAATGGCATGAAAATCTATACTTCACTGAACTTTTAATGATATACAATATATAAAATTGGCTTTAAAAGCAATCTTTTAAAGAAAAATACAAAAATCTTAAATAAAAAATGAGCATTTCAAAAATAAACTTTTATTTGCTAATAAAATGTGAAGAAAACATTTAAGTGCTTTCTATTATACCTATCTTTTCTTATATTTTTTTTGCTTTCGAAATAAAAAATACTTTAAAGTGTAGGTATAAGGTATCTAAAGAAATTCCTTAGGGAGCCTTCGTTCTATATATATATTGTAAAATTCTTGCACTTACCTTCGAGGAAACTTTTATATACTTCCTGACATTTTGTTTGTTTACTTTTCAATTTAACTACCGCTACTCCATGTACGAACATCAGTGATATCCGAGTTCATTGATTTAATTTATTATTGTTTAACTTCAAAATTTCATGAATGTGACTTGTGAATTGTGATTCCTAAGGACCAATTTGAGGAATGGGGACTTCACTGCTACCTGTTAATGTGTTGGGTGGAATTGCATTATATTGGGTTTAATTGCATAACATAACAGTGGTGGTGCCGGTGTAGGTTGAATTGGTTACGGTAATTGGTAACTTTAAATTGAGAGGAAAGAAATAATAGAAAAGAAAATAAAACGTGTTTTTTTAAGTTTCATTCTTAAAATGTGGAAAAAGTAGGTTCTTTGTGTTTTAAATATTTTTCTTCTTAAACTTGAATGTGAAATATTTAGGTACCTATAGTATAACTTAAAATTAAGTAAAATGTTTCTAGTTTAATTAAATGTATGAGTCTGATGTAATGCTGACCTTATTCCAGGCAAAAATATTCCAGTCAAAAATAACGCAGTAAAAGGGCTACACATTTCTATAAGCCTATATTGTACAATTACATAATATTTCGGTTAGCACAATATAGTAAATGATATTAAAAAAAAAAATTATATTTATCTTCCAGCAATTAACAAACTCAAAATAATACTTCTAAGAGACTATAATCTTTGGCAATAATATGTCGAGTAAGTACGGTCAATTTTCACCAATATTTTAAGATAATATGGCTATTGTCTCGTGTTCGAAAGAAAATATGTGCACGACTGGGTCGCACGAACTTACTATTATGTGCGATCACACTGTGTTTTTAAAGTTTAAAAATTCAAAAACTATGTATAATGTATATTTTATCTTATAAAAGAAATAAATTAGTTTTGGGAGCCTATATTGTATACCTACTATATTTTACAAGTTTAAGGTAGTATTATGCGAGTTGGTACCGTATTGTAAATATGCATTGAACTTACAGTTTAGACTGAAAAATTGTAAAAAAAAAATATGTATTTAAACATAAATTGATTAAACTTAAACTTCTGAAATTGTTTTGACACTAATGCGATGTACATCATCCGACTTCTTAAGAACATCTCAATTTATGATAAAAAAAAAATTGAAAATCGTTGGAACGGTTTTTTTCTATAGTTTTTTTATATATTATACCTACTACCTACACATTATATAACATTTTGAAATAATAAATAATAATAAATAAATAAAAAATTGTACGCAATTTTTAAGCTTTAATTATTTTGGAATTAAAAAATTAATAAAAAAAAATTTCATCTACCTGTTTTCGAAATATGGAATTTTCAAAAAATTATTTTGAATTTTTTTTTTTAAATCAATAATTTATTTTTTTTGAAAATTTTGGTATGCAATATTATTAGAACTTATTTGAAGATTTGGTGCAAATAAATTCATTAAAATCAGAAACAGTCGAAAATCAAAATCGAAGGAGCCGTTTTTGAGAAATATGGGATTTTCAATACCGGTTTTTTAACATTTGTATGGGAGGTACCGTTATTTTTGGTTATAAGAATAATTGTAATTAAAAATCTGCTAGACTGTTAAAAAACTGCTGGGAACCAAGTTTAATAAAAATTGATCGAGTCGTTTTAAAAATATTAAGTTCTCAAAAAAAAATTTTGAAACTTTTTTTTTTAAATCCAAAAAAAAATTTTGGTATGCAAAACTTTTAAAACTTTTTCAAACATTCTCCAAAACCAAAATGGTGAATATCATTGTAACCGTTTTTGAGAAAATCGAAAATCAAAAAAATGGTTCTATGGGAGGCACCATTTCTAATCATTTTTCGGAAATTTTTTTTTAAAAAAGGTTGCCTTTTTGCAAAAAAAATTATTGAATTTTTAAAAAAAAAGTTGTGGGCACGTTTTTGAGAAAAATAAGATTTTCATTTTTGGGTAAAAAAATTTGTATGGCACCTTTGTTTTTGTTCTTAAAAAAAAAAAAAAAACGGATGGGGATAGTGTCCAAAAAACGCTAGGTACAAACTGTGAAGAAAATCGACCGACCCGTTTAGGCTGCAGCCGAAGGGACAGACACAGCGCCGCGCCGTAGCAACGTAGTGGCTAGGGGGTGTTCAGCAAAGGGGATTTCACGGATTTTGATATTATTCTGAAGGGTAAATTTCCTTCACTTAGTTCTGGATTTTTCTAAATTATTCTTTGAACTAAACAACTGAATTCTTATTGTATTTAGTTATCAAAAAATATTTTACAGTTTCGACCTTCATTTGGGTTTTTAATATGTCTAAATATTATTTAGAATAGAAAAAAACTCTTTCTGTAGAAGCATTTGACAAAATAAAATTGTACTAGATGTTCGTTCTTTTAATCGGTTTTTGCTTTAATATTTATGTTATTACTTTTAAGAATTTGTAAGAAATACAGAATAAATAATGAACAACCTCTGAAATACAGAACATTTATGTGTTTTTGTATAACAAATAATTCATAATGAACATCGTCTTCAAATACAGAACTGTTCATTATTATAATGAACGGATGGTCACCAACACCATTATTTACTCCCTCAGTCGACATGTTAATACGTTGAGGCCGCATGCGTTGTATTCAAGTGTAGGCATTGACGTATTATATATGGACTGCTAGTTACTTGTCACTGTGCAGAAAAATGTTCCAAGATATCTCAGCGCTTTTGAAACTAAGCACCCACATTCGTTACTAAATAGACGCCAACACTAAAAAAAAATCGTTAAAATTCAAATATTTAAGAAGAACCGACAGTAGATGCAGGCATTCGAAAAAGTTCGTTTTTTATTTAAATTGAATAAAAGACATTTTTGCTTTAGGTTTTTTCGGGTTATTGGCCAACGAATTTTTGTTGGCAATATAGTGCATTATTACCTTACAATATATATCAATAATAGAGTTCTGATTATCTGTAGGTACTACCGAATGTGCTGGCGAAGGGCAATTTTTTAGAAATGGACGTTAAATTTATTAAAATTTAGTAAATTGCAATTACTTCGCAATTGTAATGTATAAATTAATTGCATATTACTGCGTAACATTTTTTTGTTGTTTAATTTTATTTATTTTAAATTCATTAAACGGCTATAGAATTTGGGCTTTTTTTACCTTAATTTTTGTGTTATGTATTTTCATATACATACATATATCGTAAATAGCTTGACCGATTTTGTTATAATTTTGAGATACGGTACTCTCATAAATTATTCAAATAATAATGTACCAACAAAATGTACAAATAGTTATTTTTCATATGACCGACGAATGATAGAAAAATCATTTTAATTTCTAGCCACGTTAAAGTATTGTACCAAAAGAGCAAGTTTGTGCGGTGCAATCTTGAATTTTAATTTCCACAGTGTGTTCCCTTTTGACTTCATAGTAAAGGAAAAACTTCAAATTCATGTTCAGAGATACATATTTTAAAATGTTCAAAAAGACGTTGGCTTATTTGCATAGAACCTTGATTGATATAGAGCGCTTGAAAGAAATTTTGTTGCATTTTAAAAAGCTTTAACTTTTTGTCACTATTTTATAAAATATTCCGAAAACATTCTTACGAAGCGAATACAAAATAAATTAACTTTGCAATTTGTTCTTATCTAAAACTTATATAACTCATCATCATCATCACTAATTACAATATAAAATCCCTTTTCATATATATATTTACGAGTATCTAATCCATGATATCCATTTATCTTTTTCTACCCCCATATATAGAACTATCACAAACCAAACTTCACGAAATATACCTAGATGACCATAAGGAAATTAAACTCAGTTGGATGGTGGATTGGTACAAACAGGAAGTCCTATTTCACGTACAAAATGCATTTAACCCCGAACATCGTTGGTTCTATTTGGGCTTCTCGAAACGCGGCGAATTGGGGGATGCTGATATTTGCTTTTTTGAAAATCAGAACGGCTTCTTCAATGTCGTCACAGACACGTACACCAGTTCCGATGGACGTTATGTGCACAAGGATTACCAACAAGATTGCGAGCTATTCAAAATGGACGATGCGACTCTGGCATTCAAGAGAAAGTTTGACACTTGTGACCCTCTGGATTTTAGGATGCATGTATGTCACTATAGAATATACATATGTATATATATAGAAGTTACCCAAATCATTTTCCCAAAACCAACAACCTACATCCTGCCATATAGTTCTCTCTCTCTCCAACCCCCAAAAACCCCTTTAAACACATAGAATAGCACTAAATAAATGTCCTATCTTACAGGAGGGAACAATGTACATAATGTGGGCAAGAGGAATAATTCCCTTAGCCATGGAAGACCACCAATTTGCATTTCCCAATGCATCCAAACGGGAATCTGGCATTAAAATGATGCAGCTTCTGAGGGCCGATAAAATTATCATACCCGAGACGTAAGTAATTAAAACTGCCACATATTGTGGTCCCCCTTATTTGTGAGTGAGTGTGTGTGTGTGTGTGTATTCTAAATATATGTGATTTTGATTCTCAAAAGGGACCTAAAACAAACTGTGATCCGGTTGGACAATGTTAAGGTACCATCAAAAGAAACAACATACTGGTGCCACATTCAGAGGCTGGACGACTTTCTCGAAGTCAAACACCACATCGTACAGTTCGAGCCGCTTATTACCTCCTTCGACCTAGTACATCACATGGAAGTATTCCACTGTCAGACAGATCCTTCTGTAGAAATACCACTCTACAATGGAGACTGTGATTTGCTGCCAAAGGAGGCTAAAGTGTGCTCCAAGGTAATTGCCCTGTGGGCAATGGGGGCCAGTACATTCACATATCCACCAGAAACTGGACTCCCTGTGGGCGGAGAAGACTACAATCCTTACATACGACTAGAAGTACATTTCAATAATCCCGATCTGATAGAAGGTGTGTGTGAGAGCGATGGGAATGCTGCTGCTGGTGTTCTGAACCGGATTTAACTTAGATTTGATTGCTTTGCAGGACGTATTGACAGCTCCGGTATGAGGGTGCAGATGGTGTCCAATCTAAGACAATTTGATGCCGGTGTCATGGAACTCGGATTGGAGTATACAGATAAAATGGCTATTCCACCCGGTCAGACGGGATTCCCCCTGAGTGGATATTGTATTGCCGAGTGTACAAGAGTGGTATGGAATTTAGATTTTGTTGATTTTACTTGACGTAACTGCTGTGTTTGTAATTCTAATTTTTTTTTTTTTTTTACTGTTTGTGTTGTTGTTGTCTATGATGTCTATGTTTGTGTTTGTACTATAACTACCATAGGCATTACCAAATTCTGGAATAATCATTTTCGGATCACAATTACATACACATTTGAGAGGAGTTCGTATTCTAACACGACATTTTCGAAAGGAAGAGGAGCTGAGAGAGGTCAATAGAGATGATTTCTATTCACATCATTTTCAAGAAATGCGAAATTTGAGATATAAACCTAGAGTTCTACCGGTAATTTAATTTGAAATTTGTTTTTATTATTATTATTATTATTCTTGTTTATTTATGTATAGGTATTATAGGTACTACGTAATTTAATGTTTTTTTTTTTAATTGTCTTTTTCATATCATTATGTTAGTAGGGCATTTAAAATAGCAGAGAACATTTCTGTGTCTTGAAAGACTTTTGAGACTTCTTTATTAAAGAAGAACGCTCTTATGTTAGGAAGATAAATTAAAACCATTCGCAAATGATTTGAAAAATGCACGAGACATATAGAAATGCCAATTTATAACTGCAGTTACAAACAGTTGTTCGCCATTAAAAGTCTGCGTGAATTATCGCACTTCACGCGGCTATAAAAATACTCAGTGCCCGAACTATATACCTACCAGCAAAGGAACCTGGTCCTGTGGTGCCATTCGCTTCGCTTCAAAATTTTAAAATCTTTGATATATAATTTTGGCCAAGCGATTCATTCCTTACAATTTCACATGTATGATTTAATTACTTGATGAATTTCGACTGTACTTTTCAAAGATTTTTTTCTCATAATTTAATTTTACTCCAATATAAATTGAACTTCTCAATGAACATAAATCATTTTGTATAGTGTGGGTAAGTTCATTGAAAAAAAAAATCAATTTAAACTATATCAGTTCTTCCTTAACAATTTCTAACAATTTAACCCATAAAATAAATTTAAGTAGAAACTCATTTTTCTTATAATTGTAAAGCTGTCCAATTTATATTTTAAAAATAACGAATTTTCAAGAAAAAATATCATCATTCATTTTAGGAACTGCACTATGTTGGTACAGCTACCAACTAAGCTTCACCTAGAGCATAACCATCTATAATAAAAAAAAAAAAGAAAGAAAAAGACTACATGGACTAATGCACTATCTTGATGCAATGCCCCTTTGTACAGGGTTCGGAATCAACTCCCATTGGAGTAGAGTACGTTTTGTTTACTTTTCTAAAAAGATTTCAAATGAGTGGAAATTTGATGCTTTCAGTAAAATCGCAATTAGTCTGATATTTTCAATTTCGAATCCTATATCCAGATTTTAATAGCAATTCAGTGAGTGGCTATAGGGGGTGACGTTTAATTTGTTTTGAACACTTGATGAACCATTAAATGATTTTTAAATTTTAAATTTCCATAAGACTCTTTTATGTCCCATTGCTATACTTAAGAATTATTATCTTGTTTTTAAACTTAAATATGTAGGTTTCATAGCTTTTTTATTTTAACAGTCAAACACTTTATTTAATCAAATTAAATAAACAAGTCTGTGATAATAGTTGATAATTTTGTTTTATCTTTGTTTTAATTTATTTATTTATTTTTTCCGTTCAACAAAATCTAGTAGTGCAATATAAATGTTAAATTCAATCAAATAAAAATTTCCCAAAAGGATTAAATCAAAATTATTAATGTAAATGACAATAGTCCAATAAAAATACCCTTTGAAGATGTTGGAAAATAACCAACGAAATGTGACGTTTCAAACGTGTGAATAATTTAAAAAATGGATTAATTTGTTTTATTAATTGCATACAAAAATAAAAGATCAAAACTAACATACACTATAATTAATTTAAATATAACTGATAAATTCTTCATAATTAAAAAGTAGTTTGTTTCTTTCTTAATAAATACTACATAACTTTTTAAAGTTTACAAATATGTACTCTTTTCTCTTTTGAGCAAATTTGTTTAATTCAATTTCTCAAAGATGCTTTGACGTTTTCACATACAAACTATCGATAGCAAATCGATAATTCATTCTGGAAATACAGTTTTTTATTGCACCTATAGAGTTTAGCTTATCTAATGTCAACCAAGTCACCCTCATTGCTGTAATCGTGACTTTCAGTACAAATTCCAAGGCTATTCAAAATTCATGGACTTTTGTCCAAACATAACAATGCCTACTGTTGCAATTGGCAACAATACAATTCACATCAAAAATAGCTGACCGCAATTTTTCGTCTCTTAAAAATTTGAAATCTTACCTATAGACGTGGCAAAATGTCCGAACTAGGACTTAATGGGTTATAGAATAAGACAACGTTCGTAGAATTCTTCTAAAAGCTAAAACGAAGCGTATATAAGTTTATTTCTCACAAGCCGTCTTTGCACGGGTAGACCAATCATAGTTTCGTAAAATATTAACAAAATTACAACATTAATAAATATTGTAGCGTAGGTAGCTCGGGGTAGTTAGGTTTTTGTTTTACTTATGTAATAAAATATTTTACATTTTGTATTCAATTAATTCAAAATTATATGTTTTTATTGATTCAAAATTATTTATTAGAGAAATTCAGTTTTTAAAAGAAGTTTAGCAAAATTATAAAAGAATTCAATATTTTTAATGGTTGTCAATAATTATGTTGTTACAATATTAGATACGTATTGGGCAGGCAACGTCGAAATTCAACCTCCAAAACACAAAAAAAAATTAAAAACTGGATGCATTTTTTTGGACAAAATTTTACCTTATAAATAGCTTAACATCCATTGGCCGATTGGGAGTCAAAGGGCTTCCCGGGACTTTTAGAAAAAAGTGCCACAAAATAGTAAAATGAGAAGAACGAGTTAAAAAAAAAAATTGACTCCGAAAATGACGAAATAAAAGTTGTAACATTGTGTAATTGAAGCCATAAACAGTCTGCTACGCATTTTCTATTATGTATTTGAGTTAACGAAAATTTAACTTGATTTTTGAAAACATTGCTACAATAATGCAAATTTTATATTTGATGTTTCCTATACTTTTACCGAAACTTCGAAAATACTCACAGCAATCGAAATATCGTTATTTTCTTTTCTGTTTCTGCAACCCTGAAAGCATTGCTGAGAGTAATTTGGGGGCTCCAGACAGCTCAATATTTATTCTAAGAGTCATCAATATAAGTTTAAGGGGCCTTTTGTGATCGCTTTAAGGCTATAAAATCTCAATTTCGAAAATTCTCGGGATTCCAATTTCAGAAGATAGTTTTCCTCTAAATTAACTGAAACTGATTAATTTATCACCACTTAACGGATATCATCTCTTCCACTTAACAGACAAAATTGTAAAGGTCCAAATTTCCATCATTCAAAATCATTTTTTTTTTATTTAGTAAAAAATTTATTAAAAAACAATATAGACGATTAATTTTGCACCACCTTTTATATAAAATACATAGAGCACGTATTGCTTACCAATAATTTCCTTTTTAATTATCTAAAATTATTGTGGGGAAACTAAACTGTTTGGGCTTCCTGAGATTCCTTATGGGGTCACAAAAGCTGTATATTTACTGTAAGGTCTATAGAAATTCAATTTTATTAGAAAGTTTTCTTTTAAAATAATAGAAAGTATTGCTCGCCCAAGGGCCCGTCAAAATCCCGGTTGTCCAGTGGCCCAATCCACCCCAGTAAGTACTGCCAAATGTTGTACCTTAAAGTTATCCTCTTTTTAATAGAACTTTCCATTCAAAAAATATTTTCTAAAATGATGCGCTTTGCAAAAATGTACATCACAAATTGAGACATCTTTAACCCTATTTTACCTTATAAACAGCTTAATGTTCATGTTTTACTCTTAAGTGAGCCTTGGTGTCTAATCCTTTCTAAACAAAATAAGGGCCAGTTTCACAGTGAAGTAAGTTATTCTTAAGTGCAAACATATGGAAAAGTAATTCCCAATTTCACATTGTAAACTTATCCTGAATAAGTGACACTTAAGTCTCCCATGTTGGCCACTTAAGTTCCACTTACTCATGTAGTAAAACTGCGGCTAAAGTGCCAAAATGTCAAAATTAAGTGCCACTTATTTTTTAAGTGTGCACTGTGAAAGTGGCCCTAAGAATTTTAGAAATCGGATACCTACCTACTTCCTTTTTTAGAATTAAAAATAGATATTACTTTTTACTCCATTTCACCCTATAATTAGTTAAATTTATTAAATACCTACATATTTCGTTGAGTGGCCCTTGAAGTTCGATCTTTATTACTTTTTAAACACAAAAAGAATTTTTGAAATCGTTTGCCCCTTTTCTGTGTTTATCCTGTTTCACCCTATAAATACGTAAATTAACATTGACAAATGTCTTACCCTTTAGTGAGCCTCGATGTCCATTCATCATAAATCAAAAAATACTACATTGTACCTCTTTATAAATTCTGAAGTCCGAACCCTTTCCAAACCCACTCTGCAATGTTTGTATAGGTACATTATGTGTGTTTTTCCTCTGAGAAATTCAATTTTTCTTTCTTTCTTTCATAAGAAGAATTTTCCTGTGCTTTTATTTCAATTTTTTTTTTTTTTTTTTTTTTACTTACTGAAAATGATTTTTCAATTTGAAATTTCCATTTCTTTTTCCTCATCTATACATGCTTGTCGTTGGGATTCGTCTTGTTTGTTTTCATGTTCACCCTCAAGGGAGATGCATTGGTAACAACTTGCTACTACAATACCATTGGATACGAAAACGCAACACTAGGTGGATTCTCCATTAGCGATGAGATGTGTGTCAACTACATCCACTACTATCCGGCCACAGAACTGGAAGTCTGCAAAAGCTCTGTCTCCGAAGAGACTCTGGAGAATTACTTTATTTACATGAAAAAGTAAGTAGGTATACGTAGCTAGCTCAATCTTTGCTGAAATGTGCAACTCCTCTATCAATCTTTTTTTTTTTTTTTTTTTAAATATCTATCGGTTTTTCTTTAACTGATTGCTTTTTTTGTTGTATAATCTATGTGCAGGAAAGAGCACCAGAGGACTGTAAATTTGAATGGAGCACGTTCGACAAATTATCGAAGCATTAAGTGGACTCAGCCTCGCATTGATCAATTATACACGATGTATGTCCAAGAGCCGCTATCTATGCAATGCAATAAATCCGATGGACACCGATTCGAAGGCTGGCAATGGGAGGGTGTCCCCATTACTCCGGTGGAAATCCAAGTGCCAATACATCGGAAGTCCTGTCACAATTACAATCCCTTCTGGATGAAACCATTGGACGAAGGAGCATGTGACTTGTTGGGCGAGTGTATTTATTAGGAGGTGTAGAAGCGCGCAGTGCGAAAGAAATTGTTTTTTTTTTTCGCAACAACTTTATATAGGTGTACATAAATATACAGTTTTTGTTTTTGTTTTTATTGGAAATTTTTAGACAACATTTATAACAGTATTATGAAAGGAATTAAGTAATTAAATAAATTGACTCTGATACCAGCTAAATATATATATATACAAACTTATACAGGATGGCGTTTTTTTTTTTAATTATTATTGGCATCAGTGTATTTCAAGAATAAATCCATTAAGTGGGTGGCGGGCTGAGTTTTTAACAGTGGTATAAAAATCCGCACCCATCATTTTGCGATGAAACCAGTGAAGCTGGTCATTAGTTTGTATTTCGAATGGATCTTTGCAGTGCACGTTTTAAGGTTGAACCAAGGACGGACTTATCGGATTTAGTTTTTGATTTGTTGGGCATTTTTACATGGAAGACTGTATTTAACTTAAGCATACTTTAAAAAATTAATTCGTTAGGTAATACCTTTTTGAACTCAGAATTTTCAACAAACTAATTTTTCGTTTAGACTCAATAATGTACGATTAATGGCTGGTCATACATTTTTGGTGTTTTTTGGTGAGCAAAAACGATAACGGGGATTGGCAACGCCATCACAGAAAAAAATTCAGTTTTCATACCATCGACACAATTATATACACGCCGTTAACATAATTTTTAGGACCGAGAATTCTCCGGGCTTACATAGGTAAGCTCGCAGTGAATTTGTTGTTGCTGCATTTAACATTTAAATTGTTTAGCACCGACGCGACGTCTTTTTTTAATCCAATTTCACCCGGGCTTGCAAAAAACACGCCTAATGTTACTATACAATATACATACGACCCCGCACTCCGCAGGTCCAGCTGGGCATTCTGTTAGTGGGCGTACTTCGTGAGCATTTAGAGTTTTTCGAGCTTCATGCGACTTGACAAAAAAAAGTCAGGGTGCCGGAAGCATGTCCATCGCCAGAGAGCCCTGGTCTGCGGAGCCGTATATAAACAATTACTTTACAAACAAAATTGTTATAAATTGGAATTGCTTAAGTCACTTCCATTTCGTATAACTAGTTCAAAATCGATAAAACAAACAAAACCTAATGATGTTTCTTGGCGAGCAGAAGCCCTTTGTTCGCCCAACGCAATTGTATGTTTTCTTTATATGATATTCCAACACTGATTGGTCATCATAAATTGCGATGGAAATAAAAATAATAAAATAAAACGGACGTAAATCTATATGTACATGAGTTCAATTCTTGTTTTATGATTTTTTTTCTGATAGTTTTAAAATCTGTTTGATGGTTAACGTGATTTCGTTTTGTTGTTGTTTTAGGTATTTTAAAATTTTATTTTTATTCCAGTTCATACTGTAGGTATGTTAGATGAGAACAAAATATTGTTTTATGTTGCATATTTTTTATCATTTTACTATAACAATTTGTATAAAATGTGATATAGGTAGGTAAACATTAAACGCGTATGGTCATCATAAGATTTCCCATACAAATTTTGACAGTTCGTTTACGACGTCGTAAACTTTAAGACGTTTAACACGTTTACGATGCTTTTCCGACGTTGCATGAATACCCTTAATATGTCTGTTGAGTTACTGCAACTTCTTGATACAAGTTCCTAATTGTCATTTTTTTTCTATGGGATTTGACAGCAAATTGTGCTACGTCGTACGGCGCGGCGTCGTACAACGTTTCGAGTTACCAAACAGACATAATACTCTAGTAACCTTGTTGTCTCTAAAAGGGAGAGCTTGCGTCAGATTTGGTACAGTTCAGATTTTTTTTCTGAGTTTTTTATGATGTTAGCCTAATGATTAATTTTCAATTATTAAAGATTTTAACCCTGACAGACTATGTTAATATGTCAAAGTAACTAAATTTTCTTCAAATTCAATTCTCATTATTCATTAGCCATTACCGACTCTGTAGACCTAATATTTTGGAAAATACAGCTTTTAAAAATGTATTTTTTTTCGAAAATGGGTGTTTTTTTTAACTGTACCAATATTTTTTCTTAAAAATGTTTCCAAAATTTTATATGCATACAAAATTATGAAATAAAGTTATTTTAGTGCTTATAATTTTGAATAAATGATTTTTAAATTCTCAAATTTGGAATTTTATTTTCAAAATTTTGTGTTTAAAAATCATTTATTCAAAAATGAAATACCTACTAAAATAACTTGATTTATAACAAAATGATTAAAGAATGAATTATTGACTTTAGAAAAAAGCTATGAAATGATATTGTAGGTGTTGTCGTTATGTTTTTATATTCATTTTGTGTTTTCAATAATTTTTTTTAAGTTGCCCCTCCCACCTAAAGGGGTGGACAAATTAGACTGGGCCAATATCTTAAAATCATGTTCATTTAATGTACCAACAATGAACAAAATTATATGCTTTTATCACAAAAGCACAAATAAATAAATTTCGATAACAGTTATTTTTATGAAAAAAAGTACATTAATATTTTTTGTAGGAAATTTTCTATAAGCTACAAATTAGTACTTGACATTTTTCTATACAACCTATCATTTGGGTGTTAATCCTGAAAAACTATTTTGGTGGGCCTTCAACCCCCCCTAAAATTGTAAGCGGCGCACAGTGGATCGACTACATACAACGTAAAAAATCAATGACTGAAATTGCAAAAAATTCTATTTCGTATCTATAACGGTTAACTGTGCGACGCAGCGCTCATATCGATAGGGACTTTTGACATTTTCTTAAGAACGCCATGATGAAGACTAGATATACCAAATTCCAGCTTTCCGGTGATTTCTTCCGAGTCAAATCCTTTATTGACTGGACTATTAAGCTAAATTACGATTTTGCTTCCTAAAATAATTTTTTTTTTTTTTAAATCAGATAGATTAAATAGGTTTGAAAACCGTTGAAAGAAAATCCATTTTCCTTGAACGAGAAAAGTATGATCGATCATTTAACAAAAAAAAATTTTACGTTAAGCGATTGTAAACATAGAACAACCATTTAGTTATCATGCTTAACGGTTTTTAATTAAATTTCTTATATGTAAAAAATCTTCTTATAAGTTCAAATATAATATTGCAAATCAATTATATTTTATTGAATTTAAAATTCTTCGACCAAGCAATTTTCGCGCGCTCTTTCTAGTCAGTCCAAACTTTTCTACATTTGCTAATGCTCTTTGTGGGGAGCCCATCGGCATTCAAATTTGCAGTCAAACCGTCCCACAATTCGTTGTTTCATTTTTAAGTTGGACGGAGTTCGCTTTGTATCCCCTGGCAAAATCGGGATGTTCATCCAAACCAAGTTAAACGCGCAATTTGAGGTTGCGCGAATGCCCTTTTAATTAATTAATTATATTTATATTATTAATTTTTAAAAATATAACAAAAAAAAATGCATTTCAAAATGATCTCTCCTTATTTTCAATCGGCACCAAACAACAAACACTAATGTCGAATTCCTTTCAACAAAAGAATCGAATTTTCTTCTAAAAAGAATCGAATTTTTTCTGTCGTTGAAAGGAATACGAAAAGACGAAAAGAATCGATTTTTTTTTGTGATTGTGTGTGTGGCACTTGACAGAAACAATTTTGAAGTAAAATATCCAGAAAATATTCATTTTGGAAAATATTATTATTGTTAATTGAAAAGCAACGCACTATAAAATTCAGCGAAAATTCGTTGCAACCAAAAACACAATTTGTTTTCTTAAAACACCGCGACATTCAATTTGACATTTTAGAAATTTCAAATCTTGCTAGTGTGTGTGCAAATCGGTGTAAAATCTTTCTTGAATCTTGCTAAATTAGCAAGATTTGTTTTGACAGAAAAAATTCGAATTGTTCAGAAAAAAAATCGATTCTTTTAGAAAAAAATTCGATTCTTTTGTTGAAAGGAATTCGACATAAAAATGCATTTTATTCACAATTATGACAGCGAATTTGACTCTTCAACTACAGTTTGTGTTTCTGAAATACATCAAACGCTCTCAAACTGCGAACGATAGACGATAAGATTGTGGTCGAGTTACGTGAAGCGAATAATGGACGATATCGCCGACGATTATCGTTTTGACGATTATGATCGTTCAGTAAATTATGGAATTATCCTCCAGGATATGGAGGAATTTTCACCGCGTTTGTGTCAAAACAATTTAAGAATTTGTTTATTCAATTTATTTCTTAATTATATTAATTTTTAAAAATTTTTCATCTACAACTGTAAGTTCCTATTATACCTATGGGCATGCACCTTAAACTAAAACGTTAGCGGTATCTAATTTTATTTCATTGTATTTGTGTTCAATTTATACCTAAAGAATGTAAATTGTACATACATATGTACATACGTGTTTTATGCCCACATCAATCCAATTACGGATGAAGAATTAATTTTATAATTTAAATGCTGGTCGAAGATTGTTGAGGGTATTTCTGAAAATCGTATAAATGGATTGTTTTTGTTTTTTAAATCAAGATAGCCAATGGATGAATCATTCATTCAATATAATTAATCTGCATATCCGAGAAAATATAATTGGCTCTACGTAATGGTAATCTCCTTCTACTTGTAAATATGTAAATATAGTGGTGTACCTAGGTAGGAACCTAGTACTTACATAAATCAATAGATTCCATTCCATGTCAGAAAATAAAAGAGGTCAGCATCAAATTTGTTGACGAAACCAGATTACATTTTCCCAAAATTTGTGACGTCCAACGCGAATTTTCGGTGGCGACGACGAAAACAACAATAACAACATATCTTTGTCAATGAAGACAACACGTTGGTGTTATTGTTTTCGTCGTCGCCACCGAAACTTCGCGTTGGTGTGGGGGAATCTTAAAACGTTGAAAAATACCGACCTCAGTATTTCTCAATAATAATTTAAACCGGCTTCCGATATAATTGTTTCGCTAATCCGAATCAATTATTACAAAAGAGTATTCGGATTTTCAAGACAAGAATAAGAAAAGCGTTAGTTATTTAGGTAACAAATACATCCATATTTTAACGTTAGTATTTTATTCTTTCTCTTCCTGACCATTTTTAAAGAAAATAAAACTAATAATGTAATAAAAACTACAATTAAACCGTAAATAAACCATTGAGCATGTGCCGAGAAGCTAGAATGAAGAACGGAATGTGCAGAAGAGTACCTAACACTGATGGAAAAAGCCCTACTATTGTACTGAATTCAGTACAATTTGATTTTCTCAGTACGTAAGTACATCTTTGACATTTTCAGTACAATTTTGAATTGTTTGTACAAAATTGATAATTTTCTCTTATCTTCATTAAAAAATCTATGTGCGATGCGAAAATACTCAAAGCCCAATTACCCAATATCAAAACCATCCCCACTTGGGCTGAAGGCGCTCATTTGCTTTTAAATACTGAACTGAATATGTAAGAGTACATATTTAGCTTCCAATTTTTAAGTTCAAGTGACCTCAACTCCAAAAGTTCCGTTTCGCCCAGGTACGACAGTTGGGCTCATCATATATTCAATCGCTCCACTTAAACAGAAGTAGTTTTCTAATTATCTTCATCTACGTTATTATTTTGCTTCCAAAAATGAAATTAATTTTTAAAAAATTATGTATAGAAATTTTATGGTAAGGGAATCTCTTGATGAAAAGCCTTTATTGGCTTTTGCAAAATCACCTACCAGTTATGGAGATATATTGCGTCACCGAATGTGAAATCTTATACACTTTTAAAAAGTTCAGTGAAAAAGTTATACAGGGCTTCAAAAATCATGCTAAAATGTTTTACATAACATTTCTGCTAAGATATTAGAAGAAGATTGGATTTCGATGACGTTTTCTTTAACGCACTTCTAAATTTCTCACAAAGCGCAGTAGTAGTTAACTCCATCGTTCAATTTGTTTTAAAGTTTTTTCCTAATAAACACAAAAATATTGAAGCTAAAAGCAACTAATATAGAGCTCCAGCTGACTGCGAATATATTAAGAAACTGAGAAATGTATCTGTATCGGAATTTTGGGCAAAAATTTGGTTTTTGAAAAATGAATGCTGATAGAAAGCAAAAAAAAGGAATGTTGTCACAGTTTTGTAATTAATAAAGATCTTGTGAATAAAAACGTGACAAACAATGCTCTTCAAAAAGAAGAACTTTTAGAGTAAAAATAAAAGTTAATTACCTAACTTACTATTATTTTCTTATCTAAGGCACCAGTTATACGTAATATCATTGAAAATTCTATTTTCAATTTTCAGATGTTTAGGAAGCTAAATCAGTGATTATTTCAATGGGAAAATAAACCTGACAGTTTAATAATGATTTAGGATTTTAAAAACCTCAAAACTAAAAATTTAAATATTCAATGATGAGATTCAATGAAACCTACAACTGGCTCCTTACTGTGATACGGGATCCGTCCGTTATTTGTTTAGCTATAATAATGAAGTTCCTTTACTATGTTACCTTAATATTTATAACAAATGAATTTTTTTTTGTTCTTCTTAATAAATCAATTCGTTTTTGAATTTGTGTGTTTGTGAGTTTTTATCCATTTAAAAGAGCCCAGTACTATTTGTTCTTTTTCAGTACTATTTTGTTTCAGCGTTCAGTACAATCGAAAAAAGTCGATTTCCATCACTGGTACCTAATATAAATTTCGAAAACCAGACACGAAAATTTCGTTGTCGAAGCGACAATAGACACGTTCAGAAAAATGAGAGATCTTAGGTCCAGTTGTACAATATGGGTTCAGCCTCGGTTCAAGATTTTAATTCACCGATTTCGGCGGATTAACTAAGGTTCAACGCTGGTTCAAGTATGTAATTGGTTATTACCACACACTTGAACAGTAAACCACTGTTGAAACTCAATTAATCCGCCGGAATCGATGGATAAAAATTGCTGAACCACGGTTTAAATATTTGTACAACTGGCCCTTAGAGATTTCGCTGCGTCAAAAAGTGAACAAGCGAATCGTTATTTTTTTGACAGCAGATGATGAAATGACGACAAAGCGTTACGTAAAAGGCAATCAATATTGCCACTGTGGTGGTTTTAAAATGTATTTATAATCTATAAATTGAGGGTTGTCAGGTAGCCCCAAGGTATCATGGATCCCCAGGTTCCCCTACGTGTTAAAATTTGATACGGGCCAGATCAAATCATAAACAGGTGCCGAATATCGTAAAACGAATACGATCGAACGATATGGTCATAGCTCTCTCCGGGATCACGTTTAATGATCCTAAAATTAAGTTTTTATTCCAGCGGGTTGATGACTATTTTCAGACATTCGGCGGCTTAACAGTCCTACGCACTAACCATTACGACATGAGCTACTTCTTGGCAAAGCAAATACTAATTATTATTACATTTATAGATATAGGTATAAAAAGAAATTGTTCATTATTCGCATGCAGTATAGAAAATTAAAACACTTTTTCCCAAAATTTTTATTTTTGCACATCGTGCGTCTTGCATGTTGGGGGCTGGGAACGAACAGAGAGGATATGAACGATTATACTAATTAACAAACATTTTAATTTTATGTCGGTTTCCATTTTATTTACGAATTTAAAATGTTTATCAAGAAAAAAAAAAAACATCTCTATGTGCTCCACATTGTGCCTGCGAAGTTTAAAGCTACGAGCAAACTGACGAGATGGCGGTGGCGATCTCGATAAAAATGTGGATGCCGCACATGTGAATCAAGGGAGAACAACACATCTACGCGACTGATGTGTGCCTTTCCTTTAAAAAAAAAGTTCTTGTCATTTTTTCCACGATGGAACTTTCTGCATGAAACTTTTTCGCTTGTGGACAAGAAGGGTAGGAAAGTGAGGGGATAGCCAAAAACCGCCAGCCTACGATTTGAAGAAACTTTTTTGACGTTTCCCTGTTAAACCTAAAATAACACCCCTATATTCTGGCAAACCTCACTGATACCTCACAAGTCACAACAACCTCACAAGGAAAGGTGAAATCGATTTTGTGAGGTTTTCGTACCCTCACAACTGTGAGCCTCACAAAAACTATCGAAATTGTGATCTCCTTTTGAGAACCTCACAACAACCTCACAAGAAATCAACTTCACAAAGGCTTGTGACTTGTGAGTTGTGAGCCCTCACAACGCCAGAATAGCCCTGTAATATTGAACAACGAGAAATAATGTTCCATCGTGGAAAAGGTCGAAGGAATTTTAAGAGAAATCATCAAAAGTTTCATGCAAAAAGTTCCATCGTGGAAAAGGAGACTATTAGTCGTATTTATTAGATTTTTGTGTACTTAAGCCTTGTACGCTGCTGACGCGAAACGAAAAATCCCATACAAAAAATGACACAACGATATCATAAAAGGAAAATTTCGTTCTGCTTTTCGTTTTGCAGTACGCTGTTCGAAGAGCGAAATTTATAATTGTAGCAGATTATTTGGAGAAGTCTCCGCTCCTTTTTTGAACTGAATTAATTATACAGACTATTTATTGTGTGCGGAAAATGACATTTGAGTTTTATTTGTGTTTTTCTTTGTTTATCATTTACTTACATCATGGGTTTCTCTGATTTTTTGCGTTTATGAGCCGCGTTTTATTATCGCCAATAACCCATATGGTTCACCCCGATATAATAAAACGATACGGATCCTAATGAAAACACTGGTGTATGCTCATCTCTTTTTGTCTTATGTTTGTTTATTTTTCATGCAGATACTGTCTTTTTTCCTCGCACTGCAGTTTGTACTCTCTACCGATTGAAGAGCCGTCTACCCGTTAGAGTAAGAACTTATTTCTGGTTCCATAAAGCAAACCCCGATAGAAACCTAGATCCAAATTTGTTTTTGTATTACGTGTTAAAAGATAACCCCGACCCAGACCCGTAGATAATAAAACGCGGCTATGTTTGATTTTGTTTTTGGAATTAGTGAAACTCTCCAAGAATATTTTCCGTTGTGTTTTCGCAAGCGTTTCGTTGTCTGTTTGGAGATCACAGAAAAATTTCGTTTCGCATCAGCAGCGTACTAGGCTTTAGACACTGTCTAACTATTTTCAAATTCGTGGAAATATGCTTTATTTCGCATTATTCACGGTTAAGGCAATCTACTCTTGTGTCTAAGCAGCTATAAGACAACAATGAACAAGGTTTTTGAACACATTTTCCACACGAGTTAAGTGTGTTTGGGGCCTAACACGTCATCGTACTAGATTCTTGTGATAACTTCATAACAATTGTGCTGCGCTCTATTTTTCAGTAACTGAACTATTTATAAAGCCCGCTGTTAGTTTTATATAAAATCCGCTGTAAACAGCATACAAGCATCTGTCACCGACTTTTCCAATTCATATGACATTTTTGTCAAATAAAATAAATTAAAACAGAGAACATTCATATATTTTTTAGCTTTTTTAATTAATTTTATATAAAAAACAGAAAAATGCAACGCGAAGAAAAACAACTTGAAATGACCCTGGATGCAGTCCTAAATCGTTTAAATGATTTAAAAAATTCAATTGGTTCAATGATCCATAAAATAGAAACCGAATACGATACAATAAATTGGCCAACATTTCTTGATAATTTCGCTCTTATTTCAAGTCATGTAAGTAGAAAATAAATAATAAACTTATCGCATTCAAAATCTAATAAAATACGCATCAGTTAACAGGCCTATCGAAGATTCTGTCCAAAGAACTAGGACCTCCACTACGTAATCGCACAGTTTTGCCTTTGATGTTGTCTCCCGAACGAGATGAAGCCTTATGGACTCTAACCGAAGGCCGTGTTCCAGTCTTCTCGCATGATATCGTTCCAAATTATTTGAGAACTAAACCTGATCCAACAGCCGAACAGAAAATGATCCAAAATGAGCAGAAGGTTCGATTCCATTACACAAAAAGTGAAATGAAAAACTGAAATACATTTTGTTTACATATTTTTTAGGCAGCAAATCTCTCTATAGAAACAGCAATGAAACAGGTCACCCAATACACTAAGGTTGTTACCCATGTTTTGGAAATGGTAAGCAAAGCCAGAGAAGAATGGGAAATGGAATCATCCTCCCGAGCAGGTTTGTTTTTTCCACAAAAGAAAAATAACCTCGATTTTCCTTATGATTTAATCGTTTATTTTTGTCAGGAATTCAACAAACAAGCAGCAACGCTGACACCCATTTACTAGTTCAAGCTGTTGGAATGGGAAAGGGATTGAAAACAGCCATGCAGCTATCTGGACCTGGTTCAGCTGCAGGTGGCATGATGGTACCACCCGCTATCCGTCAACCTACACCCATGAGTTCCGTCAGTCCATCGGGTGTTAATCAACTTGGCAAAGCCCCATCAGCCATTAAGACAAATATTAAGTCGGCCAATCAAATTCATCCTTTTGGAAGATGATTTGAATAATTATTGTAATTCTTATTTGTACAGTAGTTTTTTAAGTTTCCGTCTTTAGTGAGTATGTATGTCTAAATTTTGTGAAGTATTGAAAGAACTCAAATAGCATCTTTGAGAATAAATTTGAAGATGTGGTTCGAATCTTAAAACTTGTCGACACTAAATTTCATTTATTGTTAACTCATGCTAGTGGAATTGAGTGTATCACACGATTTTATCGAAATAGTAATTGTGTAATAGTTAATTGTGTATTGGAATTTCGAAAACGGCCACCACATCCGTGAAATACTGACATAGTGAGACAAGCGAAAACGTTAATTGCCAGTTCGTATGAATAGTGACGAATTTGAATAAATTATATTTCTGCAACAAAATTTAATAAAATAATTGGTATTTATTTGAATTCCTTAACCAAATGATTATTATTTTAAAAAATATCTTACATCTAAATATCTTACTGGCTTCTTGCTCTAAACAGCCATTTCCATGCTTATCTTCGGATAAGGCTTATAATCAACGATTTCGAAATCGTCGAATGTGAAATCTTCAATTTTCTCCACTTTTCGTTTAATGACCAGATTAGGAAAAGCTCGTGGAACTCTTTGCAATTGTTCCTTCAGTGGTTCTACATGATTGTTATAAACATGAGCATCACCCAAAGTGTGAACAAAGTCACCAGGTTTTAAGCCAGTAACGTGAGCAATCATGTATGTAAGAAGAGCATAGCTGGCAATATTGAATGGAACACCAAGTCCCATGTCAGCCGATCGTTGATAAAGCTGACACGATAGCTCTCCATTAGCCACGTAGAACTGCGCTAGGCAGTGACATGGAGGTAAGGCCATTTTTGGTAAATCACATGGATTCCATGCGCTCATAATTATACGACGATCAGTGGGATTATCACGAATACGATGAATCACCTCATTTAATTGATCGATTCCCTCGCCGGTGTAGTCATCATGACAAGTGCGATAAGTTGCACCGAAATGACGCCATTGAAAACCATAAACCGGCCCCAAGTCACCCTCTTCGCGATCGGTGAATCCAGATTTATCAAGAAATTCACGTGTGCTATTTCCATCCCAGATGTGAATATTTTTTTCCTGCAGTAACTTGGCGTTGGTTTTGCCACCGATGAACCAAAGGAGTTCTTCGGCAACTGCTCTCCAAAAGACTCGCTTTGTTGTTAACAATGGAAAGCAATCACGCATATCGAAGCGCATTTGTGCCCCAAATAAGGAGATGGTTCCCACTCCTGTGCGATCAGGACGAGCCACTCCTAAAACAACAACAGCAATAATTTGTGGATTGTTCTGAAGTGCATTGTAAGCAAAATTTATATTAGAAACAAAAAATATACCTTTGTTGATGATTTTTTGTATTAAATCCAGATACTGTTGTTCATCAGGATTGATAATTTTTGTTTCATTAGTAGAAAGTGTTTTAGTTTCTTCATTCGTATCCATTGCTAATAGAGATTCTTAGAAAATTATTTTATTATTGATCCAAAATGCAAACCGCAGCCGGCACTAAACTAATCTTACCGACGTAATCTACGATACCAATTCGCAAGACGGCAGACGCAATTGAATTGAATTCGAATTAACTTGACAGTTCAAACATACATTTTGGCGGGATTTTGAAGCTTAAAGCTCACGAGGAATTGGTGTTACACTCGGAGTCAGTAGATTGGTGCATACACAAGTAGAGGTGAAGCGAATATTATTTTATTCGTTTCTTAGTACTGTTTAAAGCCTAGTACGCTGCTGATGCGAAACGAAATTTTTCTGTGATCTCCAAACAGACAACCCAATTTTTTTTTTGTTTTTCAAATGTTTTTATCTCGAGTTATAGATTTTTTAGAATTTTATTTCATGTGCAGGTATGACTTTCTTGTATCTATAGCCGTGTTTTTTGCAAGCCCGGGGGGAATTGGATGAAAAAAACGACGTTGGTGCTAAACAATTAACATGTTAAATGCAACAACAACTAATCCCGAAGAATTCTCGGGGCTTAACTTAAGCGCACAGAAAAACTGTGTTACCCGCGGAATGAATTGCATACATGTTATCGATAGTTTGTATGAAAACTCCATATTTTTGACTGTCATGGCGTCGCTAATCCCAGCTGTTGTTTTTTTATTTACCAATTCCCCCAGGACTTGCAAAAAAAACACACCTTATATAAGATCTATCGATTAAAGAAACAAAAATGTGATTCGTGATGAACCTGAACTGGCTAATTTTATTCTAAACTCTCCTCCTCGCCTCCGCCCAGCTTCATTGTGGTCACGGTTGCCACTTGAACATAAAGTTCGTGTCCAAAATTGAAAATAAAAATGACCAACTGTAGCTAAAAATGACCGAAGTAATTTAATAATTTTCATATGTTAAGTGGGCTATAGGTCAAGTTAAAGATGTTATTTATTTATTTTTATGCGACGTTTCGAGCATGTTTACGCTCATAAACGAATCATAAATAATGAAACATACAAATATTAACTTCTCACAGCATTTTAAAATGAGATCACAGTATAAGTTTTAGTTTGCATAAAAATTTAAGTGGAGTTTCTTTTTCTTTTCGTAAAAAAATGACCAAATAGAATAAAAAATGACCATGTGTGATGTGACCAAGTGAAAAAATAATGACCAAATTTGGTCACAAATGACCAAAGTGTCAACCGTGATTGTGGTTCACAAATCTAAGTTTTGTAAAAAATTAAGAGTGTTGGGCGCCAAAAGGTTTCGTTGAAAACCATATTGAATTTTTAACTGTAAATTTTAAAACATTTTTCGTACTGAAGTAGTAATTCGAGCAGCTTTATTTACCTAGGCATCAAAATAATCACTGATTATGTTCGCAAAACAAAAAATTAATGTTTTTGTTTTTGACCCATTTTAACCAAGTCAATTTAAATCCATCTTTTAAATATTAGCTTTCAAATACAAAAAGCAAAATTTAAATGGAATACCTATGTTTATACTATTTAGGCCTATTCGGCAAGATCTTTTGTTTTGTTATTCAGCTTAAAGTTAGAGCTGTCAAAAAATCTTTTATGAATTATTATTTTGGTATTCAGCATGACAAAATCTGTAATGAAATCTGTTCATAAAAAAATAAAAGACAAATTTTAGTCACTTTTATCATAAAAGATTTCAATATTAAGTACATGAAGGAATGAATATTATATTTTACTTTGTCAACAAAATATTGTTAATAGGAAACAAATGTGGGAAAATAATATTTAAATTCATGAAATATGTATAGGTACCTACATAACCATATTTTACATATAGACAAATAATTAAATTTAAATATATGTAAGTAATTTTTCCGATGAAAGTACAGAACGAGAAAACTTGTAGAAGCGAAGGAGTAAAACATAGTCCTTTTGGTCTTCATAATGTGCGATTCATTCAGCTATAGCATTTTTTCTTTTATTAACTCATGCTCTATTCAAAGCTTTATTTATAACGAGACGATATCGGGTTTTCGCCAACAAAAAAAAAAAAAGTGTGAGTGCCGGGACTCACGGTTAAGATGTGTAAAGCCTACATCAAATTTAGGGTGTGGATGATAGCAAACTTTTTTTTTTTGGTACTTTTATATAGATCTTAACTTTTCATAAGCAAATTTGAAAATCGGTAATGATGCATGGAAAATGAAAGCGCAGTCCATGTACTATATGGTCTAAGCAACCAACCACATTTCAACCCAAACTGAACTCGACTTTTTGATTTCGTATATAAACACTCAGCGTTTAGTTACTGAGCGTACATAGCGTTGAACGCACTCCATTTTCGTGAAGCTCAGAACAAAAATTATGGATAATTCATAAGTCTGCTATTAAACGATGAATCTAGTTGCATGCGCCTTCTTCGAATTCTTCTTTGTTATTTCGTCCGCTGTTTCAAGCGCTATTACACGTTGAAACCAAAGTCAGGAATCTAATTTGACAGTGCTCTTTATTTTTCATTTTCGTGTTGGGCTGTGCTCAAGCAATAAAAAAACTTTTTCTGTTTTTATTTTTGTTTTCATAATTAGATATATTGAAGAAAGAAAGGTTTGTGTGCCTTTAAATGAATATCAGTCAAGAAAAGGAATAATTTTTTTTTATATGTTGTTTTTAAAGATGAATTCTCATTTCTGGAAAGCCTATAAGGCTATCAATAACAGTGCGTTGCATCGAAATTTACTCTTTGAACAACAAAACCATATGAAGCAGAATAGTAAAAAACGGACAGGAGAAAAGAGAAACGTCAAATAGTTGCATCGAAAATTTTACTCACGCGACATCGGTCACTTTTTTTCCGTACCATCTTTTCGATTTTTTTTTCTCTTTTGCACTTACGTAGTTCGAAAAGTCGCATGCGTCTAGATGCATCGTGTAATAGCAGACTAATCTCTGGCTCAGAATCAAAATCACGACCACGTCTACAAGATAAGAATCACGACTATGAGATGAGTGGGCGTAAATTTTAATTTTTTTTAAATTATACGTTTTCTAAGTTGACGCAAAGTTTTTCAAAAAATTCAAAATTTACACTGAGCCATCTTTGGCGTCTACTTTAAGGTACATACATTCATACAATGTATGTGATGTACGTTCTATGAAATAGGCCGCTGGTCTCAAAACAGTCATGTAATTGAAAAAAAGTAATGCAAAGAATACAAAATACGGATAAAGGTAGCTGCAAACAAACGCGAAAGCGGTGGCGATCACGATAAAATTGTGGATGCCATACACATAAATCAAAGGAAAGGCACACATCTACACGATTAAAGTGTGCTTTGATTTTTATATGAGGCATCCACATTTTTATCGTGATCGCCACCGCCATCGCGTTGGTTTGCGCGTAGCCTAATGCTAAAGAAGCGTTAAAAAGAGTCTCGTAAAACTTGGCCCACGACTCACAAGGCAACTGGTCTTCCATCTTATCTTTTTTCGCTTTCGCACTCATTGGGCCCTACCAATAACCAAATTTAGTGACGACTTAAATATTTCAGTAAAATGGACCATAATAGAATGGGCTCTAGCTAATAAACCATATATAGTATGACCTTAATATTCAAGTGGACTCTTAGGGTGGTATTCATCGAGCGTACTAATAGCCGTATTAAAGTTAAGAGTCTATTAGTTTTAATTTTTTGGGTCCTATTCACCAAGCTCTAATAGGTTCTGGGTTTCGCTAAGTAGATATTTCGAAATATTAGTGTTTGGACCTGATGAACGTACCCCTTTCGAACAAGCCAAAGACGATTGTGAATCGTGAGCGTACCTCTTTCGAACATGTCATTGTTAACGTCGGTTTTCATTTCAGTTGTTTTCCTTTTGCTATTAATTGAAATAAAACAAAACAGATTTTTACTGTGCATACAATGTATCAACAAATTTAAAACTTATTTTGAAAATAATAAGTAAGTTTTTTCTGTCAAGATTTAACAATAATTTAGATTTATCAGCTGAGCATTCAGGTAGGAAGAGTTTGGAGCATTTCTGTCTGGAGGTGAAATTATTGCGTTCTACATTGTGATTTCGAAAAGTTTCGAAGTTACTTCTGATATCCTCCGATAGGTTTTGCTCTTAACTTAATAGTGGTCAGAACCACTATTAACTTTTGAGAGCGCTCGCAAATCAGCACTAATATGCATTGATGAATAGGTTTACGAAGCTATTAACCTAATAGTGTTCGATGAATACCACCCTTAATAATGAATCATATATGGAATGGACTTCAAAAAATTAAACATTCCATGAATGGTACATTATTTGGGATCACCAGAATTAAGGTTAATTTTACTGAAATATTTAAGTCGTCGCTAAATTTGATTATTAGTAAGGCCCATTATGTTTGAATAGAGTCAGACGCAAAGAATCATCATGTAATAGGGGCTTAATATATCCTCTAAGCAGCCAACCAAATTTCAACCCGAACTGAACTCGACCTTTCGATTTCAATACTCAACGTTTAGTTACTGAACGCAAATATTGTTGAACGCACTCAATTTTCGTAAAGCTCAGAATCACGATCACGACCACGATCACGATTACAACGTTACGTTACGTTTTCTTTTCACCCTACCGCCAGTATAGATGTTTACACATCAAAAACACAAATTATGTATGTAATTGCAAATACAAATTTTGTAATTTCATATCGCGAGAAATTATTTTAAATAATATTTTTTTTGATAGAACTGCAGTTCATTATGACAACAGATTTCTGTTTGGTACATATTTGGTACATATTTCGTTTTCGAAGTTTCATAACAGAATTTCATAAACGATCGAATTTCTGAATAGGTACCATTTATATAAAAAAATGTTTGTGTGGTGAAAATCTTTTATGATTCATAACAGAAAATTCATAGCAGAATAACAGATGTGGCAGAATAGGCCTAACTGTTTTGTTTTTCCCAATACGCCCCAATGGCCTAGCGTGGCAGGGGCAAGGAGTGCACAGTAGGGCGTCCCGTCGTTGTATGAAGAAAAAAAAATTCTCGAATTTTTCATCGAAAGGGGTATCAAAAGTTGCGTATTGACGAGTAGATTATGAATATGTACTTACTTTTTGAATTGGACATAACTTTTGGGCCTCTACCGACGTTTGAAGATTTTTTAAAAGAAAGAAAACACTAACATTTTTTTTCATTTTACTTCATTATTTAATTTAGGCATAAAATTGAATTTTGAGTTTAAGTTAAAGTTAAAAATCAGAAAGTATATTCTTAAAAAAATACATATATATAAAGTTCAACAAAAAATATTGGAAACGCTTGGAAACAAATAATATTACATTTTAAATTCGCCCTTGAAATTAAAAGAAGGCATTTTAATTCTGGATTCAATTTTATTTCTTATGAGTCCATCTCTTGATTTTGGTCCTATGACGCGTTGGCTTGCTTCAGTCACAGATTTGATGCATCTTTCGACACTTTGCGTATGACATGGGAAATCCGGAATTTCGAGTTCTCCTTTTTTTACAAGCAATGAAAGCTTTTCATCTGACAAATCTTGTAAAACAGGTGGTGAAGTTATTTCACATTCATTCCAAAAAATTATATCGGTATAATCTGTAGCGTTAAATTTTATATTTGGTGGTTTAAATGTTCGGTTCGATGTTTTATTTTGTCTGGCTTTAAAGATCCGTTTTAGAGCAAGTTCTCTAACATAAATCCTTTTGTCAAAGAGCATTGCCATTAAAAGGTTTTCGGGGTGCGCATAAAAAGCATTTCTTTCAATGACAGCATCGATGATTGATTTCAAATTTTGCGGGAATCATCTTGAGAAAAATATTAATTCAAATACGTGTTTCGCTCCATCTATTAATAACGGTTTGTTTTTAACAGAAAACCAAACTGGTGCGTACACTTTAACTATGTATTCCACAAGTACTTTTAGATTCTCATATGGACTACTGGAACCCACATAAAGTCTTAGTATTCTATTAGCCGTTGTTACCCATCTTGAATGTGCCATTTTCCCAGGCTGTCGATTTGCTAATCCGGGAGAGCAATAACCTGATTTGATAGCTTGACACATTTCAAAGAGATATTTTTGTTCTGTGCTCAATTGATCTGCGACTTTTTGGTCAATTTCAGGTACATTTCCGTCAACAGGTGAAAACTGAACAACATTAGTATTTTCACAATCAGTTAGTGCCTTACCAATAGGGCCAGAATACTCACGAGGTCCCGAAGTAGATCCATCTAAGTTGGAGAAAAGATGTCTTAGTGGCAATTCATTCGCATGAAGTAAACATATTGCCCATTGTAATGGTCGACCTAGTTCCATTTCCATGTTACGAATTACTCCTCCTTTCCAACCGGTATTGGTAGCAGTGCCATCACATCCAATACAGAGAATAGTTTGTAAATCAAATACCTTATCTTTTAAAAAATCTAAAATTGAATTGCATATTTCTTTTCCTGTACCATACTTCGGAGTTACGTGACCCAAGAATATTGATTGTGGTTCTGCCAGAATTGAAATATGCTCTTCTAGAACCTGTTTTTGATAATGAAGCCCATCTTTTTCCTCAGAAATAAGAGTCTTATCTTTTCTTCCATCAAAATATATACTCCGAACTAAGATACCATCATTTTGGTTTGATAAACTGTCTCTTGATTTAAACAAGGCTCGATGTATTTTGTTCTTATCAATAACAAGAGCGGTATTATCGGTTTTTATAATTCCAACGTCCTGGAGAACAGCTGAAGCCACTGCTGCAGCAGATCGGACAGAAAGGCCATATCTGTCGCAAACTCTTGCTACAGATGGTAGAGCAAGTAAATTACGCTTACCTGATGATGTTGAGGGCTCTGATATAGAGACTGTCTCGACTGGTTCCACTGAATTGTTTCTTCTTTCTATAGATTCAACGGTCGCTGCTGTATCGACCACGTTTACTAAACTTGGTAATACAGAAGACGAAACTCTTTGGTTATTAAATGCACTACGTTCTTTTCGCTTTTGAATTCTTAAAGTTTCAACTTTGTCAACAGCACCAATCACCATTTTTCTATCACTTCTTTGGTCTATTAAAAAGGACCTTTCATTAACAGGTACTTTTTTATCCTTTTTACAACGACATTTATCAAAGGTATCACACTTACACGATGCAATGTCAAACAATTTTGTACTTGAAAGATTGATAAAGTCTTGTAATTTGCTGTTATAGCTGAGATTTTTTTTCGAATTAGGATATCTTTTAAGAGTCATATATTTATCAAAGTGAATTTTGATTAATTGTAAGATTCGACTATGACACACAACTGGAATTGACGCACTTTTCCAAATATTTTCTATTTCTGTACTCACAATATAAAAAACTTCGGAATTTGACGGATTTCTGCCATTGTATTTTGTTTTCAGATTGCTTTGTGTCAAAAGAACATATTTTATTACTTCTTTCACTGTTGGTAACTGAGTTTTTCTCAGTTCTCTAAAGGGCCCGAAAAAAGGACACATTGTTTCTTGTCGACGAGGTCCAGAACTCATTTTGATGAAGACAATTAAATATTAGTTAAAAAAACAATCCAATTATAACACAAAGCGAACACCTATAAACACTTCAACAGTTTATTTATTTAATTTCTTTCCTGGTTGTAACAAATTTTATAGAAAACGTTAAAAAAACTGAATTTTTAAAAAGAACTAAGTAGGCTTAAGGCATTTTATACTAGCGATGAAGGCAATCGAACAAACACATACAAAGCTAATATTTTTGGCTACCAGATGGATTTTTTTTTAAATTTGAAAAATGTTGCATCGCAGTCAATTTTTTTTTTTGAATACGAATTAAAAGAACTTATAACTATTAAATTAATATCAAGGAATATTGCGACGAACGAATAGTACAATTGATAGGTAATAAGGATAAATGAACCATTTTTTAAGAAATTGAGGCGAATAAAAAAAAATACTACCTACCAAAGTTTCAAAATATCAGCCACAAGTGCTAAAAAACACTATTAAAAAACTAAATAAGTAAAGATAACATCTGTCAACAAGCATTAACTTTTATAAAAAAATATAGAAAATACAAAAAATAGAAAGAAAAATTGCATATTTTAATAAAATTTCAGGGCGCGGTAGAGGCCCAAAAGTACCCTTGAATTTTTTTGTTCTTATTTTTGCCATAATGTACTCATCAATACGCAACTTTTGAGGGGTCTTTCGTTAAGATACTCCAAAAAAATTTTTGACGGGACGCCCTAGTGCACAGGCACCGGGCGGCACTTTACTTCGGGGCGGCAATTTTCCCAAATATGGGGGCGGCAAATCTTAAACATGTAGGTATATCCGGGAGGGAAATTTCTAGGGGCGGCAATTTTTCAAAATATTAAGACGTTAATGTAAAAGATTTTTGTATGCTGTTTTTATATTTTCTTTTCATTTAGATCCAATTTTAGGGGCGGCAAATTTCCAAAAATCCAGAAGGCAGTTTGCAAGAGGGCGGCAATTTTTTAAAAATATTTATCAAAACAGGCGTTAATGTACATATTATAAGATTTTTGTATGTTCTGTTTTTATATTTTTTTTTTGTCATTATGGATCCATTTTAGGGGCGAAAAATTTCCAAAATTTTTTTGGAGAGAGTTTGCTAGAGGGCGGCAATTTTTAAAAATATGTATTTATCAAAACAGGCGTTAGTGTTAAAAGTTTTCTGTATGTTCTGTTTATTTATTTTATTTTCATTTGGATCCATTTTTCTTCCAAATGGTCCAAAGAAATTATTTAAAAGTTTTCGAGCGGTGACACAGCCAATAATTGCAATTCTCCTTAAATTTTAAGAAGGGAAATAAATCTACTCCGTCACTTTTGAGCAAATTTTTTTTCTTCAAAATTTCCTTAGTCAAACCAAAATATAAATGTAAATGCTTATTCCGTAAAACCCCTCTGTTATTTTTGCAACTATAATTCTGAATGCCTGAATCTGAATTCTATCAGTTGTGAAACGAATAGAATTTATGTGATGTTTTAAAAAAAAAATTTTTGTTAAAAATATGGTTTTCGAAAACTTGAAATTTTCCTTAATTTTAAAACCTACTCGGGAAATTTTCGATTTAGTTAACTTTTTTACAAGTTTGCTCTGAAATTTTAGTACTGCAGTTCGAACCCTGCTCGTAAGTCGTGAGAGTGAGACTACAAAAAAAAACCTTTGGTAATTGTTTTGACTGATTCGATGTGAGTTGGCTCACTTTTAGCACCGAAAAATTTTAATTTTCAATAAATTTAGTAATTATTCTGAAATGTCAAATGACACTTTCGCATAACCTAATGTTAGCATTTTTTTTTAAGATGGCAAATTTTACGAATTAATCTATCCAAAATTGTTCTGAAAAATGTTAAAATAGGTGATACAGTTTTGCTCAGTAATATCTGAATCTTTAAAAAATAAAATTAGCTAGCTGTGGTAAATTTATCACCTTTTATTGAACACTTAATAATAAGCGAACCGTTTTTGATAAAACTAGTGTTGAATACTTCAATTGTACCTACAATAAAAAAAATAAATTATAACAATGTAAGTTGTTTCACCTGATTTTTTTTTAAACAAAAAAAAAAAAAAAATAGAGGCTTAAAAAAAAGGGCGGCAAAAAATGACTTTGCCTCGGGCGGCAAAAATATCTAAAAATATAAATATCTAAAATATCCTCAAAGTCCATTTTCTTAAAATAACATTAAAAAGGGGATTTTTAAAATCGGATGCTATTTTTGATTTTTTTTTGCTCTAATTCACCCTATTAAAAGTGAAATTATGAAAATATCCAGTATAATGTCCAAATATCCATGTATTACCCTTCAGAACCTAAACGAATGTTAAAAAATATTAGATAAATTTAAATTTTTAAAAAACATATGACACAAAAATAAAGGAAACATGTAGGAACACAAATCAATTATTGTTCAATAGAACAAAAAAAAATATTTGGCGCATTCAGAAAAATGAGATCTAAGAGATTTTTCTTACTCAAAAAGTGAGCAAGCGAATCCAAGGTTTTTTTTCCATAGAATTTTAACAGCAAAGCTGAGAAATTTTGCTGAGGAATGCTATTCATGTTACTATGAGATTGCTTAGATCTCCGAGATCTCATTTTCCTAAACAAAGATACCTTTTATTTTGCAAAAATAAAGCTCGAGTGTCGTCTGACGGCAAACGATTCAACATACATAATTTTTCGATTTTATTTGTTTTGTTTTTCAAATCTTCAACTCAGATCCTGCATTATGAAATGTTACTTTAGAAAAATACCTCCTAACACAAATTGAACGCTCTAGATAACTTTTCGATTCAAAACTGAAATGAAAAATAGCAGAAACTGAAGAAACTGCGTATACCAACGCAGATACGCTATTCATATTTTGAAGGTGTTCTAGTATGTCTCGCTAGACTATTTTTTTGTTTCGAAGCCATAATATTATATAACAATATTAAAATTAATTACAAAACCTCTACCTCAAATTTACCTACTTCCGTATTTAAACCATAATATCATCATCTTCTATACCTATCTACCTATCCTAATCTGGCTACAAAAATTCTTTTATGGATTCAACTTTAAATGGATTTAATTAATTTCCAAACGATTGAGAGAACTTATGTATATCCTTAGAGTTGTAATTCCATTGAATTGAACTTTCCACTTCTGTTATAGGAAAGGATATACAAATCATATAAGCCACAAGAATGCAGGTGCACATGTATAAGTATATATTCATCAGGAAGGCGGTTGGTTGGAGCTACAAGCTATATGTACAAATATACGAACCTTGTTGATTAACATGGCTTCCGTCATCATTTTTGGTACAATACAATTTAATTACTTGAGATTAGAGAGTAAGGATAAAACGAGTAAATGTCATTGTTTGATGATGTAAGATTCACTCAAGATGAGATGGAGATTAAGGAATGATATAAGGTACACCTATAGACATGAAATATATTACGACATTTAACAGCAAGAGAAGGATATTTGATCAAAGCTCAACAATTACGCAAAAACAAAAATATATTGAAGGTGCTCTTTATAAAGAAGTACCTATAACGTATAATGAAATCTTTGATGCAGAGTAGCCCTTTGTGGCTTTTGGCTGTTTCCAAGATTGAAGATTCTACTCCATGGGTACCGATTTGGAGACAAAGAGAGGTTTCAAACGAATACGACGAGTGCACTCAATTTCCAAAATGAATTTTAATGAATGAATTTCACAACTTATTAAGGAAGTCGAATAGGGATTATGTATTTCAAAGAATGCTATATTACTCGTAGAATGACAAAAAATAATGCCGGCATAAATTTAAGGCACAGCTTGGATGGCATAGATAACTGATAAGTACATACTTGTAGATTATTTCTGTACCTATCCGAATTTGTAAAATAATATTAAAGTTTTTATAGGTAGGTACAACTATCCAAACTTTTTCATCTACATACAAAAATTCAACTTGTCAGAAAAAATTTAAGAAACCTTTTAGGGTTTTCATAAAGAGTTTGAACAAGAAAATAAAAAATGAGTTCAAATTATTGTGCATATACCTATGTACCTACCTACATTATACATACATACATATGTTCTAAATTTATATGACAACTTAATTTCATAACTAGAATTTTCAGTCCCATAGCAAGTTTAACTCAGTTCTTGGCAAATTTTCAAAAACGAAAAGAAAAAAAATATGTGCACAACTGGGTCGCACGAACTTGCTCTTATGTGCGATCACACTGTGTTTTTAAAGTTTCAATATTTCAAAAACTATATTTATCTTATAAAAGAAATAAATTAGCTACGGGAACCTGCTTAAAACGTAGTTAAGTTTGTTTTATGCGAGTAGGTACATTTATTAATGAACAATATAGCGCCGTGTTGTAAAATATGCATGGAACTTACAGTTTAGACTGAAAAATTGTAAAAAAAAAAATATGTAATTGAACATAAATTTATTAAACAACCTCTGAAATTGTTTTGACACCAATGCGATGTATATCATCCGAAATCTCAATTTATAAGAAAAAAATTGAAAATCGTTGAAGCGTATTTTTTTTTAATTGTTTTTTATAAATAAATTTTTGAAATAAAAAAATGGTACTCAATTTTGTAGCCTTTATTGCAAAATTAAAAAATTAGTAAAAAAAATATCATTAACTCATTTTCGAAATATGAAATTTTCAAAAAAAAATTTTAACATTTTTTTTTAAATCAGTACCTAATTTATTTTTTTCAAAATTTTGGTATGCAATATTATTCGAACTTATAAGAAGCTTTTGTGCAAAAAAATTCATTAAAATCAGTTCAACTGATATAATGTGATAGTCGAAAATAAAAAAAATGGTTCTATGAGAATTACCATTTTAAAATATCATTTTAAAACAACAGATAATTTTTTTTTTCAATAATATGGTAGATCGTACAGATAATAGTTCACACAAAAATTTTAATCAAAATTATAGCAGCCGTTTTTGAGAAAAATGAGATTTTCGATATCGGTTTTTAAACATGTGTATGGGAGGTACCGTTATTTTTGGTTATAAGAATAATTTTCATTCAAAATCTGCTAGGTAATGTTAAAAAACTGCTGCGTGCCAAGTTTAATAAAAATTTACTGAGTAGTTTCCGAATTATTAAGTTCTCAAAAAAAAAATTTTAAACTTTTTTTAAAAATCCAAACATTTTTTTTTTAAATTTTTGTATGTTATACAAAACTTTTTAAACCTTTTCAAACATTCTCCATAAAAAAATTGATCAATATCAGTTGAGAAGTTTTTGAGAAAATCGATAATCAAAAAAATGGTTCTATGCGGGAGGTATCATTTTTCGGATTTTTTAAAAAAAAAGTTGTGGGCACGTTTTAAAAAAAAAAAGATTTGCATAGGTGCTACGGCTGCCGTAAAAATTTTTTTAGCAAAAAATGCAAATCTTTTTTTTTTTAAAACGTGCCCACAACTTTTTAAAAAAAAAAAATTCAGTAATTTTTTTTACAAAAAGGCAGCCATTTTATAAAAAAAATCCGAAAAATGATACCTCCCATAGAACCATTTTTTCGATTATCGATTTTCTCAAAAACTTCTCAACTGATATTGATCAATTTTTTTATGGAGAATGTTTGAAAAAGTTTAAAAAGTTTAAAAAGTTTAAAAAGTTTTGGTATTAAAAAAGAAAAAGAAAAAAATGAGCCCAAAAAACGATAGGTAGGTACTAACTTTGAATAAAATCGACCAACGCGTTTAGGCTGCAGTCGAAAGGACAGGCGGACAGAATTGCGAGACCCATTTTTTTCGACTTCGCTAACACCGTAATGTAAACTTTGATCAAAATCCCGAGTTCGATTTTTTTTTACGAATCCATAACTTGCCATATTTGTAGTACCTATATATCGCAAGTAAAAAATGTAGATAAAACTATACCCAGCCTACACATAAATGAACTTTTATTTGTCGAAACTCATCGTACTGCGCCCACACTATTATATGTTTTCTGATGCCCCCAGGAAGGGAATATTTTTGACTCAATGGCGAAAGTTTAGGTGCATATCGATGGAAATTTTCGTAAGGCTTTTCCTTTTATTATCATCATCATCATCATTTTTGATTCGTTAACTTTTAAGAAAAAAAAAAAAAAAAAAAAAAAAAGTATAGTAGAGTAGAATACGTCATAATCTTTACTCAATATCAGCAGCTCTAACTATTTCATTTGAAAATAAATTTTTCATTTTATGCACAATCTCATTTCGAAGTTTAAGACTTCTTTCAGTTTCAAGGATGTTGGTGTAACTGTAGGTAGTGGAGAAGAAGACACTTTTAATATGTATTTTTTTCTGGTATTAATGGTCAGCAATAAATAGTACGATGGGTTCGAAGCTGTATAACTTACCTTTTTAAGATGTATAATATTATGTAGGTGAATACGTATACTTTCTATTTTGGTTCAAGGCTTCCTGTAATTAGGTTAAAAATCATTGAAGACGTAATGTATAAGTTAATTTGATAAAATGGAGAGAGGGTATATCCTCTAGCTATTCGGTTTTCATAAAATGAATAGAAAATATTTTTGAAACATTTGTACCAAAAGAGGCTATGAGTTGTAGATCTATAATAAACCGATTTGGTATTCTAAAGAATTAGTTAGCATTAACGAAATCTTAGAAAAAAAGCAAGATTAATTCAAATTTTCGAGGCAATTATTGTTGTCTGCGTAAAGAGTATGATTTTTTAAAAAGGTTTTATGGTCTCTTGAATCAAAAATCAAGAATGATTCTAAAGCTTTTTGGCAATTTTAAGTTGTTGTTGTTGTTCAGAAATTCAATGAAATTGACGGAATAAAGAATGGTCAAGTCTAATAAACTGACATTCTAGTATGAATAATACAATAAATAATAATAATAATAACTTAATAGTCTGGTTTGTTACCGATCTTCCAACCTCTCCCCCTTTGATGCGTACTATACGAATTGTAGTCTATCGAAATAAGGTATGGAGAAAAATGGAGGCGGAACAAGACAACATACTTGAAGGCGCTTAGAAAAATGCTGATGCTCCAAATGCATTTGATAAACAAACAAACAACACATCTCGAACTGTGACGTCAGTGGTCTTAAGCGGTGGAATGCGTAGTGCATACGATTTTTAAGACTGAGTAATCTGATATGCGTAGGTTCGATCCCTATGGTGTGCATGTAGAAAGTTTTTCAAATAAAATTGGATTAAAGCTCAGCACCACTAATAAGGAGACTGATGATAGGGCTTCATATACCACTCCTATTAATAAATCTGGTCCTAAGCAAACTGTTGAAAATTACAGACCTTTTTCTAAACTGCAATTAATTCCTAAGATTTTTGAGTCTATATAGTGAAGAAAAAAATTTACGGAGCCGTGAGAAATCATATATCGTATAATCAGCATGGTTTTGTCCAGGAACAATCAACTATGACAAATCTTAGCCTTTTTTCACATTTCTGATGGAAAATAAATGTCAAACTGATGTTGTTTTTGTCGATTTTTCTAAAGCTTTTGATCGCGTGAGTCATCGTATATGTACTTATAAAAAACTGAACTCTTCTTAAATGGATTAGCACATACTTTATAGTGAATCGTTCGTAATTTGTAAAAATTGGTTCCGAAAGATCTTTTAAAATATTCAACTATTCTGTTGTACCGCAAGGTAGCCACTTAGGACCTCTCTTGTTTCTACTCTTCATTAATGATCTTCCCTGAACACACGAAACGGCATGGCATGACTATTCACTACGTAGTGAGCACTCACAAACAAAACAGGGGTGGAATCGGGTAAGGTGATTTGCCATAAGTGAGAGTCACAATCAACCAATTCAGTCTGTGTAAGATGATATAACTTTTGATAGCTAAAGAGCTATCACATCAAAAATGTGTATTGTCGTTTTCCCACAAATTTAATGTATTTGACTAGAGTTCCAGCAGCCTACAAAAATTGAACAATTTTTTCTTTCTTTTTTTACCATTCATACAAACAAAAATAAACATTCTTGTGACCAAAAAAGTTTAATACATTCCGGAAGATGAAAAAAAAAAATAAGAATTATATCGCAAGGACGTCGTTTCATTACAAACATTTGAAACATTCAATATGGTAACCATGTTTTTGACAAATTCCATTGGAAAGTATTCAATTAAATTGAATTGAGTACAATCACCTTACCAGGACGGAAAACTAATTGACAATCACTTGTGACTATGGTTGATGTAACAATCATTTATCACCTTAACCGATTCCACCCCGCATGGTCTTTAATACATACGTAGGTACATCAATTTGCAGAAAACTAAAGTTAACGAAAACTGAACGAAACGAAGCAAACCTCAATTCTGGTCTCGTCATATAAATTCTTTGTATTCGTTTCGTTTCGTACGACGACTTACATCGCCTTCCGACTATTATAGTTCTAACTTTAAATTCTTATGATGAAAAATTAACGAATCAACCACCAACTGGAGCGAAAATTTCCCCCACCACAAACAAATTTTATTTGAATTTTTAAATAGGGAAATGTGATTCAACTCGATTTTTATTCAATTGAACATTTTTCGATGATATTTGTCAACAACATGGTTGCCGTAGTGAAATTTTTAAAAGTTTTCAACTTTGTTATTTGATAATTAGCTATTTTCTCATAAGAATTGAGAAGGTATGTGTAAAACAACGCACACATATGGCGTTTTTCTTTTTTACCTCAGAGCAGATCACCGAGCTGTCAAAAATAAATTCTATGTTTCTTTTTTACATCAGACAAATCAGAGCACATAAGTCGTGTTTCTTTTTTCCATCTGAGCTAGCTCGGAGCATGATCTGTAAGCTCAGAATAAAATGACCGAGCAAATCGAGCAAAACGCTGAGCGAAGCCAACTTCATACAATTTTTATGTAATTTGACAGATTACTAGGCATATGACATATTCAGTGCTCAAGTGTGTTTCATAATTAAATCTGAGGGCTCTGAACATAATCTGCTCAGAGCTTTGCTCTGATCGGTCTACCTCTGCTCAGAGCGTTGCTCAGAGCCAAAAAAGAAAAACGCCAATAGACTGCAGTTTTCATCGATCGATGCACTCTTTAAGTTTGTTGTTCTATTCACTGAAATGAAACTATAAAATTCATACCTAGAAATCTTCATCCTGGGGTGGAATCGTGTAAGGTGATTTGCGATAAGTGAGAGTCATAATCTTCCAATTCAGTCTGTGTAAGATGATATCACATTTGATAGCTATTACATCAAAAATGTGATTGTCATTTCCAATAAATTTGACGTATCTACCGCGGTACAACTAGAGTTACCATCAGCCTACAAAAATTGTACAACTTTTTCTGAGTTCTTTTTTTTATCCATTCAGACAAACAAAAATAAATATTCTTGTGCCCAAAAAAGTTTACTACATTTGGGATGATGAAGAATTATATCGCAAAGACTTCATTTTCGTTATATGTTTACGATAGCTAATTACAAACATTTGAAACATTCACTATGGCAACCATGTTTTTGACAAATTCCATTGGAAAGTATTCAATTGAATTGAATTGAGTTGAATCACCTTTCCCAGACAGAAAACTAAATGACAATCACATGTGACTATGGTTGATGTGACAATCACTTATCACCTTAGCCGATTCCACCCCTGATTTTTAGGTGATTTTTTCCCCAACCTCTATTTTAAATTCTTTTGCTTTCAAACGTTTTTATCTCGAGTTTTAGATTTTATAGAATTTTCTTTTGTTTGTATCACTTTTTTTATTAAAAAAATCTATCGATTACAAAAAAATTCCATTCTCTAACATTTTTGGTTTAGAAAACAGAATCTAGAAATTCTCTGAAATTCCGATTTAAAAAAAATCACGTTGGTATATTAAAAATTTTAAATAAAATATCCTTTCACAAGTCATTTATGTTTTATCACTAAAACCTACCATTTGAGCTGGGTCAGATAATTGAAAAAAACCCAAGACCGACCTTTAAAGCGTGGCAACCCTATGCCTTGTAAAATATTTAGCCGACGATATTACACTTAATATTATGAATTTTGATTATGCTTCTTTGCTATTTTGTTTAGCACCCTTAAAGGTGTTCAAACTCATCATATTTAAGTACATATATTAAATTTTTAACAGTCTTTTAATTTTCCGTTAACTATAATCGATAATTAACTATAATGTATTAATTTAAATGATGTCGTTCAATAGTTAGATTCCTATATATTTCATAGTTTTTGGAGTGCTTTGCTTTCTTATTCAAATCAAGCTGAAAAAACTCAGAAAATATTGAACCACAACATTGAATTATTACACTTTCTTTGAACGCGACGCCTCCATGTATGATAGCTTTATGTATTCAGTTTCTATATAAAGCGTTGCGTGTTGTGCTCTTGCAATTTTTCATTACTGAACTCAAATCCTTTTATTTTTTTTTATTCATACACACCCCAATCTAATCCTTATATCACTGGGGCTCATCACTCCTCGGTGGATTTCAAGCTTCGTGATAATGAATAAACCGCATGCTTTCAATTTTAGACCTGTGGTCTAATGACTCCAGGCAAGGCTTTCGTCCACCGCTTTCAAAGAGGAGTGTCTAATGCAGATTTTTGCTTGAACTTTGGTTTGAAGCATCTCCTAGCAATATCCTACTTGCATGCGGTCGACGTCACCGCATATTTGGAACATTTTCCGCTTGATCACTCGGCCATAAACTGCATATGGCACTATATGCACATATACAAAACTAACCCCACATATCATATCATTATCTCTTACATATGCAGCATTCTAGCCAAAAACAGGGACGTCTGTGTCTGCACTTCTACAAATGTATAGGGGTATGAGCCACCCATTCGGTGAAGTGGACCGCAAGAGAGCCCGTGGTGTGTAGCATCGGTCGTAGAAAGCCAATTTACCAATTAAGTGCGGACAAACAGAACACGAGACATCATTTTAGTTTTAGTTTTGTTGTGTGTGTGTGTGTGATTTGTGTAAACACTAATGTTAATTACATGTGCTCTGGTTTGGGTATCGGGTGCTGCCAGCACGTCAGCTTCCCTCCTAGACTAGAACTGAAGGCCTTATAGGTACCTCAACAGTTCTAAAAACCCAAAACCGAAACCCTCAAACAAACTATATATACCTATAAGAGCGAATATAAATAGAACATGTTGGTTTGTTGGTGACGTCGTCGTCACCAAATTAGGAGGCAAAGAGGGCGGCTATATACGCCTCAATGGGTATGTACATATGTTATATGTACAATGTACATACAGCAACATGTATAGGTACATATTTTGCTCCTGGGAAGCCATCTAAAACACCTACATGCTTACTTAATCATCGCGCCGCCGAGTTGCCGCAATCTCTGACCTCATTACCACTTTTGATAGTCGCGATTCTAGCAAAATTCACTTGCGGTTATTCGTTCTCAACCATATAACTGATTAAGGATTTTGTAGGATATTCGCGGTTGGTAAACTAATTGTCATACACAAGGAAATAGTTTTCTCATCTCTTCAAATGCGGTTTCTAATGCAAATGCATACAAGTTTCTTTATATTTACCTAACCCACCAGTAGGTTGTTTCTAATTGAAATAAGGTGGTAGAAACCCTTTAACAGTCAAAGCACTATAAATCGGTTTTCTGTTAGACATTTAAAGTAAATTTTGACCATGACCTATTTAAGCTACAGGACAGTAAAATGCCGGAGAGATTAACGACTAAAAGATAAGGCTTGGTATTTGTTAACTTTTCATACCCAAATGTTTTTATAACATTTTTTAAGCCATTTTGAAAAAAACACATTTTTATTGGTAAAAAAATCTTTTATGCTACAAAGTCCTGCAGCCTGCTATCTGCGAAGAGTGCCAAGCGTGCTAAATTGTTGTCGGATATAAAAATGCAGTATGGTTTTTAGGAATTTCACCGAGCAATGATCACCGCGACTGTCCGTCCAAAATAAAGTCTGACTACCGTTCCTTGTCCGGCTTCGAAGTTCAAAATGATCAATAAATCAACCCGTAGGTGGGTATAAGGAACTAATTTTCATCTTTAAAGCTCAATTTTTCAGTGCGATATCATCCCTATTTCGTAATTAATTAATTTTCAGTCCTATTTGAGGTATAGTAGTCCAACAAGTGCTCCTCCACTCTCTGCCAGCAATGTCCGGTGAAAAAGATTTCGCGTATGTTATTGATTCATCGGCATACAGTTTCGTCTTCGTCTGAGATGTTGGGGGGTGGTCCGCTGTATAATGTGTTGAAGAGAATGGGGCCCAACTTGGATTCTTGTGGTACTCCAGTTCAGATCCTCTTCTTTGTAGAATGTTCCTTGCCAACCTGTACAAACAAAATTTATGGGTTTAGAAAATTTTTGATCATTCTTACCAAATGGCCAGGTAGTCTTAGGCTGGATAGTTTGATTAAAAAGGCTTTTTATCCAAATTGTGTCGAAAGCCTTTTCGATATCTAGTAAACATGCAACGGTCGTCTTCTTCTTGTTGAGTCCATGGGTTACATCTCGAGTGCAGTCCAAGAAGCGGATGGATGGTGGAGTGTCTTCCTCGGAAACCATACTGGAAATCAGATTTGATCTCCCTTTCCCTGAAGAAATTGTAGAGCTTCCTCAAGTTGAGCTCATCCAAAATTTTATTGATACAGCAGAGCATCGATATTGGCCGATATCCCTCAACGCTCGTCCAATGTTGTTCTTCTTCAGCCGGGTACCACTTTTGCTGTTTTCCATGTTTCGAGGAAGTAGCTGTTGTTCAGGAAGTTGTTGAAGATGATCGTCATCAGGAGGATGGTGAGATTTGGTAACTTTTTGTGTAAAAACTTTGTACTACAAAGTTAAAAATCCCATAATTTCCCGCTGACTTCTTGGAGTTTCAACCATGGATGATATCAGTTACTTCCTCGAAGAAAGTGCAGGTGTCTCCAATTTGTGAGTCCATTGCAGAATTGTACTCAGTGAACGTGGTGACTGTGGGGCTGAAGGAGGCAGTTTCTTCGTATCGACTTTTCACTTCTTCGTTCAATTCAGGAAGTAGCTGTTGTTCAGGAAGTTGTTGAAGATGATCGTCATCAGGAGGATGGTGAGATTTGGTAACTTTTTGTGTAAAAACTTTGTACTACAAAGTTAAAAATCCCATAATTTCCCGCTGACTTCTTGGAGTTTCAACCATGGATGATATCAGTTACTTCCTCGAAGAAAGTGCAGGTGTCTCCAATTTGTGAGTCCATTGCAGAATTGTACTCAGTGAACGTGGTGACTGTGGGGCTGAAGGAGGCAGTTTCTTCGTATCGACTTTTCACTTCTTCGTTCAATTCAGGAAGGTGATATGGGCGGTCGATCCTTAAAGTTCTACTCGAAGTGGTTGGCGAAAGCTTTTTTCTGCCGGAGTTGTTGCAGATCCTTGTCCGTGTGGTGTGTGGCAGAATAATTTTCTTGAACGCATCGGGTCCTGGTTTGATTTTCTCAAGAAGGAAGGTGAGATTTGGTAACTTTTTGTGTAAAAACTTTGTACTACAGTGTTAAAAATCCCATAATTTCCCACTGACTTCTTGGAGTTTCAACCGTGGATGATATCAGTTACTTCCTCGAAGAAAGTGAAGGCGTGTCCAGAGTGTGGGTCCATTGCTGAATTGTGCTCAGTGAAAGTGGTGACTGTGTTGCTGAAGGAGGCAGTTTCTTCATATCGACTTTCCACTTCTTCGATCAATTCAAGAAGGTGATTTGGGCGGTCGATCCTTAAAGTTCTACTCGAAGTGGTTGGCGAAAGCTTCTGTTTTTTCTGCCGGAGTTTTTGCAGATCTTTGTCCGTGTAGGATGGTGTGTGGCAGAATAATTTTCTTGAACGCATCGGGTTCTGGTTTGATTTCCTCAAGGAGGATGGTGAGATTTGGTAACTTTTTGTGTAAAAACTTTGTACTACAGTGTTAAAAATCCCATAATTTCCCACTGACTTCTTGGAGTTTCAACCGTGGATGATATCAGTTACTTCCTCGAAGAAAGTGAAGGCGTGTCCAGAGTGTGGGTCCATTGCTGAATTGTGCTCAGTGAAAGTGGTGACTGTGTTGCTGAAGGAGGCAGTTTCTTCATATCGACTTTCCACTTCTTCGATCAATTCAAGAAGGTGATTTGGGCGGTCGATCCTTAAAGTTCTACTCGAAGTGGTTGGCGAAAGCTTCTGTTTTTTCTGCCGGAGTTTTTGCAGATCTTTGTCCGTGTAGGATGGTGTGTGGCAGAATAATTTTCTTGAACGCATCGGGTCCTGGTTTGATTTCCTCAAGGTTCTTCCTGAATTCTTCCTCCTGGTTTTCTTTCAATGCCTGGTTAAATATGTTGTTGGTGCACTGGAGTTCTGAGTAAACACGTTTATACTCGTCCTCGTCGTTCTCTCTGATAAATGTCCTGTACTATATCCGTTGAAGTTTCTTGCGGAGTCACTGTCTAAGAGCGTAGATAGCCTATATATGCTCCGGCATTTTCGCATAACTGCTGGTTCTTGTAGATTTCTGTGACTCCAAGAATCTGTTGACTGCTGTCTCAAATTGCTGAATGGCGTTGTCGATTTCGCTGTTATTGAGGTTTCTGTTAGTTGGGATTTCCGGGAGATCTCCTTCAATTTCCGAACGGAATTTCTCCAGCTTATCCTGTCATAGAATAGAATAAAATTGAAAGAATATCTAACCTTGGCTTCCAGTGCTAGGTGATGTCGGAATAACTGTCGCGTGCAACATAAATGTAGTTCCGGAGATCAGGGAGAACTCATCACTCACACAATTTTTGTGAGTTAACTCTGGATTAACTGAATAAATATTTCTTCCAGATGTGATGTCAAAGCACATTTGCATACTGCCGCATAGTGTCACCCTCTCTGTTCTAACAATGAAAGCGCTGTATGTAATGTATCTACATTTAAAGCGTGTTGTTTTTCAAACTCGATGCGGAATTTGTTGAGAAAAACGACATATTGGTCTAAGTTCAGTTCCCAGTGGGAGTAAAAAGTTTTTTTTTCAAATTAAATTTAACAAAAATAGACAAAAACACCACTAAAAGGAGTCTTATGATGGGCCTGGCACTCATGAAAACAATATAACTCCATCCTATAAAATTTTGGTAGTTACTAACCCAAGTGTTTGATCTTTCATTCAAACCTCTAAAACACTCCTATTGTTTGGGATCGAATTGAAACACAATAATAATCACACAAAGCACTGAAAGCCTAAAATATTGATCACAAGAGTATTTTTATTCTGTTTATGTACATGATTTAAGTAACTATAATCTTAAGTTTTCTTTGAAATTATTTTTAATTATCTCTAATCAAATTACCTATTTTGAAGATCTGGGAAGGAATCTCCGTAACCATGCCAACACTATATCTGTACCTACGTGTACGTCTGGAACTGAATTATTATCAAATACTTTTGGTCTTACATTATTTGTTTTAAATTTTCCCACAAAGGTATACGGTTCCAATAATTGAATTATCCATCTGCAGAGCGCACCTTAAATTCTTCATACGGAATCCTTATCATAAAGTATATTTTAGAAAACTAGATGTATATAGAACTGATTCCTCTTTCTCTTTGTTCTTTCCGTCCAAGTACAAATTAAACGGAACTTCTGTAATGCAATTACTCAGAAGGCCATTACAAACGTGGCTCTTTGCTTCAGAATTGATACATCTTATAAATATATAGGACGACCGGAAATATAGCAAAGCCATCGCACCATCTCATCTCATCTCATCTCGTTTCACCTTACCACACCATACCACACCACCCATTTCACAATCGAACGGACATTAAAAATTGAAATTTTCCGCTTTTCCGTTGTTGTTGCCATTGCCGTTGCCGTTGCCACCATCGAGCCAGTGGACATGATGGCTGGCACCCCAGTTCAGTTTTGTCGAGTGCACTGTAGAGAGTTATTACCACACGATTCATACCCGATTCCGCCACCATCCTCAAAACTCATGTTTGACGGACAAAGTTCTGGCAAAGTATACGTAGCTTGTATAGGTTGCCAGGTAGTTAAATTGAGTGGATTGCAGTTAGAACTTCAGCTCCATCTCACCTTGCTTGCTCTTAAATTGGTTAAGTTCACTAACTTGAGTATGTATACGTACTCCTTGCACCTTCTATACGTATGTATATAATATGGAGTCAGAGTGCACTCTAGCTAGCTCTCTAGCAGCCTGCTTCTCGAAAAGTATACGTACAAGTGCATACAGAAAACATGTATACATTTTGCACTTCATACACTGGGTTCGGTAATGATGCATGAAGGTTTTGGGTGCTGCTGGAATATATGCGATATTAATGTGTGTATGTGAAGCCAGTTGGAATTCTTGAAAACTCGATTACTTTCCACAAAGTTTAGCACTAATTGGAAATCCTGACAGGAATGTTTGAAGCCATGGATATGTAATTATTGAAAAGTTCATGCTATCGGCCAGAGTTCATTTAAACTCTCTGTTTAGTCTTTTTGAGGAGTTACATTATAAGTATGTATAATGTATGTTGGATGTATGCCTGTGCTATAGAATGCAAACATAATTGAAACTTGGAGTAGGGAATGTAGTATCTATATGGATTAACTATACTTATTTATACATAATACATTGAGCGAATATCTCTGACATTCTGGGCCTGATTTTGTGTTGGGAAATACATAGATATAAATCGCGGATTATTTATGACGACAATATTGATTTTGGTTTTACTAAACTTTGCAAGAAAGTTTAACTTAGGTTCAGTTTTTCAGTGCAATATCATCCTAGTTTTGGAGTAAAACTCGAGTTTACTCCTGAAACAGGTTTTTCAGTCAATTTGGATCCCAATTAACTAAACGACTTTGACGAGCTTACACTGGATTAAATAAATAGACATTTCTGACACATGCGTGTCGAAGAAGAGAGGACCATAGTATTTGAAATCGACTTATCCATAGCACCGCATATTGTCGCCCTCTATGTTTCCTTATTGAAAGCGCAATTAGACCTTGTTTTCGAAAGATTTTTGACAACTGACAAATTAAAGTGCTTCTGAGTTAACTCAGGTTAAAATTATTTATGAGATTAGGTACCTAACTCAGAAACGACAGTTAGGCTCATCAGTTAGATGCTGTCGACCCTTCTAAGACGCAATATTTTAGTCGATGCTATCGACACTAATACAATTTGCAGCATTAACACACTGCAAATTATATTTTTCTAGTGAGTTTATTAGACTACTTTAACTAGAAAAAAACCCAATAATACTTTCAATTGAATTCATTCAATACTTTATTCGTCAATTGTCAAACGTCATAAAAGACAAACGTCTTCGCGCCGGCAGTGTTCTTTTTTTTATTTAATAATAATTATAAATCGATTTATAAATAATTAGTTTACTTTCGCGATTAAAATTGCAACAGTACAATCAATACCAACGACGCAGAAAAAGTTAAAATTTCCTTATTTTTTAAAATGTTTTGTGTTTTGTTTTTATCATTTTTATTATTAAAACCACATTCTTTACTCTATTTTTATAGGCTTTGTATTGGTTTTATTTAATTTTTGGATGAGAAATTGAACATGGTAAAACCAAAAAAATTAACCAATTTTTCAAAAACTTACTAAAACATATAAAACATAATTTTAGTTTTCAAACTACACATTTACTGATGTTTTGTTGCTCTACTATAACTACTACTACTTTTAAACAAATAAATAAAAGTTATTATTTTAAATAACTTAAAAACACTTATTTTATTTATTTATTTACTTAAATGCATTTCGGAAGCTATGCTTCCATCATCAGAAAGATTTATAACGGGTGATTTTTTAAGAGGTTTAGAACTTTAAAAAAAAAAAAAACACACAAAAAATTCGAAAAAATGAATGAAATATTTATTTGAATCGATTTTGTATCTTGCAATTTAATGTTTAAAGATAATTTCATGCAAATGTTGACCGCGGCTGCGTCTCAGGTAGCCCATCCGCTGAGTCCAATTTTGGCATACTCTTTCACACATATCGGCCGGTATCTCACGAATGAATGCATGGATGTTGGCTTCCAGTGCGTCAATCGAAGCGGGCTTGTCCCTATAGACATTAGCCTTGACATACCCCACAAAAAATAGTCTAATGGTGTCAAATCGCACGATCTAGGCGGCCAATTGACCGGCCCGAAACGTGAAATTAACTGTTCACCAAACTCGCCTCGCAATTGCGCCATTGTTTCGCGTGCTGTGTGGCATGTGGCACCGTCTTGTTGAAACCACATATCATGCAAGTCAAGAACTTCCATTTCGGGCAAAAAAAAGTTTGTTATCATCGCTCGGTAGTGTTCACCATTGACAGTAACGCTGCGATTCGCATCATCTTTGAAGAAATATGGCCCAATAATGCCGCCGGCCCATAAACCGCACCAAACAGTGGCTTTTTCGGGATGCATTGGTAGCTGTTGCAATGCTTCTGGCTGATCTTCACTCCAAATGCGGCAATTGTGCTTATTTACGTACCCATTCAACCAAAAATGAGCCTCATCGCTGAACACAATTTTTCGATAAAAAAGCGGATCCTCGGCCAGCTTTCCAAGAGCCCATTCACCAAAAATTCGGCGTTGTGGTAGGTCGGCTGGCTTTAGTTCTTGCACCAGCTGTATCTTAAAAGGCTTTACGCCCAAATCCTTCCGCAAAATTTTCCACGTAGTGCTGTAACAAAGGCCTAACTGCTGGGAACGGCGCCGAATCGACATTTCGCGGTCTTCTGTCACACTAGCTGATACGGCCGCAATATTTTCTTCACTACGCACAGTACGTAAACGTGTTGGTGGTTTAATGTCCAACAAAGTAAATTTGGTGCGAAATTTGGTCACAATCTTCCGAATAGACTGCTCAGAAGGTCGAGAATGCCGACCATAAAATGGAAGCAGCGCGCGATGAACATTTCGAACCGAGCACGAATTTTGATAGTAAAATTCAATAATTTGAAAGCGTTGTTCATTTGTAAGACGATCCATGGTTAAATTGCAAACCAAACTGAAGCTGTTTGACGGTGACACAAGGTACTAAACACACGTCAGCTGTCAAAACCAGTGTTGCCAAAACCAAACCAGCTAAAAAATCACCCGTTATAATAGTTTCCGAAATGCATTTAAGTAAATAAATAAAAAAAATAAGTGTTTTTAAGTTATTTAAAGTAATACCTTTTATTTATTTCATGAAAAAACATGTTGAAAATCTCCAATATCAAATCAATTTACTTTTAAACGTTGAAATGAAATAAAATCAAATGAAAAAAGGAGCTGAGTGCGACCCAAAAAAAAAAAACTTAAAAAAAAACTATCCATTGAATCATCAGTTATCAAATATGGTATCGTATATATGTAGATACTGACCGGAGTCAATATTATTGTTTGTTCTCAAAATATTCGAGCCGAAAAACGATTTTTTACAAATTTCTGCATGTTTTTGATTTAAAAAAAATGTCTGGTGATTTTTTTTTTTAATTCTTTCCAGTTCTTCATAACGTCATTATGTGTTGAATAAAATTAAGCCAAAGTCATTGGCATTTCTTGTTCTCGAGATATTTGAGACGAATGACATCTTACAACTTATTTTTTTAATTGCTTAGGTAGTAGGAAAAACGCATTTTGAATTTTTTTTGAAACCCTTTCTATGTATTTTATGACGTTATTATCTGTAAAATAAAATGTATTTTGTAGTCAATATCTTTATTCGTTCTTGAGATATGATGAACGAAAGAATGTATCACGAACCTACGAACGTACCTACGAACTTACGTATCTACACGCTATGCAATATGCAAACATCTTTCTAAAAACGAGCGATTTGGATTCTCGGGACCTCGAAATTTCAAGATATGTCAACATTTTGCATTTTCATTGCAAAATCTTTTTTATATTGCATTACTAAGGCTTCAAAAAATAATGTACATTCATAGGATACATGTAAATAAAATATAGAAAATAAAATCTTCCAAAAGAATGCATCCATGCTCACTCAATATGTAAAAGCAAGTCCCCTTCTCTTTGAATTTGTATAAACTCATCCTTCACGTTCAATTAGCTCCAATTATAAGAATTAAGTCTTTTCAACCTTTACCCTTTCCCAAACGCAGATTTCTCGTATTATTAAATCGAAATAGATTTTCAGAGGCTATAGAATATCAAATCTATATACGAAAACACGATGTGTTCAAAAATATACCCACTCCGAGATCATTGCAATATATTTGTGTATAGATGTGCACATATATAATTATATGCGTGCGTGCGTCGGGTGTCAGGGCCAATTATGAAACTCCATGGACGGAAGCAACAAATAATGGCAGGTGTTGACGCATACAGCTGGCGTGGTCCATTCTGAAACCGAGACGTTTTTCAACTTCGATCACATCACTGATCTTTGCATTTACTCGTATACAGCAGCAAGTGGATCGACGTCTTGTATTTTATGTGTGCAAATTATGATCCGTATATACAGATTTAGAATATTTTTAAGGATAATGAAGTTGTTTTTCAGAGTATTTGTCATGTTGAGGAAATGATACGTCAGTTTAAGTGTAGCTAAATTAGGAATCAGATATCTACAATAAAATGTACACTTCATTGATGGAGTGGAAAAACTCTCTTGAATGGAGTCTATTTCGGTATCAAATTCTTTCGCTTTTTTGAATATAACGCACAGTGTAGTGTAGTACAAAAAAAGTGTCACAACTCAAAAATCACATATTTTTTGAGTTTCAGATGCAAACAAATATTTGAAATTTTCCTGGACCTTTCTATGTAATTGCCATTGATATAAGTTTTTTTTTCAAAAGGTAAAATGTCGTTTTAGATGTTTAAGTTAAAATCAAAGATGCTTTGACAAAAATGACATAATTTTGAGTTGTGATGTGATTCTTTTTGGAAACAGTTGTGAAATAAATATAAAAACGCCGTCTTAATTTGAATTGTGTCGTTTTAATGGTTAAATTTTCAAAAAAAAAAATAAGTGTTTTGTTTTGAGTTAAAACATTTTTGCTGCCTTTTCTTGTGAAATATATTTGTTTCATTTTTAGTTGTGACGTTTAAGTTAATTGATGTTATATTATAAGTCTTGTATTATTTTTAGTTACTACACTGCAGAAAAATGAAAATTTTGAATTTAGAGTTAATACAATTTTGTTGTTTCAATAAAGATTTAAGTTTTTAAAGCTCAATTAAATACCAAATGCTTCCAATTATATATAAAACCTTAAGCTTGTTATGGCAGATATTTTACAAACATCTTCAATTGGAAACGAAGCCTTTTTTCATACTTACATTTTTCCATGTTTTTTTCGAGGTAAGACACTTTAGACGAATAAACTACACTAGTTAAGAAAAACTATAATTTTGGTAGGGTGACCTCGAATCCGAAGTGTGACATTTGGGTCGTCATTGTTTGGCAAAATTCATTTGGCAAAATTCATTTGGCATTAATTTGTTTCGCTTTGATCGTTAAATATTTCGTTTAATTCGCAATCCACAATTGGCAATTTACGTTTTGTTTTTTATTCATTACGTTTTTCAATCATTACGCAATTAACATTCGACGTTTTTTTATTTCGCTTTAAAAAAAAAAATATTTTCAATCATTTCGCCAAAATCATTTAGCAATTCGTTGTTTCGTTTTTTTTTGTTACGTTGCGTTGTTTGATATTTGCCCAATTGTTTTTTTTTTCGCGAAATAACGTTTCGCCGTTTCATTATTTCACAAAATATCGCTTCGCCGTTTTATTATTTCGCTAATAGATCATTTCGCCGTTTAGTTGTTTTGATAATTAATATTAATGTTGTTTTGAGAAGTAATTTTTTTATATGGAAAATCGTTCATTTTTGAGTATTTTTCGATGACGTGCAATAAGGCCCAACGAAAGAAGACCAAATCTCAAATTTATCCTTATTTCGTTTTGAAAATGGGAATAAGGACAAATTGGCTTTATTTCATTTCGAAAACGAAATAAGTCCAAATTTGACTTGGAAATAAAGCCAAATGTTTTTGTCCAACACTTTCACTACACCCAACCTCGCACCTACACCAAATCCCAATCCCAGGGCCCAAGCAGGGGGGCAGCATGCCCGCCCATACATACCTCACTATTTATACATGCTAAACAATTGCAAAACAATTGAAAGCCAAATAAAAAAAGCGAAACAACAAAATGCCAAATAAAAAAAGCGAAATAATAAATTGCTAAATAAAAAAAGCAAAACAACAAAATGCCAAATAAAAAATTGCGGAAATTCAAAAATCCAATCGAACTAAAAACTATTATGAAAATTGCGAAATGATAATTTGTCATTTAAAAACGAAACGTGATTTGCAAAACGTAAAATACGAAATAACAAAATGCTTAACAAACAAAATGCGGAACGAAAAGCTGCGAAATGAACCCCCGCAAAACGTTAGTTTGCCAGACAATTATTCTTGCGAAACATACCTTACACGGTTAAAAATTCTGGGGTATTTTTTAATACAGCTCTTGTATTACAGCCGTATGCAATACAGCAAATATTACATTTTAATACTAGGGAAATATTAAAAAAAAATTCTAATCAATTCTTATTACATTATAATATTTTTGTATTAAAATATCATTTGTAATACAAAAAAGAGTCGATTTTAACCCAAAAGAATAAAACATATCCCTTGTAGAGAGGGAAAATTTCTCTCTCAGTTGCCATTTCAAATATGAGAATTTTTCTAATAATTTTTGATTACATTCTAATCCCTCCTCGCCCTTTTTTTGCTTCGATGCTCTTTTTTGTCAGCCATATTGAATATGAACATTTTGAACAGACTGCGTCACTTTTTAATACACCCAAGATTAAAATTTATTAATATTGTATTAAAAAGCAAGAATAATAAAAATAAAAAAATTTAAATATGCATTATTTTGAAGGCGCTTTGCAGTTTTTCGAGGCACAATATGTTAATTAGTAGACAAAATTTCAATCGCAATAAGATTTCTATTCTCATTTCTGAAAAACGATGGAGAAAAGAATGTTATTTTTCTAATAAAAATAATAAGAATAATTATTCCCAAATGGAAATAAATTGACATACAAAGATAAATAGGTACTCTTGCAAAAATACACATTCATTATTATAGCTATTACGAATTACGAGTATGTATTCATAATATTTTCTGTGTTGCATTAATTCTCAAAAGAAATATCCTTTTGAGAGCAAATTTTCTTGTGAGAAATTTCTTTGTGAGAAATTTCTTTGTGAGAAATTTCCTCAATTTATTTCCTCTCTTTTTCTAATAAAGATCTATTAAAAATGTAATAATTTTTGTATTAAAAGTAAAAATGTAATATTTGCGATGTATTAAACTTTAATACATTTTTGGTGTTGTCATATATACAACCCTGAAAATATTAAAATTAATGCCAGAATTTTTAACCGTTACCACGTTTTCTAAACAATTTTTTTATGTTTTCCAAGCAATATTTTCTAGTGAGGTAGGTAACCTTTTTTAACGGTTTATAACTAAGCTAGTTTTTTTTTGTTTTGAATTAAGTATAAATCTTCTTAATATGTATACCTTTTTTCTCCGAGAAATCTAAAGTTGAATCCAATGTATTTCGCATAAATATCTATAATTAACTGGTTAAGAAAATTTCAATTTAAAATTTACGAGAAGTTTGGAGAGAAAAATAATTTCTGTTAAATTAATTTCGATGTTTTCGTGTAATAAAAAACTATGATTTATTTTACAAAAGTGAAGAACACTTTTGTAAAATAAATCATAGTTTTTATTACACGAATTTATTATCAAGAAGATTGAGTTCCCAATTTTTGTCATATTTATTTTAATTATCTACCTTTACTACCTAGTACTACCGACCACAGATTTATTTATTTTATTAAAATAATAATTTAAAACGAAAGTAAAAAATAGTAATTTATTCTTCTTGCTTTGTTCTAATAAATTATTAATTTTTGTTAGTTTTAAAGTTATTTACCGTTACCCGGATAAGTGCCTATCGCATAAGTGCCTAACCCGCATAAGTACCTTTTTTTTGAGAACCAAAGTTTTGAGAATTTTTTATATAAAAAACTCATCTAATAAGTACCTTTCGCTTAACTACCTTGCCCGCTTAATTGCCTTTTATTTTGTATACTTTTATTAAAATTTACCTGAAAAAATTCTTTTAAGTACACTTTAAATCAGCAGAAAAAGACAAAAGCTTTTTTTCAGTCCTTCGCTGTGTTTCATGCTTTAAAATTGAAATATAAAAAACTAATCTACTACAATGTGGGAGACTAAGTGGGTAGCTGTCACTTTCAAAATTTAAACTGTCAAAGTAATTTTATTTTGTTAAGGTAAAATGCCTGAAAAACTGACTTCACTTTCAATTAAACAAAAAACTACAAATCCTGGTTAAAAAGTAGCATAAAACAAAACAAAGCCGGAAGAAGCTGCACAAACAAACCAAAACAATAAACGAAAACGATTAAAATCAGATTAAGTAACGCAACACAAACCAAAATTACTGATTAGATACTAATCAGTTGAGGTGCCTAATGTATTTTCTTATTTTTTAAATAACATTTAATGTTTTTTATTGTAAATTTTGTTTGTATTTTTGTAAATATAGAGATAAGTGCTTATATCCACTTAAGCGGTCTTTTTATAACTGCCTAACCCGCGTAAGTACCTCTCAAAATGAGGCATTTATGGTGAGGCACTTATCCGGGTTTTACTGTACTTAAAGCTAATGTTTTGTTCTTAACATTTTATTTAAATATATTTGTTACATATTATTTATTTTTTTAGACAGTTAGAGAAAAATGGGTTTTCTTTTTCATTTAATATCAAACAATTTTTATTAAACTATTATTAAATCAGACAAGTTTTTTATTCTTTTTTTTTAGAACCAAAAATAACGGTACCTATCATAGAAAAGTTTAAGAACCGTTAAGGAAAACCCCATTTTTCAGTTTAAATATTATTGTATATCAAAATTTTCAAAAAACAAATTTTGGATTTTTAGTTATATTTTCAAAATAATTTTTTGAAAATTTAGTATTTCGTAGATGTATTGGGTAGGTGATTTTTTTTTCAAAATAAATTTTTTAACTCTGCATTAATAGATACTAAAAACTGGCATACCAATTTTTTTTTTAATGTTTTCTAAATTTTGTACATTCGTACATAGGTATACAAAATTTGGTTTTTAAAATTATTATTTATGAGATTTGTTTAAGAAATCAGATGATTATGATTAATAAAAAAGCCTGTTGCTGACATTTTTGAAACTTCAAATACTACTAATCGGTCAAATATCTTGCTGACTGCATTTTTTTTTTGTATTTAATTTAGATTTTCGTTGGAAAAATAAATATTTTGTCTTATTCAATAAAAATTTTAACGGAAGTTGAGAATTCTTTTCTTCTAGCATATTTATAATAAAATAATTATTTTCCCCATTATTCACGGCTTAATACTGATTAAAAACTCTATTAAAATTATTTCGTATACGGGAAAATAGTGGTAGAGCTTTGTATTCCCGGGGTAGAAGTGGTAGATTTGAAAAATTCCAAAAAAAGTGGTAGATTTACCACAATTGTGGTAAAGTGGCAACACTGAGCTGACTATTTTGGTGTTTCTCATTTTCTTCATCAGTCCCACAATTGCTCTTTTTTATTTCGATGATAATTCATTATTGTTAATTACTGAGAAACACCTTTGCCCTTGGTTTAAAATTTCTATGTTAACTATGACACGGCTAAAACCTTCAAGTACCAAGGATTAAAAATAACCTATTTTCATTCCTATTATAAATCTTAAAATAAATTTTCATTTCAAACTTCCTTTCCTTCACTGAAAGCCTTTTAAAATAGAATTATAATTTTATACCGAAACAATAAATTCAAAGTTATAGATAAAGTAATTCAAATGAACTGAATTTCTCACTTTCGCCAAAAATCATTGGCATTACTCGTACTGCTTCTGATTCTATCACTATATCGTCTGTCGATACGTTTTAATTTAAATTAAATTAATACCTTCATCACATGTTACATTCGCATCATTCTTTAATCAACGTATTATTATTCCAATTTTAATATAGGTACAGCACCTTTTTACGATCAATGAAGCTCCTTTCTGGCATTTTATCTGGAATGGGCAACGAACGAAACAAAAAACCTATATACAGCTATGCATACAACTGTAGGTATATATGTATGTATAATGTTTTACCTGGAACACAGCCAGTTCTATATATTTCAATGTATTTGAAAATCCCAAATTGGCAGCGGAAAACAACCAATTTCCAAATAAATTACCTCCAATCCCTGCCTGCAGCGGGAAAACAAAACTCAATAATGTAATAGAATAATGATCCATGTCAGGGAGTGTTGAAGGCAGTGATGGGGGTGGTGCTGGGATGTCGTCTTGTTGTTCATCGTTGTCTGCAATACACAACATTGCCATTATCGATTCCCGGCAGCGCAAACATCTTATAGGTCGATTTCTGGGATTTCTCGGTGTCATAAAACTGGCAAGCTGCTCCAGAGAAACCAAAATTCAAATGCTAATGACATAGCCCATATGTGACTTGCGATTCATGAATATATCCTTACCTTATATATTATACCCTCTGCCATCCTACACATGGTTCCACCCATCCCGCGCCCATCAACATCATCGTCATCATCGTAGTCGTCTTCGTCGTCGTCGTCTTCTTAGTCGTCGTCCCTGTCGCATATCAATTGAAAGGTTTGCTCCTTGGGGAATGATTTGAAAACAATATTAGATTATGGAAATTTTGCTGCTTTCTATTCAAAGACAAAAGGCCTAGAGTGAAGCGGTATACGCTGTGCTGGTGGGATTCTGTGGGGTTCAAGCATGATCTTTGGGGTTGAAAAAAACTAACACACGAGCATAACTTTTGATTTAGATAGACTTATACTAACATTAACGAGGTAAACGGTCATTGACTTACAAAATATGATTCAGAAATAATTAGATTGGAGGAGTTCTGCCATAAAATTGTTATGAGTTTTGAACACACACGTGCGTGAGGATTGCGGAAGGAAAAGCAAGGAAACTAATTTTCAGTAAACTAATACATATACATAAGTATAGGTAGATATTATGCTGTTTTATTTTCGTACAACAAAAAAATAGATTTAAGTATAGAAAGGCTGTTTTCCAAAATATTACATAAATTCTATTTTATAAATTCTTTGATGAAACCAAATTCGAAGTTCGACTTTGTTGGCCAGCTATAATGATTTTATTAAAATAAAATTTTCTATTTCCTTCTAAATCTGTGATTTCATTTCAGAAATAAATAGGACTTCGATTTTGTCCCACATCCACGAAAATCAACGGTTTGTGGAATTGTTTCGTACCGCATACATTTTTTTGGGGGACAGATTTTCAATACAATTTTTCATATTTTTTTTGCGACGGTTGTTTTTGTTCCACGTGCATTTTACAAACCATGGAAGAAAATATAAAAAAGTTAATAATTAATTTGTACTAAGTGCATTTGTGTTAAAGAAAACCAATGTTTGTGGGACACTGGTCGGAAAAAATGTCAATATTCGTTTCCACTTCACCTGGTAAATTTTTTTTAACAAATTGAATACCGATAAAGTTGAATTCAAATTACTCATACGCTTCTAGCAGATTTTTTCAACCACGATTCTTTCGACTGAAGATACTTTTTTCTCACGATACTTTCCGGGCATGATATTTTTCTACCATAATATATTTCTCTCATTATATTTGTCTCGCATGATATATTTCTCGCATGATATTTTTCGCGCTTGATATTATTCTACCATGATATATTTTTGTCACATGATACTTTTGGGAACGGGTCGTTATTCTGTAATACAAAATTCTGTATGACCAAAATTCTGTAAATGGATTGAAAATTCTGTATGAACTTAATTCTGCATTCCATTATTCTGTAAATCTATTAATCTGTATCACAAAATTCTTAAAACCTCAAAATGCGACTCTAAAGTATTTAATTTACAAAACATAAATTTTTAAAAAATTAGGTTGGAAATTTTGCTAAAAAATGCGCACTTTTTTTCATTTTCAAAACAATTTTTCTGTTATAATTTACAGAATTTTGAAATACACAATTATGGTTTAACAGAATTTTGAAAACAGAATTTTGGATTTTTAGAATTTTAGAATACAGAATTTTAGATTTACAGAATTTTGAAATGCAGAATTTTGGAATACTGAATTTTGGAAACCGAATTTTTGCACTTACAGAATAATGACTCCAACCCGATACTTTTCTCGCATACCTAATTATGCTCGGATAATACTTTTCTCTCATGATACTTTTCTCGCATGAAACTTTTCTCGCATGATATATTTTCTGATTAGGTATACATTTTTCTCGCCTTCCATCGCGTTGTTCCGTGCATCCACTGTTTATCGAGCTACTGATTTGTTTAAACTTGGTACAGACTACAGACCATTTTTATGTGATTCCATGGATGAAAATTAATAGTTAAGATCTATTAGTCTCTTTTTAAAAGAAATAAATTAGTTATGGGAGCTTAAATTTTATGCCACCTGCTAAAAATGTAATTTAGTATTAGGTAGTATTATTATAGAATACACAAAATAACAATATATGTATATGGGTGATTCTCTGCCAACTGTGATTTTTTAAATAAGAATTTTGCTAAAATTAGAGGTCATTAAAAATTAATTTTTTTTTATTTTATTTGTCTTTAAATATGACATGGTATTAAATCTGTAAGAGCATTTTACTATAACTTTTCAGGAACAACAAAAAATATGGTAATAAGTACTTAATCTCGAAGACATGGTGTTGACACAGATTTTTTATTTCTGAATTTTTATACGTTCTAACTCTTTTTGAAAATATTTTTGTTGAGTTTCTAAATTCTCTCTTACGTTTTGACGTTTTCAACTTTAAAAGCCAATATTTTATTTGTATGTTTTTTAGTTTTTCAAATCTGTTTGAGGTTGGAGTCTTTATTTTTATGCTAGGTTATAACTCAACATTTTTTTGCACAAATTTGTTTTAATATGTTTTGTCCGAAGTACTGGTACCATTTTTAATAAAAAAATAACAACATTTTTAGCAAAATTGCTTGAAATCATAGTTCAGAGCTTCTTATCCGGTAGATGTTTCCAAGTTCATGTTGATTGTGATGTTTCTAGCGTGTTATTTTTTGATTGTGGAGTTCCTCAAGGCTCTGTACTTGGCCCAGCCTTATACACTTCGGATTTTCCAAGTCTACCGCAATGTGAAGCAGCTATTTTTGCTGACGACACTGCAGTGTTTACGTCACATGAATTTTCTCTTAACCTTGAGATAAATCTAAAATATGCGATCGAGACACTCGAAAAATATTATAGGAAATGGAAAATTAAGCTTAATGTTGGAAAAACGCAAGCCATCTTTTTTACACGAAAAAGAAAAGCTTGCTACCTTCCCAGCAATCAGCTTCAAATAAGTGGTACCACAATAGCATGGGAGCAATCCATAAAGTATCTCGGAGTTCATCTTGATACGAAACTTACCTTCAACCAACATATTCAAAGTACTTTAAAAAAAATGAGTATTGCTATTAATATGCTTTACCCCTTTATTAATCGTAAATCTTCACTCACAAATGGAAATAAGATAATCATTCATAAAGTTATTTTCCAAGCAATACTCTTATATGGGTGTCCAGTATGGGGTAATGCCGCAAGATGCCATTTAAAGAAGCTGCAGGTATCACAAAACAAAGTTTTGAAAATGATGCTAAACCTTCCTTGGCATTATTCAACTTTAAATCTCCACAGAAAGGCGAATGTTGAATTGATTTTCGAAAGGATTCGTAAACTTGTAAATAATTTTAACATCAGCTGTGATAGTTCAGAGAATGTTCTCATAAATAATCTTAATACATAATCTGTCATAATTTTTTGTTAATATTTATTGCGTTTCTTTTAAATTAATTATCTTGTTAATATATTTATTTGTTAATTTATTTAATTGTTAGTTTATTTATTTGTTAATTTATTTATTTTTTTTTTTATTAATTTATTTATATATTTATTTGTTAATTTATCTATTTATTAAATTATTTTTTTTTTGTTAATTTATTTATTTGTTAATTTATTTTGTTTGTATTAATTATTTATTTTTTAATTTATTTATTAATTTATTTTTTTTGTTAATTTATTTATTTATTTGTTAATTTAATCTTTTTTATTAATTTTTAGTTTTTAAATTATTTATTTGTTAATTAATTCATTCTTAATTTATTTATTTGTTATTTTGTTTATATATTAATTTATGTAATTGTTAACTTATTTATTTATTCAACCTAATTTATTGTTTGCCTATTTATTTATTTTCAATTAATTAATTCACATTTCCATATCTGTTTTTACATTATGTATTCATTTTTCTTTTGTTTATTTAAAAGTCAAATTGTTTATCTAAATAACTTGTTGAGTTCAATTTAATTTAATTTTTTTTTTGTTTTTTTTTTTAAATTTTGAATGAAGGTTTTTTTTCGTATTTTCCTTCGATTTGTTATTTTAATTTATCTACTGTAATTTTGTTTTAATTCAAGAAAATGTTTCAGTAGTAAGATAATATATCAAATCTCTGAATTGTAAAATGTGCGGTCACAGACTTTCTTGAAAATATTATTACGAAATAAACAAATCTATCTATCTATCATATAATTTAAGTTCATCATAAATAAATAAACCACGGTACTGACACCCACGGTACTGACAATTATGCTTTAATATAACCTCATATCTCAAAGCTTCTGAGAAAAATAAAATCCGTTATAATTTTAACTTACATATATGACTTAAAAAGAAATACAATTTTCTAAAAATCACCCCAACAAATTTCATAACACGCTTGGATAATACTACCACGGTCCTGACAGGTTATTTTGTGACATACGATTTTAGAATAAAAACACTTCACTCTTACAGCAAAATTACGTAAGTAAAATAAATTGGCTTTTGTTAACAATAAATAAATAGTGCCTCTTTCAAACGGCACCAGACAAATGCCAAAACTAAAAACAAAATGGCGGTTCAGCGGTAAATCTTTTGAATTCAAAAAGAAAATGAAATCCGTGGACAACATTCAATTTGCTTTATTTACATTATATTGTATTGTCTTCCATTATCCATTATCCATCTTCCTTTTTTGTTTTTTAATTATATTTTTCAGCACACAAAAAATTGTTTGTTAAAAGATGTAAACAATCAATCAATTTTTTTGTATAGCTTAGATCTGCAAACCGTTTGCCAGACAAGAGGTGACAATCAAACTGTCAGATTTTGGGATGAAATCTACCAACCGTGTGAACGGACAATTTTTAATTATAAGAAATATGTCAATTGTCAGCTAATTGTCAGCTATTGTCAGACCATTGAAAGTTCTGACAATATTGTAAGATCTGACAATCGTCTAAACTTAGCTTTACAAATACTTCAAGAGCATGGGCGATTGCTCTCAGTTGGCTATTTGGGCGGCGCCAAACCAAGAATTAAGAGGAATAAACTCTATGAAATACAATTACTACGCAACAAATGACGAATATAATAATTATGAAGATAAATACCAACAATTACCAAATGTGTATTAATTTATTCTTAATTTCTACGGTACTCGTCGGTACTCGTAGCCAACCCAAAACTAAAGACCAGGAATCGCCACTGTTCAAGAGTAATTCTTGTCATAAAAAAGTGCCTCTTAGACTTTCGTATTCGCCAGAAAATTGTAAGACGTCAACTGTAACCAACTGATAACACGCACTCAGGAAAGTTCGAAAATTAAATGGCACTATAGGTCCTCAAATCTAACAACAAGTTCCCTTTGTTCATTGATTTCAATCAACTGAATGTGAGTTGATCTTCCTACAGTTTGAAGTCAAATAAATGCAATTAACTAAAATGACAAAAAAATATATCTAATGTTTTTTTTATTAAAATTTATTGTTCTATATATGTACATATAAATGATATTATTTCCTTGTATGCAATTAGTTATGAAAAAATTTTGTTCAAATTTAAAGTACCATCCATATTATTAGATCTTAAAGCATGTTGAAACGATTGAAAGGAATTTTATGAATAAGAACTTGCACGTGACCAGAATACTTATTTCCTCATCAATATCGACAATGACGATGAATTTCTTTTTTCTCTCACGATACTTTTAAAGATCTCTACACTGTTATATAGATTTACCGAGATATGCAGCACATTAAATCCACTTTCGAAGTTGAAACATCGATAAACGTAAGTATATGTATAGGTATCTACATATATAGGTAAATCCTTTAAGGGTGAATTTCTTGTCGACCCATTTGCAAGTGTTTGTTTGTCGTTTAAGGGTGTCCCATTATATTATGTCTGTTTCTTTGCATACAACGCAAAATTCGGGGTTGCTATATTGCGTAACGAACAAGGACACGTTTATCTATAGGCAATGACATAGCGCATAGCGATATATACCTACCATATCTATATCCCCACAACGAAGGGATTATGTGAGATTTAAACTGTCTAATTTGAATGAAATTGCTTTATAAAATATTTGTAAGTACATATAGGTAAATCGAAGCATTAAATTATTAATCACATTCTGATTGTAATAAAGCCGAGAGAGTGTTAAAAGAAGTAATTAAGAAATATTTAAAAATGCAAAATAAGTAGGTATCGGTATATCGTAGTAGTTAAGGATGGTGGAACAAAAAAATTCAAAAATACGTATTTTCCGTCAACTAATGTGGTTTTAAAGTCTGAATAATTTAGGTTTATTAGTCTGAATTTAAAAGAAATAAATTAGTTGCGAGAAACTTAGGTTAGTTTAAGGTAGGTTAATACAAAAATATGAACAATATAGCATCGTGTTCTAGTTTAGACTCTTAAACTTATAAGAAGCTCTTTTGTAAACAATTTCATCAAAATTGGTTAAGCAGAATATGAGATAGTCGAAAACCAAAAACATTACTAAAAGCCTGCAGACTTACAGTAAAAATCAGTATAAAATTCATTTTCATTTTTTTTTCTTCAAAACTTTCAATTTGAAAATAATTTTTCAAAATCTATTTATAGTACCTACCTATTGAAGTAAGGGGGTCCCAAAATTAACGCAAGATTTGAATTTGTCACCTATTGTTTAGTAAAGTGTAGGCAACCCTTAACAAAAAAAAACTATTTGACAGCTGACAGTAAAGGGTTAATTAAAAATGGAGTATTAACTGTGAAGATAGTAACCTTGTTCGTTTACTTGCCAAACCTACCCATTTCTACCATTTTTAGCCCGAATGACTGTCAAAGTTCATATAAAAAAAATTAATCTGGTAGAATCTGGCAGTTTCGGGCAAGTACGCGAACAGACCTAGTATATGTAACTATGATTTGACGGTCAACGTCAATGCGTTGACTGCTTGACTTACTATAAAAATATCTTCATTTCAGCCTAGTACGCTGCTGATGCGAAACGAAAATTTCCTGTGATCTCCAAACAGACAACGAAACGCTTACGAAAACACAACGGAAAATATCATTGGAGAGTTTCACTAATTCCAAAAACAAAATCGAACATAAACGCAAAAAATCAGAGAAACCCATGATGTAAGAAAATGATAAACAAAAAAAAACACAAATAAAACTCAAATGTCATTTTTTCGCAGACAATAAATAGTCTGTATAATTATTTCAGTGCGAAAAAGGAGCGGAGACTTCTCCAAATAATCTGCTACAATTATGAATTTCGCTCTTCGAACAGCGTACTGCAAAACGAAAAGCAGAACGAAATTTTTCGTTTATGATTTCGTTGTGTCATTTTTGTATGGGATTTTTCGTTTCGCATCAGCAGCGTACTAGGCTTTAACTGTCAACGTAGTGAGTGTAAATGCATGAAGCGTTGACGTTCACACGAGTGACATGCAGTCGGTCAATGTTGTACCAAAACACATTGAAGTGTTGTCTATGCCAACGCAATTTTTATACATTGGTCATATGGTGTCAACGCGTTGGCATGTTAAACTATGACGATCAAACAACTTGACCACATTCGAAAACTTTGAGCGTTGATGACGAGTTGACACGAGCAAAAATCAACCAGTTTTCGCGTTGACGATCACACGATGTTAAAGTATTATTTCAATCAAGCTATAAACTGTCAAATTCAGTTGAAAGATGCCTATACTATGTTAATAGATTACAAAACTACTGAAAAAATTCGACATTTTTAGATACAATTTGTTGACCGGAAAAGGGGTTTTAGGGCTTTTGGATGACTTTTGGGACGAAATATTCAATACGCGTCAAAATATAGTTTGTTGACTATCTGTCAAGTTATAAACTGTCAAATTTTATTGAAGGATGGCTACGATGTCGATGGATTAAAAAACCTATAAAAAAATCATAAATTTATGAGATTTTACTTTGTTTACTCTTGATAAACGAGATTTTAGGTCTTTCGGGTCATAATATTTGGAACGAAATATTCGAAATATCACAACGTGTCAACGTTGAAATACTTTCAACGCGCTGACGAGCTTTCTGTCAATGTCTTCCAATTGCGTTGACATGGCGATTACACGGACACACAAAATAGTCAATGCATATTATTCACTCGATACGTCCAGATTGAAACTTAAATCCGGATGTTTTTACATTGAATTTGTATGCTTTACATCTGGATTCATGCAACGTTTTAATCTGGATGTGTCGAGTGAATAATATGGGCGTTAATGTCCCTGTGCATAGAAAAGTCCCAATTTTATGGCATTTCAGAAATATTTTCGCGTATACGGACTTGGATAATATTTATTATATTTTATATGTAGATACTTATTACAGACATTTAAGGCAATCTATACTATGTGCAGTAAATGTAGTTTAAAAGAGTTGTTTCCTATTCGTTCTTGTGCAATTTGTTTATTTTTGTTTATTTTTTTTTCAAAAGTTCTATAACTAAATGTTTTCATTGTCATATTTTACTTGAACGATTAAAATCGCTTGTGTATATTTTTGTCGCCGCGCCAGCCGGCTTTATTTCGGATTCAGGACTGACTATTTTGACTGCTATACTAAAAAAGCAAGAGTAACAGCAACAATTTGGCCAGAACTATTTGTAGCTCTGCACCGCCGAACACGAGAAATGCAATTCCATTTGACCTGGGGACGTTTTAATTACAAATTCCCCTCAAAGTGACCATTAGGAAGTTTAAATAGTTAACAACGATAGACAGACACTCCATGCAAATCGAGTGTGCAATCGAGTTAGATGGATCCTGTGCAAATCCTCTGGCTCTATAGTACGAGTATAGTGTATATGCATATATAGGTATTTTGTATACACTGATGGTGCCGGCCATAATAGTGACGTCTATTCTGAATGAGAATATATATGTATGGATATATGGACGAGGAATGAGATGCCCTCACGTGTGTGGGATCAAGGCTCGGAAGGAATTACAGTGGCATTTATTTGGCTAGCATAAGCCGGAGGCCTCTGCAACAGCATCATCGTCGTCGTCGTCGGTCGGTGGGAATAATAAACGAAGGCTATTTACATGTTTCGTTGCACTTCCGGTTCCAGTTGGAAGTAGGTATATTGTATACACTTTTATACAAATCGGTGGAACATGCAAAGTCCGATGGTATAGGTATAACTATGAAGCTGGACACAAAGGAAGCAAACTTCTCAGCAGTTAATTTTACAAAGTGCTGGTCCCAAATCTCTTAAGTGTTTTCTTGTTGTTGTTTTTGTTTTTGTTGTTTTTATATATACCTACATATTCCATTCTTGTTATATATATATAAGTATATATGTAATGTGTGTTTGTTTTTATTAAAGGAGTGTTGAATTCTGGCAGATTAATTGCTCTTGAACTTTAAAAAAAATATTTAAACTATCAGAGTTAATGTTTTATAAGAAACAAGGTTTATTGTGTATGAAAATAAATATAGAAAGTTAGTCCTTTAATTTTGGATGCTTATTTATAGAGCCAAACTAAAGACATTAATTAATCTTGAAGGATTCATACATTATAATGTTCCAAAGTTTGTATATATGTAGATGGAAAGGAATTGATACCAAAAACAGATTTAAGTGACATTATTTATGCAGATAGCTTTTATTTTTGTTTTGCTCAATATTGTTACAAAGCGTTGCAATGCAACTCCTATATCTTGACCTTAATCAAATACTCATACGATCTCTCTTTCTTTTTTAGTTCAGAGCAGAGCCTGAACTGTCAAACAAAAAATTGTGTTTCTTTTTTACCTCTGAACGTTCAGAGCTTCGAATTTGTGTTTCTTTTTTCGTTCTGAACATGTTCTGAGCTTGTTCAGAGCGCGTTCTATGAGCTCAGAATAGAATAACTGAGCAGACCGAGTTGAATGCTGAACACAAGCATTTGACAGGTGAAATTGAAAAAAAGCTAAATGTTCAGGTGTGTTTCAAAAATAATTCTGAGCGTTCAAAACACACGTCCCTTACTTTGGCGGACACTTTTTGGCGGAATCAAAAAATTTTGATATCTGAATTTGTAGCTAATTAAATGCTAATTTGTTGCACAAATCAAAAATTTGTAGTTGGCATAGTTTCGTAGTTATTCAAGTTTCCGTTAAAATAACTCTGAAGTTAGCGGACGAAAATACGAAAACCATAATTCTCTTGATGTCAACAATTGTAGCTTTTTAAATGCTTATTTGTTGCGCAAAAATTAATTTTTTAGCTTTTATATATCATTTTGTATTTGCATTTTAAGTTTAAATAGTGCATTTCCGGTAATTTGAAATAAAACGGAAGTTGGCGGACAAAATCTAAAAAAATGAGATTTTCGAAAAAAATTTTTTCCAGAAATTGTAGCTTTTTGAATGCTATTTTTTGGTGCCAAGAAGAAATTTGTAGCTCAAACGGTTTTTTTTATATTCAAGTTTCAAGTTACCTCAGCCTCCAAAATCTAAAAAAATGAGAAAATCCAAATTTTTATTTTGCAAGAATTTGAAGTCTCCCTAAATTTAATTAAACACGTACGCCCCGATTTTGTAGCTCGCATAGTTTTTTGTTATAAAGATTCCGCTAAAATAAGACGTCATTCCCATATGTACCTAACGGTCAAAATTTAAAAAAAAATTTAATTTTTGAATTTCTGATACAAAAAAAATTCAAAAATTCAAATTTTTTTTTTTTTCAAAAAATTTTAAATTCTTCAAATTCTTGCAAAAAATAATTTGGATTTTCTCATTTTTTTAGATTTTGGTGGCTCCATTTTGAGATAAAAAAAACCGTTACAGCTACAAATTTCTTCTTGGCGCTTGCACTATTTAAACTTAAAATGCAAATACAAAATGATATATAAAAGCTAAAAAATTAATTCTTGCGCAACAAATTAGCATTTAAAAAGCTACAATAATTGTTGACACCAAGAGAATTACGGTTTTCGTATTTTCGTCCGCTAACTTCAGACATATTTTAGCGGAAACTTGAATAACTACGAAACTATGTGAGCTACAAATTTTTGATTTGTGCAACAAATTAGCATTTAATTAGCTACAAATTCAGATAACAAAATTTTTTGATTCCGCCAAAAAGTGTCCGCCAAAGTAAGGGACGTTCAAAACACGCTTTGTTCAGAGGATGTTCGCGGAGCATGCTCGATATGCTCGGACTCTGTTCAGAACTCTATTCTGAGCTAAAAAAGAAAAACGCCTATTATAGTATAGTGCACAATGGGTCGCACGAACTTGCTCTTACACTCCGCTTCAACTGAATAAGCACAAATATTTTCTGAGCTATGTACGTTGTCAATTTTGGATCTCTTGCATATTCAAAAATGCACGCAAAAAACGTCAACTGAATAGACACAAGGTCGTTATCTTCATTGTTTATGAGCGTTCTCAAGTGATTGACACATTAAATCAACAGTTGAACTGTTTTAAGTGAAATTTAATCGTTAATTGAAATTATAACGAAGATGGGTAGATCAAAATCTCTAAGCAGCGTTGAAAGACCTAAAATCGAGAGAACAAGGACTGATCGGGCGTACTTTAGCTAACAAAATTTTAATGAAGTTTCAGTGTGACCTATTCCTTTTAAGAAATAAAGATTCGAACGAAAAACATGAAAGGAGGTTAAAAAAAGGGCAAAAAAACAACAGCAGTTGATTTTAGAGCATTTTTAAGATGTGCTTCCAATTCGTGTGATTGTGCGGCAAAAATAACACAAAAATCGGGTGTCAGTGCAAGCGTTTCAACAGTCTTTATATAGTAAGTAAGAGCGCAAATATCTAAAACGAATGAAACTTAAAAAGAAACCACCACTAAACGAGCAACGGGTATGCGCTTCGAATGCTCTATAGACTCCATATTTTTTTCCAAAATTATGTTAGATGGTACTGATACAAGCTGACATATAAAAATTAATCAAAATCGTATTAGTCGTTTTTTAGAAAATGAGATTTTCCTTAACGATTTTTAAACATTTGTATGGGAGATATCGTTATTTTTGGTTAAAAAACTGCTGGTTGTTAAATTTGATAAAAATGGATTAAGTCGACTTGAATTATTGAATTCTTAAAAAAAATGTAAACCTTTTTTAAAAATTCAGAACAACAAATTTTGAAAATTTTGTTATACAAAGTATACTTACGAAAATCAAAAAAATGGTTCTTTTCGAGGTTCCATTTATAAACATTTTTTGGAATTTTTTTTAAATGGTAGCAAAAAAAAATGAATTTTTTTTAAAAGAAGTTGTAATGGACACTTTTTTGAGAAAAATAAAATTTCCATTTTTTTGCTAGAAAAAAATTGTACGGCAGCTACTGTTATTTTTGGTCCTAAAAAAATTAAAAAAAACCATATGTGCTAAGTTTAAGAAAATCGACCCATCCATTTACGCTGCAGCGGCAAGGAAAAACAGACAGACAGACGGACAGAATTGCGAGACCCACTTTTTTCGACTTCGCTTATTCGCTATCATCGTTATGTCAACTTTGATCGAAATCTCGAGTTCGAGTTTTTTTATGAATGCATAACTTGCCTATTTATGTACATATTGATACCTTCCCGTAAGAATGTATTAAAAACATTTCCAAAATTTTTCAGGAAACGAAAAAACGTCTTATTCAGTTATTTATTTGTGTATTTCATTGGAAGAAACAGATTTTGAAATTGATTGAAAATTTACTTTAAAACTTGAAATTTTATCAGATAAAAAGTTTTTGTCGCTTAGTACATTTTTGCGGTCAAGACATTGTCGCTTGATACAACAGTAAATGGCGCTTAAAACATTGACATGGTCACAAAAAAAAACAAGATTGAAACAAATAGTGTCGTTTAATTCATTTTTTATTTTTTTTGGACAAACAGTAAAGCTGTAGGTATTTATAAACAAAACATAAATGTGATTTTTTTTGACAAAAACAACAAGACAAATCAGAACATAACAGTAGCCTACTTCATTTACAAATATTTAAAATCAAAGACAATCATGTCTGGAAGGGAATATCTTAAGGGACAAAAATGGGCCAAATTTTAGTTCGACCAGTGTTGTAAACAATAATTTAGGTTAAACTAAGCGCCATGCAACAACATTTTTGTACGGAGATTTTGTTGCTTACGACATACAATCAGCTTTACTCAACTGTCGCTTAGTATAATTAATTTGGAGGATAGTATACAAATTTCATAAAGCAACATTATCCAATGAGCACACTTGGCGGTATGTACTACAATTTTATTTTCTCTAGTTTCCTTTGTATACATTGTAGAGTAGCCAAACTCAGACCAAAACGTGGCGCTTAGCACAAAGTATAATATTACTTCAAAAAGTCATTTTCGAAAAAAGTTCTTATGGGAAGGTATCGATTATATTGCAAATATCGCAATTAAAAAAACTATTTGAGGCGTTGAACTTTTTCTTGTACCTATCTCTATTTTCATTACAAAAAAAACAATACAAACATATTTTTAAATTATTTTTGTACTTATTTTTCTTGGATTTCAATACAAATACTGCTTTTAGTTATAAAACTGCATTTCGTTTTCAGCTCTAAAGGTATAATGAATTTAAAGCTTTTTTTCAGCATACATCTATATGTATATTACAAGATCATTCGTTAATTTTATCTTTCAACTTAGCAATTTCTGTTAAAAATAATATATTCGTATATAGTAGGTAATATTGTTGAGCTGTGTAAATCAAATCAGAGTTCAAAACTCATAAATATCACATCCCTACTCAACAAATCATAAATTATAATGTATATATGCACCTACAGAATAAACAAAAACTAAAAAAAAATTTAAAACATCTTATATTCTAAACATAATATCTGTCTGTTTGTTGATCAGATTTTTTTGTTACCGAAAATATGTCAAAAAATCATAAATAATACTTCCTCAATTCTACCTCAATTTAACATGATTAAAAATACTATTTTAATCTATGCATGTTTTGGAAAACTCATGTTCACTAATTGGGTATAGCGATGAAGAAAAAAAAAGGGGTGCATGATTTTATGTTAGGAATATTATACACACTTGAATGCGGGCATCAGTCATCTAGAAATAAATTATTCACTATTTTAAGAAACTGTTTTACATGAAGTTGAAGTTTTTTTTTTTTTTTCTTTTTTTTTTTTTAATAAATAAAAATGAGGCATCATAGAGTCGGGTTGATGTTTTGTGGGTACATCCTTGTCTTGTGGTGTGATGGACGCCTTCTATTCGATGAACTGCACTTAAATTACATTGTGACGCCTGTCATTGCCCGCGTTTCCCATCCCAAGTTGTATATAGGGAAAAACTTTCAAAACTCAATTTAGTAATTTGCTCTAAGATTGATGGGATATAAAATAGAGAACTCATATATAAAAATTAAAGCATTAACAAATTAAAAAATATTTATGTATAAAATAAGAAAATTGAAAACATTGTGTTATAGTTAACTTTCGGATGTTCACTTTATTATTAATTTTTGTTTAAGAACGCCTATACCTGCATTACATAGACATATAAAAACTATTTTGTCTTTATTTTTGGTTCAATGACAATGACACGCATTGATCTGGACTTGGGTATAAAAAACCTTCCAGCTCTTTAATTGTGGCTCCAAAAACACCACTAAGCCTCCAGATTTTAATAATTTCATGCTTGAAATAAAGATTCTAGTAATATAATTTGTAGGTGTAGGTGATATTGGCGTTTTAAAGAGACGAATATAGGGGGAAGGTGTTAGTTTATTAAGATGAAATATTTGTTTTCGTGCAATTTAAGCATTTGACAAATAATGTTAAGGAATTTTTCAAATTTTCATTTAATGAGACAAAAACCTAAATGATATAAGACTCTTCTAAAAATAAGAAGTTAAAGTATACTTTTAATTAATGATGATGACTTTTTTTTAAAGTACAACAGGTCAAATATTACCGAAAACCTTTTGAAAATACACTCTGTGACTGCAAAGTTTTTCGAAATAAAATTTAACAAATAGATTAACTGCAACTAAAAAGAGCCTAAAAAGCAAAAAGCGGTAAAAATACAAAATCCGATGTTTCTTTTTTAATTTGTTAAAATTTTTATTTCTAATAGAAATAATATAGACAGAGCTTCAAAAAAAGCAAACAAAATAATTTTTTTTTAATTTTTTTACACCATCCGATTTCTTAAGAAATTTAAATTTATGAGAAAAAAAATTTTAAATCGTTGGAGCGGTTTTTTTTTAAATATTTTTTATACATAATCTTTTTAAAAAATAAAAAAAAAATAGTACGCAATTTTTTAGCCTTTATTATTGCGGAGTTAAAAAACTAATTAAAAAAACATCATTAACCCATTTTCAAAATATGAAATTTTCAAAAAATAATTTTGGAAATTTTTTTAAAAATCAATAATTAATTTTTTTGAAAATTTTAGTATGCAAAATTATTAGAACTTATATTTGAAGCTTTTGTGCAAAAAAAATTCATTAAAATCAGTTCAACTGATAATGAGATAGTCAAAAATCAAAAAAATGGTTCTATGAATTTTTTTGGAAAATTTTGGTACACAAAACTTTTAAAACTTTTTCAAACATTCTCCAAAAAAAAGGCGACAATCGGTTCAACCGTTTTTGAGAAAATCGAAGGTTCCATTTTTAATCATTTTTCAGATTTTTTTTTTTTGTAAAAAAAAACTGAATTTTTTTTTTAAAGTTGTGGGCACGTTTCTAAGAAAAATAAGATTTTCATTTTTTGGTAAAAAAAATTGTATGGTAGGTACCTACCGTTGTACAAAAATGAAAAAAATGGGTGGGGATATTGCCCAAAAAACGCTAGGTCGTAGGTAGCAACTTTGAAGAAAATCGACCGACCCGTTTAGGCTGCAGCCGAAGGGACAGACAGACGGACAGAATTGCGAGACCCACTTTTTTCGACTTCGCTATCATCGTAATGTCTACTTTGATCAAAATCCCGAGATTTTTTTTACGAAACCATAACTTCCCATATACATAGTTCCTATATGTATATCGCAAGTAAAAATATTGAAAATAGAAAATGAATATAAAAATACAACGGTAACACATAAAATAATTTGCCACTCCCCCCTAAAGGGTTGGACAAATACAGTGGGCAGATATCTTAAAATCATTTATGTATTTTTCACAAAATGCACTAAGTCGAACAACTACATATATCGAAAAGTAAGACCCTTATAACTCTTCCAATTGGTTTATTTCGGAAACGGTTTTTTTTATGAAAAAAAGTAAGCTAATATTTTTTTTAGGAAATTTTCCAAGCTACAAATAAGTCTTTGACATTTTTTTGTTTACAACTTACCATTTGGGTGTTCTTCCTGAAAACCAATTTTGGGACGCCTTCAACCCCCCCTGTTCCCAAACGGCAGCTGCAAACTTACTACTTTACTTGTTAAAAAAAAACTTTACTTTTTTGAGCTGTAATTGTTTTGATTTCAATTTCATAAAATAATATCAATCAATTTCCTCGAAGAAAAAAAGTGTAAGTTTTTACATGCAGTCCATAGCTCTGCCAGCTGAACTTCGAATACCCCCCGTAAAATTGTTAGCGATGCTCATGTCGATGGGGACTTTTGACAGTTTCTTAATAACGCCATGAGGAGGCTGTCAAAATCCAGTTTTTGGGCGATTTTTTATAGTGAAATGCTTTATTGACTGGACTAAAATGGCCCTATTTTGTTTTCTAAATTGTAATACATCGGCATTATATCCACAATACAAAATTATTTGATTATATTTCATTTGACGTTATTTCACGGTAAACCTTCTTCATCATATTTTAATCATGCATAAAAGAAATAATTTGCATCTATGTATATTGGTATAGGTACACGGTTAAAAATGTTGGTGTAGTTTTTAATATTTTTTGGGTTACATATATACAACACCAAAAATGTATTAAAGTTTAATACATCGCAAATATTACATTTTTACTTTTAATACAAAAATTATTACATTTTATAATAGAACTTTATTAGAAAAAGAGAGGAAATAAATTGAGGAAATTTCTCACAAAGAAATTTTTCACAAAAAAATTTGCTCTCAAACGGAAATTTCTCTTGAGAATTAATGCAACACAGAAAATATTATGAATACATACTCGTAATTCGTAATAGCTATAATAATGAATGTGTATTTTTGCAAGAGTACCTATTTATCTTTGTATGTCAATTTATTTCCATTTGGGAATAATTATTCTTATTATTTTTATTAGAAAAATAACATTCTTTTCTCCATTGTTTTTCACAAATGAGAATAGAAATTTTATTGCGATTGAAATTTTGTCTACTAATTAACATATTGTGCCTCGAAAAATTGCAAAGCGCCTTTAAAATAATGCATATTTAAATTTTTTTATTTTTATTTTTCTTACTTTTTAATACAATATTAATAAATTTTAATCTTGGTTGTATTAAAAAGTGACGCAGTCTGTTCAATATGTTCATATTCAATATGGCTGACAAAAAAGAGCATCGAAGAAAAAAAAAGGCGAGGAGGTATTAAAATGTAATCAAAAATGATTAGAAAAATTCTCATATTTGAAATGGCAACTGAGAGATAAATTTTCCCTCTCTACAAGGGATATGTTTTATTCTTTTGGGTTAAGATCAACTCTTTTTTGTATTACAAATGATATATTAATACAAAAATATTAGAATGTAATAAGAATTGATTAGAATTTTTTTTTAATATTTCCCTAGTATTAAAATGTAATATTTGCTGTATTGCATACGGCTGTAATACAAGAGCTGTATTAAAAAATACCCAAGAATTTTTAACCGTGTAGGTACTTATAACTGCAACTCTGTCCTACTAACCAACATTAAGGCCATTTCATTTTGATAAATTGAAAGACAAATGAATATTACAACACCATACAGTAGATATACATTCAGATTTATGGCAAGAAATATTATTTCCCAACTGCCAACCAACCAATTGTGTTTTATACCTATACTGTAAAATGTATATATCTACTTCTTGTTCTATATATAAAGGGAGGACAATGCCTGTGTAGAATTAAACTATACTATAACTCGTCACAATCCACATCCATCCGACCGACCACTTGTAATTTTTCCATAATTTTTCGCTATGTCCTCGTAAGGAAGTTGAGTTCAACTAATTCATCATTTTGACATAAATGCAATATGGAGTTTCCTTTTTGTCCAATTTGTGTGCTAGAGACTGGTTAGAGTTTGCAAATTAGTATGAATGATATTTAGGGTGACCGCACATCTTTTCAAAATACAAAATAAAAAAAAAATAAGTTTTTTAACTTCAGCTGGAAAATATCAACTTGTCACATTTGATGGTGGTCGCCATTTCTAAATACTGACGTTTGATAACTGAAATTGCCTGGCAATGAAATTCCAATCCAGGAATTGAATTGTCATTTGGTGTTTTTCTTTTTTACCAGATCACTGAACTGTCAAAAATAAATTCTATGTTTTTTTTTCACCTTAGACAAATCAAAGCATATAAGTCATGTTTCTTTTTTTCATCGGAGCTATCTCGGAGCATGAAAATGACTGAGCAAATGAAGTAAAACGCTGAGCGAAGCCAACTTCATACAATTTTTATGTAATTTGACAGATTACTAAGCATATGACGGTTAAGTGCTCAAGTGTGTTTGGCTCAGATGCATATATCTCCTCAGAGATTTGCCCTGATCGCTCAGCCTCTGCTCAGAGCTTTGCTCGGAGCCAAAAAAGAAAAACGCCAATTGTCTCAGCATTAGGTATATATTGGGTTAAGAAAAATAACGGTATACCCTGATGTAATACTTGTAAATAATTTTTTTAATTTATTTTTGTAAGTTATTTGTGATAAATAAATAAATAAATAAATAAAATAGCGATATGACGAAAACTTGTTTGGACTTCTTCATTCATTTTTAGTTGACTTGGATTAAAACCTCCAACTTTTTTTCAAACGTAACTAATCAAGTACATACCTATATAGTTAACAAAAAATTGTGCCTTGAAATAAAGTACCAAAGGTAACCGTCGTATAAATAATATTACTGGTTGATAATTACTCAGCTATAAAACTCGTTTTTAAGTTCATGGGTAATTTGATATCAAGAAAAGCAAACAAAATTATAACCAAAAAAAAATCAGGTGACAAAACCCATATTATAGGTACCCATTTTACCTATACCATGCCATGTATCATTTTTTGATTTATTTTAATATTTATTTAAAATGCAGGATTATGCATATATAAACAATAAAACAGAAAATAATTATCTGGGTATAATTTTGCAAAAGTAAATAAAACAGTGCTTTTGGAGATCATATATAGCCAGTCGTGCGCCTTTTTGGTTTAAATAAACAAACAGTAAAATACACTTTTATACATTTATACATATACACATATATAATCTCACTTTACGGAGAGTAAAAATCAATTTAATTTTTAATTAAAAACAAACAATAAATAATTCGTGTAATGTTTATTCAATTGTTCAATCAGGACAATATGAAAAGCCTTGTGTATATAGCCTTGTGCAAAAAAAAAAAAATGAGAACAAAAAATTGACACAAAAAAAAAAATCAAAAAAAAAAAGAAACCGAACACAGAAAATGCTGATCAAATAGAAAATAGTTAAAAATGAATTGTGTGATGTTTCTCGATGGACATATGATACTAACACAATAAACTCATTCTCGTATCTTTTGTATAGCTGAGTGCATAACTACGATAGCTGCAGCATCATACGAATTCAAATATGGATTTTGTACCTGTATCCTGAATCCTCATCCTGTATATGGATTTCCCTTTCATTTTCGATTAATTTTTATCTACCAACTTCCAATGGGCAGGAACAATGGATATCACGTATAGACATATGCATTCGTTTATTTGCTTTGATGAATTTAACGAAACCAAAAAATAAAATGATGAACGAACGGGTCGCCGAGCAATATTATATGCGCGGTGTAAATGAAAAATGAGGGCTGTTTGTGGACATTGTATAGCCCGATATACCAATCCATAACATATCTCTATTATCTACCAACTTGTTTATTGTTTTTTCCAATAACTTTTGTAAACCTATACCTATTTTCATTTATTTATGTATTTTTTTTTTGATGATAAAGCAACTGACCCTGCAATTTATGATGCATTTTCTATCATGATGTGTAGCTCCTGCAGCTGTACCTATATGTGATTTGGTGCATTTCAAAATATTTCATTTTAGATAACCGATTTGTTTTTAGTAACATAACATTAATTGTATTTTATTTTCTACCAGATCAAATCTAGATCTTTGCCTAAATACGTTTTGTAACTTTTGCATCGCTAAAATCAGTCAAGAAACGATGAAAATTGGAACAAATAATATGAATTTTTGTATTTTTCAATATTTCTCGACCAATTTTATTAATGCGAGAGTTATAGAACTTATGTATATGCCTGATTATGAAAATTGTAGAATAATCCATGAACACAGTCACAATATTGTTATGCTTATACACATCCCTTTTTTCCTTTTGTTTTTTTTATATTCATATTTGGTCGGTGTCTTTTTTTTTTACACTATATTGACGCACGCCATTTGCAAATTAAACAAGCCGCCACAAGTATATTGGTTTCGTGTGTGAGAAGTCCAAAAAAGTAGAGTTTTTCTATATGAGTCTGTGATTCAGTGCGTCTATTGTAATTTGCACTAAGAGCCTAATTGAGCTGATTTACTTCAAAATTGGTACACAGCATTTTCAAGTTATTCCCTAGAGAGAAATGTCAAATTTTTATTTAAGCTCATCTAGAACGAGTAGTTACAATACACTGATTACTTCAAATTATGTCGTTTAAACTATGACGTTAAATATTTTTGGCTAAATGGAAATAGTCATTCCACGTTTTTTTTTTGAGAAAATTGTATTATTTTTGGGCTTATTATTTTTTTTTCATGTGCCTATTCTTTTTAATGATGAGCAAGTTCGTGAGATCCAGTCGTGCATATTTCTTACTTTATCCATTAAGCTATTCGAAGATCTAAGTCTATGTCACCAAAAAATTGGGAAAAGCAAAAAGACTCCGAACTGCAAAATGAAGGCTTAAATATTTTTCATGCGTTACTGTCTCTTGCGAGGATTTGAAAAAACCCTCCAAGATTAGGTATCGCTCACTTAAACCGTTCGAATTCGTCAGAAAATTGTAGGTCCCTCCATTCCTGCCAATAACACAGTAATGGTTGAGAGTTGTAAGCCAATACGGCCCTGGCTCTACACGCCCTTTTTGCGCCACCCAATTTCTTTTTTTGTTTTTAATTTTTCTTGGCAACAGAAATAGGGTTAAATTTTTTTGTAAAAGCGAATACAATTTTTACTCCTACTTAAATATTAGTCCCGTCAAAACTTTACGCAAACAGGGTCTTGAATAAATATAACTGAGATCAGATTTTGAATTATTTAATATCTGCTTATTATAAGGTCCTTCTTTTTTTACATAGTATTTGTGTAATTTTTCCTGATTTTGTCTTACTATTGGGTTGGGGTCTCCCAAAACTCACTCCATTAGTCCATTCGCTTCTCTGTTGTTAGAGAGGCGCCACTGTTTTGAAAAACGCTAGATTTTTATTGCCAATTTTTGTCACCTTGTAATATATTCATATAAGTCTGTAAAAGCTTAAGTCTCTGATTGATGAAATAAATAAATAAATAAATAAAAATTGCGACGCGTCTGGATCAGCTTGCACCCTTACTACAATCTTAGCGTTTTTGCAAAATTTGTTTTCGAAAAAAAAGTCACTACGTACAATTTCAAAATATTCGTAAAACACTACAATAATTTCAAAATTTCAGAAATTAAAAATTTAGTATTACAAATGATATCGCACATATGTGTTTGGTCCTTAAATTCACCAGTAAAGCTTTTTGTGGGGATCATTACGTTTTCCCGCGATAGTTTTCCCGTGTAACGTTTGCCCACCGATTTGAAAGGTAGTTTTTTTTGCTAGAATCCCGCAGCACGATATCCCGCGGTACGATTGCCTATATAATTTTCCACGGGATTGGCGGTACTAATTAGTACTTTTTGACAATACTATTTTGCATTTATATTAAATATTTTATGTTTGTTAAAATATTTAATATTTTTTTTTTTAATTTTAAGCGTTTTTTTATTTCATACGCTTAAAAAGGCCTTTTAGCAATTTTCATAAGAAAAACTACCAAATGATAAAAAGAAACTTTGCATGCACTTAACCTCGCACCTACCCCAAATCCTATAGTGTGCCAAGCAGGGGGGTTGCAGGGGGGCAGCATGCCCCCCATACATACCTCACCTTAACACAAGAAAAGACTTTTGTACAAGAAAACTACTACTGAAATGAATTTTGTTCATGCGCTGTCGATTTGTATTGAAAAAAAGTAGGAATCGGCGGGAAAACGTTACACGGGAAACTGTGATTCGGGATATCGTTCTGCGGGAAAACGTTTTGCGGGAAAACGTATAGATTTCTTAGAATAAACTTTTTAGAGGTCAAGTTTTATATTTTTTTTTTTTTAATTTATTGTAAAAAGATATTATTAATATTTATTGAGTTATAGTGCAAATTATAACTATAGTTTGCCTTTTTTACTTATTGATTTCAAAAATCTTAAGTCGACTTAAGGGTGATTTTTTTTTTGGTTTGTACACGGTAAGGTATCTTAAGTCCACTTAAGATGTTTTATCTTTTCATAATTATTATAAACTCTTTATAGATGAAATAATTTTAAGTATACTTAAAATTTTTAATTTGCTTCAACACAACATCTTATGTAGAGTTAAGATATTTTATCTTGTGTCAATATGCTTTTTTCCAACATAAGATGATTTTTTTCCTTTATAAAAAGAAAACGGAGTGTTGGTAATAGGGTAATAGGGTTCATTAAAAAAAAATCAAATCATCTTAAGTCGAATTAAAATACTTTACCTTTTCAGTCGAGAAATATTAAGCCATTTTACTTTAAGGATTTTAATAAACTATTCAATTTTGCTTAAACTTTTGATTAAAAAGTCTGTTTTCCTTTAATAATTGTTTTATTTTATGTTGTCTTAATTATTATTTTTAAATTATTTATTTTATTCTTGAAATTCTTGAATTAAAAGTTTAAATTATCGCTATCATGTTTTATGTTTTTTTGTATTTAAACAAACAACGAGTCATTTTCTTCAAGTAATCGATATTGTACTACTACTTTGAGCCAATTACGGGGGCAACACTGGTCAATAGATATATATAGTTCATTCGATTTATTTTAATTAAACATATCAAAGCTTTTTAAGCGATGTCTTTATATTCACATTAAAACTGATATGATTTATATTTTACGACTGAATAGTCGTGCGATGCGCGATGGCAATCGCATGTACCTACGTTCTTATAGCCTTTGATATGTTGAGTATTCACCAAGTTGTAACTTAGGCCCGTTTGCTGATACTACACATAACGATTTAAGTTGAACTTAAATTCTTAAGGGGTACTTTTTCCATGTCATAAAGTGATACTTAAGAAATTAAGTTCAACTTGAATCGTTATGTGTAGTATCAGCAAACCTCCCTTAATGCATTATGTACAAAATTAGGGTTGAATAAGAAATAAGTTATATAGAAGAGATATCGCACACAAAGTACAAATTATAATATGGTCTGGTCTTTGGTCTAATTAACAAATATATTGGATAAGAGAGAGAGAGAGAGAGAGTATAAATTTGAGTGATTGATTAACTTGATCCATGAAGTGATAGAACAAATTAGGATTATGCTTTACGGAAGAGATGCAATGTATCCATTTCAATTGGTTTCAACATTGTATTCGAATGCATTATTATATTATTATGATGCTTGAAGTAAATTGCTAATCAATATCACTTACTTAGTTGAATTCGTATAGTCAATGATGTTTTGTTTGCAAGCAAATAACACCAATACATGATTATTATCATCGAATTCCCTGTGTATAATTGAACAAGATCTTACTTACTTACTTAAAATATATTTTTGATTAATTTATTTAATATACATAATTTGCGATATGATATTAGTGTCAGAATGATAATTCTTAATATAGGTATATTGTATTACAAATCACACCTAAATTTGTTTGTTTTAATTGAAAGGGCTCAAGGGATGTAATGTGAGCTTAAATCCAAACAATTGTTGGCACTGTGTGAGACTTTTACTATTTTGGAGATTATTTCGTTTTATCAAATATTTGGAATTTATTTCACAGAAATATCACAGTTCTTAGTATTATTTTCAAATCACAATATTTGTATGAACATATATTACAGCTTCAATTATAATATTATCCGGCTCGAAGGACCAAAATTTTCGGCTAAAATAATTGAAAAAATTAAAAAGCAGATGAAGTTTTCATCTCAACGTTTGACTGATTTTGTTCTAAAATTAAATTTAACTCTTAACAATAATTAAAAATTGGAACAAGATAAAAAATCAAAGCAAGACTTGCAAAATTTATCGTGACACAGATGATTTTACAAAATTTATATTGACATTGCAAATTACTAAACAATTTTGACGCAGCTTGACTTTTTATGTGTAAGGGTGAGTGATGCGATACCTTATGGTTGACGTTCATTTGACGTCACAGTACTCGTTTTCGTTCGATAGCTTAAAAAATTATCAGCCTATGTATATGTTTTCTTTGATCACGCTTTTCGTTCGCTTTAAATCATAACATATGTACATAGCTGTTCAACAGCTCTGGTGGATGAACTATACATGCAGGTATCATAGAATATAGAGCCAATATAGAATTCAAGCCTACCTACTATAAGGTGAAATATTTTCGAACCATATGAGAAAATTCACTAAATTAAAATATTATTCATCGTAGCTCGCCCGCAGTATCAAAAACAGATTTTCCATCAGAATCAACGCAGTGTAGGCAAACCTATACACTGAAGGCGAAAATTCCAAAACAGAATCTACCCCTCAAAGCTAGCGCATCCAGTATAGAGTCATCCCAGATTATTATTATGTATATGAAAGATATTACGCTTTAGGCCAGTACCAGTTGTCTGCAACCATCATCGCCATACAAACCCACAGAACCCATTTATGCTTTTTTTGGAACAGATAAAACCGCAATCGTCTAATGACATGAACCTGAGCTTTTCATATTCAGCTCCCAAAACAAAAAAAAAAACAAAAACCCTGCCAACATCATATAAACCGAAAAAGATTAAAAAAAAAAAAAGAAAAACCAAAACATTCAACAAAAAACCTACAAGATAATCAATTTTCCAAAACGACTAAAGGTGCGGAACAAAGAAGGCTATATATATAGTGGATGTATAGAGAAGTTCAGTCTGTGTGGCACTCACATTAGCAGATATTCATGTCTTTCGAAGGGGATGGGAATGTAGGTGACTGGGATTAGAGTCTATACCTATACCATCATCAGCACACCATACCATCCATGCATAGACAACATAATATGTACATGGTCCGTATATCCTTGTTTTTTATCAGGCAATATTTGCCAGCACATTAATCAAAGAGATGCAGGCAAATTTACGTTGCACTTCTTCACACTCTGCCAGGTTATTCCCAGAACCAAACGAAGAACTAAACTGTGATCCTACAGGGAATGCTACCGTTCATCAACAACATCAACGCCGTCGTTCTTGTCGTTGTCGTCACCATATCACCATAGTTGAATGTATGTGCAAGGCCGCAGCTGAAATAAATAAATCTTCCGCCGCGACGCAGTGGGGCACTTTTTAGGGAGAGAGGACAAACAAAAATTCCATAAAAACTAAACCACTTAGCTGATTTTGATGACATTTTCATAGTGATGGAAAATAAAAACAATTCATTTTAACTCACTGCCACCCACTTAAAAAAATTATAATACAGTAATCAAAATGGTTTCAAATACGGCTATAGTTGTCTTACTAAACCATATAGACAATTGTTTTGTTTTATCAGGTGTGACATGAAATCTGAAAAAAAAAACTCATACGACTCTTATATGCATATATCTATCCCATTGCTAAACTTAAGAATTATTTTCTTGTTATAAAACTTAAATAGGTCACATAGCTTATTTATTTGAAGAGTAGGACACTTTCCTCTCTTCAAAATATTTAAATCTTATAGCTAAACCAATTTTTCTTCTTGAAATAGGATTATTTAAACTTATAGTTCCATAAGAATCCTTTTGTGAAAATTCAGCTCTAAGCATAGTTGCGTAGTCTTTATAATCCCATAACAACACTTATATGAGTTTTAGTCTTTTTATAGATCTATGAAAACCCTAACATGATCTGAGTTATATCAAGAGTATCGGGAGTTTTATTACCAAGAGTATTGCAATAGGAGGCTTATGAGAAGAGATTTCAATCCCAGGATTCGGTATCCCGATCATTTTCTAGTCCCGAAAATCCCGAGATTAAAATCTCCCAATCCCGGGATTTTTTAGGAATTTTCAACTAAAAATAGTGACGAATAAAACATGTTTTTTTCTTTTTTTCTCCGAAACTTGCATTTCTGTCAACACGAAGAATACAATTAACTACACTACATTTTCTACATCATTAATTACACGTAGTTAATTGAATAAACTACACGTCTTATTTACTACAATTTGTTACGTGTGCTACATACGTAGTAAATAAAGAAAAATAATTTCAATAAAAAATAGAACATTTCCACTCAAAATTCTAATTTCAAAGTGACAGCTGACAGATCATTTGACATTTGATACTACGTTTGCTACAATTTGTTTCATGAACTACATTTAACTAGGAGATTAAAATCTAAATTTACTATTGCTGCTACCTTCATAATTCAAAAATTCCAAATAGTTTATTAATTTATTTAACTTATAAAAATAATATTTAAGAGAGTAGGTACATTTGAATTTTTACGTTTTTGTTTTTTTTTTAAATTCTAATTTCTGATGACGTTTTTGGTTGTACCTACATTTACAAACTTTTTTTTAAATATTGTCTGAATCCCGGGATTACCGGGATTGAAATCGTGATTGAGAAAAGAGCCCAAATTTCAGTCTCTACTTATGAGATCATTTATAGATAGTAAAATAATTTAAATAGGCATTATTTTGAAGGTGCGTTGTTGTTTTTCGAGGTAAAAGTTTAAATTATTAGATACATTTTCAACCGCACATGTTTTTTGGTTCACATAAAATAAAGTATCGCCATTATAACGCATAATAATAATTGATTGATTTACAAAATAAATATTCTCACACAAGCCTTTTAGTTTTTGACATAAGACATACACACACAAATAAAAAAAAAAGTTTTAGGGCCAGTTTCACAGTGCGCACTTAACAAAATAAGTGGCACTTAATTTTCCCATTTTGGCACTTTAGCCGCAGTTTTACTACCTGAGTAAGGGGAACTTAAGTGGCCAACATGGGAGACTTAAGTGTCACTTATTCCGATAAGTTTACACTGTGAAATTGGGAATTAGTTTTCCATATGTGACACTTACTTCACTGTGAAACTGGCCCTTATTCTCTCTGAGAAAATACACAGGCCTTTTATTGAAAGGCGCATCCAGTGAGACAGGTAGATTTTATGTGCGTAGAAACGAGAATGATTTTGGGATGAAATCTACCTTTCTCGACTCTACGCACACAAATATACCTGTCGCACTGTTTGCGCCTTTCAGTAAAAGGTCTGTGTAAACATGCACTAAGTAAGAAAGATATATAATATAATTTTTTAAAGTTTAAAAATATGTAAACTTTGTTCTCTTTTGAGCAAATCTCATTGGAAAAGACGCATTCTCATAGCAAAACTTAGTTGAGGTGAGAGTGAATCTCATTGGAAGAGACGCATTCTCATAGCAAGACTTAGTTGAAGTGAGCTGTGAGAGCCTCCCATAACTAGACCATATAAAGCTTTTAACAGTGTTATAACAATCTAGAAGTATTCTACAAGATTACTTTAAGCTCCATTACATTAGTCTAGTTAAGCTCTTGGAGCATCTTATGAGAGGAAACATTTTACTTGGGCATTGTTGTCCATTGGAATATCTCTACTACAAAACAAATAAAGGCTTGGCGGGTCCTTGAATACTTCCTAGAATACTACTTGGTCCTATAATACTTCCTTGTGATACACCATCTTTAATTTTTTTAAGTTCCGATTCATTTAGCTCGTTCCGTATTCTAAGGAGTCGACTTACTACTTGAACACAATATAGAATGCTGCAACTGGAAACGGAGCTGGAGCTCGAACAGCTATGATTTATGAAAAAGTGTCGTACGTTCTATTTTGTGCGTATCCACAGTGCGATGGCTCCGTGCAAAATAATACTAAGTATATTTTTTTATTTATCAGGAGAGACGTTTAAAGTTTGTTTTTGTTTGATATAAATGTCGAAACTATGCCCTATTTGACCTCAGTTTTCGAGGAATTCTTGTTAGATTCGCAGGAAAAGTATTAAAATAAAGGGATTTCAATAGTTTAACGGTAACTCAAAACAACATATATGTGCATTTAGTATAGTTTTGCACGCGGCCATCGAATGGATCTTACAACTTATTATTCAATTTTTTGTTTTCGCAATTTTTATTTTTATTAATACTTTTTTTTCGCGACACGAATAAGCACTAAAAGCCTCAACAAATTGAAACGTCAAAAATACGTGAAAAGTTCGTTTTTTTTTTTTTTTTTTATTTGTGTATATTCAATATTTTGAAAGCTATTACCTATTCCAGCTGCAGCTCTGTCTCCAGTCTCCATCCTCCATTGTGTTCAGGCAGTTAAGCAACATTTGAAAATACTTCTTTTTCTTCAAGTGTATTTGCCACAACATTCGTAATTCGATTCTATTACATTTGCTACAAACTGAAATCAACTGCAAACTTGTTGTCTTTCTGTTCGTCTCATTTAATAACAAGAAAATCATGAGTCGATAATCTTCGATCGATGCTGAAATTTCTTATACGTCTTCTTGTTACATTTTGTGTTAGAACATAGTGTGAACTATAAACGTGACAAAATAAATATATAATTATTTTGAGTGATGACGTCGGCTTCTATGAATTGTTTAAATGATGCATTGTCATTTCGGTGAGTGTTGCTGGGAGGTTGATTTGGATTGCTGATGGCACCCCCAAAAAATCAGCTTGAGCGATTTTTTCTTCTAAAAGTAGATTTTTGCATAACTAAGAAAGATTGTACCTATTGAAATATTTACATTTTAAAATTCAAATTTTAAATGCAAAACCTTGAACATCCATAACTCTATAGATCCGTCAATCCGACCATGGAAATTTATGTTCTGTTGCCTTATCGCCCACGTCACTATCACCACTTTAAACAGAGATCCCAGCCAGTCTACCCGAAAAAGAGCAAAAGACTCTTGTTTTTCTTTCATACTCGTCGTATAATACTCCTTTGCATAGTTGTTGTTTGATATGAAAGCATAATCTGGAATGAATGAACCCTCATGTTAACCCCTTTTCCAATTAGATATCTTCATATAATATATAGCTTTGCTCACACAAACATTATAACAACAATTGGTAAGGATGGGGCATGTTATAATATCCTTTACCAAATTTTCTATCCATGCACTTGATCCAATCTGATCTGATCCGATCTGCATCCAAAACAGCTCAACGTATGATGTGCTTCGTTTGTCTTTGTTTTGCTTTGTATAGGTATATGCGCAAGGACATTTTGTTAGTTATCGTAATATGACTGTGTGTAAACTGTGTAGGGATATGTTGTCCTTTTAATGGATTTTTAGACAGATTTTATCCCAACCGGATGCTAAATAAGAATTTTGAGGCTTATTTTTTTTTTGTTTTACTATCCAACCATTCACTCACTCAGTCGCCCACCCACCAGCCGAAGCACACGCTCGCTCATCGAATTTTGTTGTGATTGTGACCGCAGCTAAGGGGGTGGTAAAGTTATATGCTATCATATGGACCGGGTGAAAGAGTCCCTTCCATCCACCTTAGGCGTTTATTTATTTTTTTCAATTTTTGTTTTGTTTTTTTTTTGGTAGTTGAGCCTCCTTCCATATCCAATTCATATGGCAGCAGTCCTTGCTTGCCGTGGCGTATATTATGTTGGCCTTCGTCGTCGTCGCTGGGAAACAACATACACATATTATACCGAAACTGAATAACCAAGGCTTCTATCCTATCCCCTTCCAGAAGGAAAACAAACTCAAATTGAATCTGATGAAATTTTGATTTCATTTCGAATGAATTCTAAAATAACATCGGGGGCTGTGATTGAAAAATATTGGTCAATGTGTACAATACTTTCTGAGTATATAGAGTGTGGTGAGTTTGGGTTCTGTCGATTGAGTGTAGCTGTGGGTGGGGTGCGTTCGTTGTTCGTTGCTGGGGTATGTTGTTCTTACAAGTAACGTACATATACACGAGAAGTGGATATTTTGTGCTTATCTTATTTCATTTTGAGGCTTGTGCAAACATTTTTACGTTTGGTTGCGTCCGATAAACACAGAACAAAATTATTTGTACTTATATATAAGGTATAGGTATATATACGTCTAAAAAGCTTCTTATACATCAAATATGTACAACATATAATGGCGTTGGTACTGAGGAAGTTTTATGTTTGCTAATTCGTTGGAAATGGTATTTTTGTTTACAATTGTGCGGTTTTCGATAGAATTTTCCACGCATTGAATTTATTTTTGTATCAACAAACATTTAAAGTTGCCACAGTTATGGTTTGATTATTATATTATACCAGGGTCTTTCATTAAGCGTTTTTTATCTTTAAATTCAAATAAAAGAAAGTGTATGTGAGATATCATCGATTCCATTTTGTATGGAAAACAACATCGTTGAAATTTCTGCAACGGCTTCTTTGGGTGGCGTGCATCCGAAATATCGAATTTTCCATGATTCTGGCGTATAAATCAAGCTGAATTTGACCGATGGCATTGGTTACTGCGAATAGTCTTCTCTGTAAGACGATTATGTCGAACGTAGAATGGAACCTTCCCCGAACAGACCACGCATTTTGATAAAACAATTTGATCATTTGCACATGTTGTGGAACGCCTACTGCACTTGTACAAATGAGGCGCTCAGCGCCAAAAATAATCGTTTTCGAAATAAACCAATCTGTACCTTAAATTGTATCTTTAGGTTTTATTTTATTATATACATATTTCAAAATTGTACAATTAAACAGTCATTTTAATTCTTTTATGATATGAAAATGGCCTAACTTTACTGTAATTTACAATTCATCTGAACATTTTAAGAAAAAGTGAGTAAAGTAAAGGGAAGCTGGAATGCAAATGGAAAGCAAGTTTCATTGGATTAACAAATATACAGGGTGGCGCACCAATTGTGGTACAATAAGAAATTCAAATAACTTTTTTTTTAATCGATGTATTTCATTTATTTTTTTTTTATTGGTTAGAAAATTAAATTTTATTTTAAATAGTTAGTTGTTTTTAAAGATTATAGACCGCAAATGACCTCCACGCTGTCCCACGCATATGCGGCACCTGGTCAAAAAATTATTCATTGCGGCCTGAAGAGTTGAAGTTGGGATCGCCTCAATTATTGTCGTTATGGACTGCTTTAATTCAGTTAAATTCCTGGGCTTCGTTTTATACACCTCTTGCTTGACATAACCCCATAAAAAGAAGTCTGGTGCAGTCAGGTCAGGTGACCTTGGGGGCCAGCGAAGAGTGGAGTTCCTAGAAATTAATTTGTTTGCGAATTTTTTGTTTAGCTCGGCCATAACTGCTCTGGCTATATGTGCAGTTGCTCCATCTTGCTGAAACCAAACGCTGTTGAATGGTATACGTCTTCGGCGCAGTTCTGGGTAAAGAAACTCCTTCAACATCTTTAAATAACGGTCCCCATTGACAGTAACGGTTACACCGTTTTCTTCAAAGAAGTACGGCCCGACAATACACTTTGATGAAACTGCGCACCACACAGTTACTCGTTCTGGGTGCAGTTCCGTCTCATGGAGCATTTCTGGATTAGACTCATTCCATATACGGCAATTTTGCTTGTTTACATTGCCGTTAAGATCAAAATGGGCCTCATGAGACATGAACAAACAATTGATCAATGTGTTGTCTTCTTCGGCCATTGATATCATTTTTTGGCAAAATTCCAGGCGAACAGGCAAATCCTGAGGGTTTAACTTGCTAGTAATTTTGACTTTGTACGGAAACAAGTTTAAATCGTCATGAAGTATCCGTTGTAATGACCGTCTACTAATTCCAATTTGCCCCGATAAGTTTCGGGTCGAAACGTTCGGATTGGCCTGTATTGCAGATGCTACTGCTGCGATTGTATCCTGAACCCGAACATTGGCATCTCGATGGTACGGCCTTCGTGCGATGCTTCCAGATTCGGCAAACATGTTTACCTCATAATGGTCCATCTACTCGGGGGATTACCGCCAAACTCCCGCCTAAATTCCCTTTGGACGGAAATGACGGACTGCAAAGCATGGTACCGTTGCACTATCCAAATTCTTTTCTCCGTATCCCAAGCATCCATTTTTATAAATCTAAATAGTAACCTACAAAATAAAAAAAAAAATAAGCCGATTACTCACACAGAAAAAAAGTTATTACGTTTTATTTTTGTAGCACGATTCGTGCGCCACCCTGTATTAGTTTGAATCAACTAAATAATTTATTGACACAACAAATTAATAAACTATTTCATTGTTCTATAACAAATTCGTTCCTTCTAATAATAAAAAGTATCTGCATTGCCGCAACAAACAAGTTTCGTAAAAAAATAAATAAATTAATAAACAGGACCAATGAATTTTTGCTTGTATCGTAAAACGTTTTTTAAAACAATAAACCTCTTTTTTGTTGGCTCAATAAACAGTTTATTGCTCGAAAATCGATACAAAATTTCACTGCCCCAATAAATGTTTGTATTGTATCTACGTACCTTTCTGGTTTAGTGCATATCAATAAAGAAATATTAAAAATAAACGACAACGTTTACAAAATGATATGTATAGCCTTTTTAAAAACCACAAATCCATTCTTTCTTTTAAATGGACAAAATCTGAAGTACCTATCTACATAACTCAAACCTCCATTTTCTAATACAGTAAAACCCGCTTAAGAAAAACGGTGAAACACCTGATTGCAAGAACCAGCTAACTCAATTTTCGAATTTTTGAGAAAGTCGCAAAAAACGTCTTGGCCTCTTTTTCAGGCTCTATTTTTTGCATGATAAACTGGTAAAATAATAATACCATATATTTTCTGCGCTACTGGTTGTAGTAAGAGGTAAACATTATGATACGAATCGATTCAAGGTAGCAAAAACCCAAGCACCTCAAAAATTAAACAAATCGATTTAGCTGGTTCTTGCAATCAGGTGACGATATATAAAATAGGTTTAGTGTGGGTTTAGTTAAATGGGTTGACCGATAGCCCATTTAACATATTATGGAAACTTAAATATTTAAAAAAAGATATTAGTTTGACTAAAAAATCGGGGTTTTCACAACAAATAAGCATTTAGTATAAATTACAATATTATTAATAGTTCAGTCAATAAAGCATTTGACTTGAAAAAATCGCCAAAAAGATGGATTTTGGAATATAGCCTCCTCATAGCGTTCTTAAGAAACTATCAAAAGTCCCCATCGATATGAACGCCGCTAACAATTTTACGTGGAATATCTCCCAAATCGTTAGTTGTATAGAAAAAATATAAAGCTTAGAAAATTTTCTACAAAAAACATATGTTCATACTTTTCTTCATAAAACTTACCGTTTCCGAAATAAACCAATCCGTAGAGTTAAGGATTTTACTTTTCTATATGGTGGAGTTAAAAGCATATATCATTGTTGGTACATTATATAGTTACGTCCCAGACGTCATCCAAACCTATTTTTACTTCACCTCCCACATTCCCCTTAGCCTAACGGCACATCTATAGAATTCCATAACGGGTTCCCACCATTTTTGTTTACATAAACAAAACATCCAGAACGGATACACCCTCTTTCCCCAACCTTTTAAAACGTGCCGTTATTTGAAACCAACAAATGAAATCGTGGGAAAGCTCATTTCAAAATTTAGCTATTAAGCATTTTTTGTAAAATAAAATAACTGTAATGTAAAATTGCAATAGAGAAGTAAGCAAGTCCTAATCCATCAATCGATGAGAGAAGTGCAGCCTTTGCTATGGACAGCGGCTTCTCTTTTTCGAAATTAAAATAATTATGAAAATAAAATATAATAATAAAAGAAGAAAAAAATAATAATAGAACAATTTTGTTTTTTTTATGCCGAACTTTGAAGGCAAAACATAACTATATGAACATGATTTTAAGATAATGGAGCACTTTATATATTCACCCCTTAAGGTGCGAGGGGCAAATAAAAATAAATTCGTAAAATTTAAAAATAAATATTAGAAAACAAGGGCAACACTTACAATATTATGTTATATAGCTTTTTCAAAGCCAGGAACACAATATTTTATTACGTTTTTAAATAAAGTTATTTTATGGCTTAATTTTTGAATAAATTATTTTCAAATTCAAAATTTAAAAAACAGAACTCGAAAAAGAAACTTATATAACTTATATAATTTCGTAATATACAATTTTCTTAAAAACTACAACACTTACAGCCATCTGGTTTCAACCGTTCTAATTAAAACTAGTAAGAGTATCAAAAATTATAACCCAAGTAACTAGTAGTTACTTAATAACGAACATTTTTGAAAACAAAATTCTTATAAGTTTTTTTTCGAATTTTTTTCTTCAAAACTTTGAGTTTAAAAATCAATTATTCAAAAGCTAAGCACTTCCGTTCTATTTTGAGACTGAAAAATCTTTTACACCCTCTCAAAACTTATATACCTACTTGAAGATACTTAGGTATGCGTTTATATAGGTAGGTATTGCCAACAAACTCCCTGCAGAAATCAAGGGAATCTATTGGTATATATATCAAAGGTCTTATTATTATTCTACTATTTTCTTAAGAAGCCAAAACAAATGTCATTAAGTATTCCAACATCCTCACATTATTGTCTATCACCTAGGCTTGAGTCTCAATATATAATATAAATGCTTATTTGAGAGAATTTTCGGAGCTTTGTATTGTTGTAATTGTAATCTCCTGCCACCTGTCAAAGAAGCATATAATACAACTTCTGCCATGAACGTGTATCAAAATCCATATACATATATATGAAGCTGTGTACCCACTTACTGTTATTTGCAGTCATATTGTTAAACTAATCCAATGCTCCACGAATCCGAATCAAATATCATCATAAAAGAACGATGCACTCTTGCTCCTGAATTCAACTCAGTTGGCTTGGCAGACAGCATTGCCACTTTGATTTACGTTTGCATGAAAGTCGAAGTCAGGGATACATATTAAATGCTTGCTCCAGTACCTATACCAGCACGAGAGCACCAAGCTCAGTGAGCCACCCAGGACCCAGAACCAAAATGGAAAGACATGACAGAAGGATGGACTTACTTCCATGCTGGTTCTGGTTATAGTTGAGAATTGAGTCAGAAAGGGACTGCGGGAATGGGAAATCCTGTTCCTGTATATCTCTCGCTATCTAGTGTTTGGCCTGTTGCAATAAAGCAACAGCAGACAATGTGTCAGGAGCACACGATGTTCGCTTGGAATATCACATTAACGTGCAATTAGCTTCCCTTGTTCTGTCCTCTGAGCCCTGCCTGAGCCTGACTGATATTTTCATATATGCACATTTATACATATGAGGATTCGCTCTTGGCTCCTTTTGTCTGATGTGCTCCATTTGTATATTCATCTTTTGAAACCATCGTTAAAATTTCATAACTCAATAACGTTATATTCGTATTTTTTTTTTTTTTTTATTTATTTGATTGCAAAATATTTGTCTATACATTTTGAATGAACTTTTATAAAGGAGATGGTTACAAATGAATAATTGAATTAGATTATAAAAGAAAGAGCTTTGGTATATAAAGGTGTGAATATGGAAATCATTGATAAGAGCACCTTGATTGAATAGACTTTAATTCAATCAATTTAAAAACATAGTAGTTGGAAAATAATTGAAAGGTTTATTCATATAACAATTCTTCTCAGTTTATAGAACTTCTTTTGAGCGATATAGCTGATATGAAAGTTTATATACGCAGAATCTTCATCAATTTTCCATAAATTTGCCTCTTAATATTCTGTTCTTTAACCCGAGAATGAACTTAAAATGCAATTTGGGGTCAATGCATATTTTTATTTGTGACGTACATAGTTATTTCTGGTTTTAACATTCCTACAAAAAAATTAACTCGAGTTTTTGATCAAACTAAACAGTAAACATTATAGAGTTATAAGTAAAATGAATAAAATTAGGTTTCGTAATTCTGTATTTCTGCTTGGGACTTAGAGATGAGCTAAACTGTGATTTTCCAATCACAGATATAACTGTGAGTGTGATTTATGAATCACTTGGTAAATTTTAAATATTTTTGGAGCCCCAAAAAAACAACAAACTTTTTAAAATAAAAAGTTATTAAATGAAAACAACAAATAATTGTTATTTAAGGTAACTCGGGGGACATACCCTCGAATACAAAAATGATAAAAATCTCTATTCCCGAGTTCCGAAATCGCGAATGTATAAAATTCCAAATGCCCAAAGTTTCTGCTTTCTAGAGGCTTTGAATAAAGAGAAAACTGAATTTTAATAGAAGTAGGCGTGGCATGAGGTGGATTCAAAAGTATCAACTTAATGCTTTAGAGGCAAACTTTCTTAATGGGGGCCAGAAAATTCAAGAAATCGCAGAGGAGGGCCAGAGTTAATTGAAAAATGCATTTTGAGTTGAAACTTTTAATCATATTAAAACATTACAGCATTACAAATGTAATTTTGTGGAATTTAAGAACAGTTGTTTTAAATGGGTGCTGTACTACATTTCAATAATTTCCAACTGCAATTCTGCAGAGACATTTTCCGGATCTACATTAAACGGCATCGAGAAAACATCCAGCGACGACTGAATGTTCTTAAAATCGAATTTCGAATTCTGAGTGAAGTTCAACGCCTGACTGAATTCTTTCAGTTTGTTCTCACTCACTGGTGACATGGATTTTAAACGCGGAAAGTGAGTTAAATCGTTCTTATTTATGCAGTTGTACAACAGAAAAAGCTGGGTTTTAAATGATTTTAGACAACCCCAAGTCGAAATTAAACACATGTAGTGAAAGCAAATACAACTACAACTACACATGTTTGATTTCGCTGGTTTGCTCTTTGCTCTCTGCTCCAATCTGTTTGTTCTTAGAATTTAGTAGCATATACTTCATACTTCTGGACCGTCAAAATATAATTATCGCGGGCCATATATACTATTAATGTCGAAGGACCGTGCGTCGGGGGGCCGGATTAAATGCTTTCGCGGGCCGGAGTTGGTCCGCGGGCCGTACTTTGCCCATCACTGCTTTAGAGGGTCCAATACACAATTTTAGCTTTCTATAGCGTCCTTGGATACAGAGAAAACTGAAGTTTAATAAAAAGTGGGCGTGGAAGGAGGTTGATCCAAAATCAGGTACTCAATGCTTTAAAGTGTTCAAATACACAATTTTTGCTTTATAGCGCCTTTGAATAAAGAGAAAACTGAATTTTAATGAAAAGTGGGCTCATAGGAGGTGGATTCAAAAGCACGTATCTACCCAATGCTTTTAAGAGTTCAAATACACAATTTAAAAAAAAAAAAACTGAATTTTAATAAAAAAAGTGGGCGTGGCAGAAGACGGATTCAAAAGGATGTACCCAATGCTTTATAGTTCATTAAAATAATTTTAGCAGGTAGTGATTGTGATTTTTGTCTCACAGGTCAGAATCACAGGTCGTGATTTTTGCTCATCTCTAGCAACATCCTAAATGGCTGGATCGATTTTCTTAAATTTTGGTACTTTATCATTCCATCGAAACGGAACATACTTCCTGCATTTTCTAAAAAAAACGTCAAAACCAGATTTCCGGTATTCGATTTTTAGGCAAAAAATTGAAATGCAGTTTAATCAAAAACGTAAAAGCTGTTTTCTCCAAAATTAAAAAAAAAATGGCATTTTTGTATACGGCAACTACATATACCTCTTTCAGACGAGCTAAAACATAAATTCGAAAATCGGTCAACCCGTTTAGACTCTATAGCTCAAATGACAATGGACTCAACGAAAGGGTGCGTGTCATAAAGTTCATTGCAAGGCTATATATCAAAATAATAATTAGATCTATTAACTGATTCCAAAAATTGTTTTGTTGCCATTGTTTGAATATAACATATTAAAAAAAATATCTTATCAATGCAAATTAAAAAGAAGAAAATTAAGTAAAAGTTTTAGTATGATAATACTGGGACGGTTTTAGCTGCCAGACGGGTCTGCAGCATATGGCGCCCGCAAGGTTTTAAAAATTCTGTTTTTCTTTCGATTCGGTTCTACAAAATTCTGCGTTGCACAGACCGAGTGACGTACAAAACAATTTCAAGAATGCCTTATTTTATAGAGGTTTTTCAATCCATCGACATCCTAGCCATCCTTCAATGGAATTGGAAAGTTATAGCTTCACAGATAGGCAATGAACTATATTTTGACGCATATTAAATATTTTGATCTAAATGTCATCCAAAAGCCCTAAAACGTATTTTTCGTTCTGTAACCCTCGCATCTAAAATTGGTCGAGAAACGTTGAAAAATGAAACAAAACTCATATGATCTGTTTCAATTTTCATCGTTTCTCGATTAATTTTATCGATACGATTTACAAAACGTAGGCACAGATTATTTTAAATGCAATTTCTAAGAAGACAAAATTTCTGTTTTAAGCTATACCCGTTCTTAAAACACTGCCTCGTAACGATTTACGTTTGTTTTTAATTTTCTCGATTGTATTTGGTACAACTGGGTTTCAGTTTTTTGATTAAAAATTCACATTAAAGAATAGGGTCTCAATTTTCTTTCGCCTTATTTTTGGAATATGATCGAATATTTCGTTATAGCTTTCAATCTGATAATTGTTAGGGCCAGTTTGTTTCCAGCTTATCATCTTTGATCAAGGATTATTTCAACTGATAAATCATCATAATTTTGAACGTTAATCATCAAATTTGCTAATCAGCCGATTTTGGTTGATTATAACGGGTGACTTTTTAGCTGGTTTGGTTTTGGCAACACTGGTTTTGACAGCTGACGTGTGTTTAGTACCTTGTGTCACTGTCAAACAGCTTCAGTTTGGTTTGCAATTTAACCATGGATCGTCTTACAAATGAACAACGCTTGCAAATTATTGAATTTTACTATCAAAATTCGTGCTCGGTTCGAAATGTTCATCGCGCGCTGCTTCCATTTTATGGTCGGCATTCTCGACCTTCTGAGCAGCCTATTCGGAAGATTGTGACCAAATTTCGCACCAAATTTACTTTGTTGGACATTAAACCACCAACACGTTTACGTACTGTGCGTAGTGAAGAAAATATTGCGGCCGTATCAGCTACCGCGAAATGTCGATTCGGCGCCGTTCCCAGCAGTTAGGCCTTTGTTACATCACTACGTGGAAAATTTTGCGGAAGGATTTGGGCGTAAAGCCTTTTAAGATACAGCTGGTGCAAGAACTAAAGCCAGCCGACCTACCACAACGCCGAATTTTTGGTGAATGGGCTCTTGGAAAGCTGGCCGAGGATCCGCTTTTTTATCGAAAAATTGTGTTCAGCGATGAGGCTCATTTTTGGTTGAATGGGTACGTAAATAAGCACAATTGCCGCATTTGGAGTGAAGATCAGCCAGAAGCATTGCAACAGCTACCAATGCATCCCGAAAAAGCCACTGTTTGGTGCGGTTTATGGGCCGGCGGCATTATTGGGCCATATTTCTTCAAAGATGATGCGAATCGCAGCGTTACTGTCAATGGTGAACGCTACCGAGCGATGATAACAAACTTTTTTTTGCCCGAAATGGAAGTTCTTGACTTGCATGATATGTGGTTTCAACAAGACGGTGCCACATGCCACACAGCACGCGAAACAATGGCGCAATTGCGAGGCGAGTTTGGTGAACAGTTAATTTCACGTTTCGGGCCGGTCAATTGGCCGCCTAGATCGTGCGATTTGACACCATTAGACTATTTTTTGTGGGGGTATGTCAAGGCTAATGTCTATAGGGACAAGCCCGCTTCGATTGACGCACTGGAAGCCAACATCCATGCATTCATTCGTGAGATACCGGCCGATATGTGTGAAAGAGTATGCCAAAATTGGACTCAGCGGATGGGCTACCTGAGACGCAGCCGCGGTCAACATTTGCATGAAATTATCTTTAAACATTAAATTGCAAGGTTCCAACTATCGATTCAAATAAATATTTCATTCATTTTTTCGAATTTTTTTTGTTTTTTTTTTTAAAAAAGTTCTAAACCTCTTAAAAAATCACCCTTTAGTTTCATTCAATCAGAATCTTGATTACAGATTTAATCCACTCTGAACAAACGGCCCTATATAATTCAAAAACAAGTTTTGATATGAATTTCAACGAATTTTACTATAAAAATTAAAAAGAAAGAAAACATCGATGGTTGGCAACGCTTCGTGTACACGTCATCTATTTTCACTATGTGTGTTTGAAAATGGACGGGTTCAACGTAATACGTTTTACATCTGAATTTTCAGATTTCTGAATGTATATATGTCGTTGAACGCCAAAAAAATTGAGCGTGATTAGTTGTAAGGATGGAATTTTAAGAAAGTAAATCAGCAACGGGATTTATTAATTTTATTAAAAGTGTTTTCTGCTAGCTATGCCATAAATTATATATTTTTCTTTTTAAAGTATTTTTTTGATATAATATGTTGGTATGGCCAACAAAATAATAGCAAAACTATTCAAATTTCATGTATACAAATTGTTCCAAAATAAAATTCTAGAATATTCAATCCAATTCTGCGATAGTAAATTTGTTTCAAAACTCACTAAACAATAAAAAAGTTCGTTCATTTAAATATAAGTACTGAATTCTCATGATGAAAACTTTACAAATCAACCACCAGGCACCAACCGCAGAGCGGAAATTATAAAGTTCAACTTTTATGTATAGTATTTGAGCTGGTTTAGCAGTTCCCCCACCACAAACAACTTTCATCTGAAAATTCTAGTCTGAAAATTCAGAAGAAACGTAACTAAAAGTCAATAAAAGTCGTCTTACTTTTTATGACAGCTGCACAATCAGAAGCACCAAAAATTCGAAATTTCTGAAATTTCAGATTAAAACGTAATGCACTGAACTCGCCCAATATGCATGCACATCAAAACCGAGTTACCATATTCTTGAGAACTACCTACAGTGATTCTTCTGAAAAGAAGAGAAAATGCTTCTAGAATTTATATTTATTTTTAATATCTTTAAATTTTGTAAATAGGGATTACTGCGAGAGAAAAGTATTTTACTATTTTTCTTAATTATTGTACAAAAACTTCAATTGATGCTAATCAGCTAAAATATTAATTAGTAATAGGATGGTATGGTATCTAGCAATACCTACGGTGACCATATTTTAGAATTTCAAATAATGAACATGTGAAAAAGGCAACAAAATTCCATTCAATTTTAAATTATTCCATTTAATTAAAAAAATATCTACTTTAAAATGAAGGTACAGAAATCAGAAATTCAGTCTTTGTTTGCATAAAACTTAAATTTTAAAACAAAAAAGACTTGCAAAAAAAAAATAAATCTGTATTAAAATATTTCATTTTTAGGGATTTTGATATTTTTCTGAACCTGCGAAGCGGGCAATTCAAGGTATCTATAAAACTATTGACAAAGTCAAAAAAAATTTCGTTTTAAAATCATTAATTGAAAAATATTTTAAAGCAAAGTATGAATAGGTACTTTAAGTGTGGGTCTTATTGCCACTCCAGTGAGGAAAAATAGCCTGCAGGTGTTTTTTACATTTTTTTGGAAATATGACCCATGGGCTTTATTTCCGCGGGTCTTATTAAATTGTACCTAGAAATAACTCTTTCTGCTGGAGCATTTAACAAAATAAAATTGTACTAGATGACTTGTTCGTTCTTTCAAGCGGTTAGGATACTTTAGCATCTTTATTTTATATTTTATTTGCCATTGAATTTTGCTTTAATATTAATGTTATTGTTTTTAGGAATTTGTACTAAATACAGAAAAATAATGAACAACTTCTGAAATACTGAACATTTATGTGTTTTTGTTCAACAAATAATTCATAATGAACATTGTTTTCAAATACTGAACTGGTTCATTATTATAATAAACGGATGGTCACCGTAGCTATACCTACACTGCCGTTCATCTGAATAGGTTCAAACTTTTGTTCACATTATTGTTAGCCTCTCTTCATATATTGCAATGACACATCTTTGTTATATATGTATGTAATGAAAAAGCATCTTTATACGCTTAGTTTGAGAGACAAAATGTTGTCTTAAAGCTTACCGTTATTCTGAAACGCTAGCTAGAACAAATGTCTCCGTAGAAGCGAACATATTTTTTGGCTCAACTGAATAGGTTCAACAGCAAAAACTTGATTTTTGACGCGGAATCATGAGAATTGAAAGCTGCTCTGATGATTGCACGTCTATGGGCTCTTAATGTGGCCGTATAACTTTCATATTTCATATTTTGTCTATACTTTTCGACGTTTCGCAAATAACTGCTTACTTCATTTTGACTTCTGTTAATTTTTTCGCGATGCATCGCTGGTTTAGGCCTAATTCTCGAAATGCTTTTATTTTGCCGTTTTCTTCCTCGCTTAAAAATTTTCCGCGGCCTATTTTCGACGCTAACAGGTAAAACACAATTAAAATTATTGGCAGACAAAATTTTTGAGTAAAATTGACCGACGCAGCTCAACTTAAACTAAAGTTTTTGCTGTTGAACCTATTCAGTTGAGCCAAAAAATATGTTCGCTTCTACGGATTGTTCTAGCTAGCGTTTCAGAATAACGGTAAGCTTTAAGACAACATTTTGTCTCTCAAACTAAGCGTATAAAGATGCTCTTTCATTACATATAAAACAAAGATATGTCATTGCAATATATATGAAGAGAGGCTAACAATAAGGTGAACACAAGTTTGAACCTATTCAGATGAGCGGCAGTGTATTATTAATTTGGTTTTGATGAAATGCCATAAAAATATTTGCTGAATTAGATATTTACAATATGTAACTACCAACAAAAACTAAGTACTGTTAGATATGTTTTCGTAACTTAACGAAGAAAAAAAATGCTACAAAGGAAAATAATATAAAACCGAGGTTAAATAATTAAAGTGTTCTGGGGCAGTTTTGTATACATATAATGTGCAACATCCCTTCATATCAACAACATATTGCTTTGCTGGCATCAGACTGAGGTGGCTCAACCACATTATTCGCGTGTATAGGTATATGACGATGGAGATATATAGGTAGGTTGAACATGCAGGATGCTCTTGTTGATTTATGCAAATCTATCGAATCAAAATAATAGAACAATAAATTTGCATATTTCAAATTAAAATTGCCTATGATGATGTTTGCAGACCGTTGGTTGGCGCCACATTTACTAAATACATATCGAACTATACTCATTTTCATTTAAATAAGCATACATAGATAGATTGATGTATATACATATATTATAGCATGATAGAGGGTGAAGTGAATGTATCTGCAATGTAAGTGTGTATATATGTATATGCTTACATGTTTTTAGATTAAATGCAAATTCCATCGAACATCAGAGAAATGATGGATTGTCTATCGAATTATCGGTTTGAAATTTCGGTGGGTGCATATTGTCAGGCCAACTAACACCAATTTGTGATGGAAAGAGTAAATGAGCGTTTAATTGTTTGCATTGCGTTTGGTTGGCGGTCTTTTTTAAGATATGTCCTTGCAAAGGTCTATACCTAATACCTAGGTATGTCCTATAATAATATATGACATTATTTCAACGCTTGTTTTGAGGTAATGTTCAATGCAAAACATGATTGATAAATAAAACAATTCTCTGGTGATTAAATACCTATACTTACTTTGAACGACAAATGAATTTTTAACACCCTAATTATTTAAACAGGTCTTTTTTTACTCCTTTCTTTGCATTACCATTAATCAATCATCATATTTACTATTCAGCATTTACCGCAGTTAGCTTAATTTTATGCATACGAAAAGATGTAAATATTATATGAACATAATCAATTGCTAGACATTTATTATAGTATGTACCTATTTACTATAACCTCTTAATTCTATAATAAGTAGGTAGGTATACTTCAGTTTTACGCATAAAATCCATTAAGTAAAATATTATTCATATCGTGTTTGCTCAAACATTTTATTTTTATTAAAATGAGTCACCTCTTTTTAAATGTTTCATTCTTTTTACTTGGATATTAATGGAGGGATATATTATGTTCCTACCTACCTAATTTCGAAAAGATGGATTTCGGTTGCATTATTTCAACATGCAGTTACAGACTACAGTCCAGGGTTGTAAAAATGCATTTTTTGAAATGTATTTTTGGTTGCATTTTTCATTAAAAATTTAATTTTCATGCAATGTAAAAATAATTTGTATTAAAAAAAAAAAATTTTAATGCAGCCCAAAATTTTGTGCATTAAAAAAAATTTTTAATGCAAATTGAAAATTATTTGCATTAAAAAAAATGTTTTTAATGCAAGTTGAAAATTTTTTGCATCGATGCAAGTTGAAAATATTTCGCATTAAAAAAATTTTAATGCGAGTTGACAATATTTTGCATTAAAAAACAAATTTTAATACACGTTGAAAATATTTTGCATTAAAAAAAAAAAATTTAAAGCAAGTTGAAAATATTTTGCATACAAAAAATTTTAATGCAAGTTGAATATATTTTGCGTTAAAAAAATGCAAATTTAGTTCAAAAATTAGTTGCATTAAAAAAATGTAAATTTTTTCGAATATTTTTTGCATTAAAAAAAATTTTAATTTTCTTTGAACATTAAAAAAAATGCAAATTTCGCTCAAAAATTATTTGCATCAAAAAACAAATTTTTTTCGAATATTTTTTGCTTAAAAAAAATGCAAATTTTCTTCGAACCTTTTTTTGCTTAAAAAAATGCAAATTTTTTTTGAAATTTGTTTGATTAAAAAAAAAATGTGAATTCTTCTTCCGAAATGTTTGTGCATTAAAAAAATGAGTTTTTTTATCGAACATTTTTTTACATAAAAAAAAATTAATTCACGACTGGGTGGTACGATTGCTGTTATATACGATTACATCGTGGATTTATTTTCTGAATATTGTAAACCTATTCAACTGATTTTAAAATCACTAACTTAGTTATGGAAGCCTATATTTTATGCCACCTGATACAAACGTAGTTTAGTTTAATTAAGTATTATGTGATATATAGGGTGGTCGTTGTGGTAGGCGTTACACAAAATTTATCTTGGACGGGTCTTATAAGCTCCAAATGAAGAAAAACTAGTTTCCTAAATTTTTCAGATTATTATTTTTATCCCCTACTGGTGCTGTAAGCGTTCAATTAGTCGCTACAATGCAGAACTATAGTCTAAGTCCAAAATTTAAAAATTAGTTTTTTTTATGTCATAAGGAAACTTGTTGTGTTCCGCGCATTTTCTACATATTCTGAATATTCCTACGTGCAGGAATTCCTTCAGAATTTAAATAATAGAATATAATCATAATGTCGAAAGTCAGCATTTTACGGAATAAGGTTCTTCTTAAGGTTCTTCTTGAAAAATTTGGAAAATGTGACTTAGACTAGTTCTGCATTGTAGCGACGAATTATGCTACATTAAATTGAATAGAGGGTCATTCCAGCAGAATCTCACAAATAGTTAGGGCATGGTAGGTTGTCCAACCCCCACAAAAATATTAAAAATAAAGGGTGATTTTTTAAGAGGTTTAGAACTTTTTTTAAAAAAAAACACAAAAAATTCGAAAAAATGAATGAAATATTTATTTGAATCGATAGTTTGAACCTTGCAATTTAATGTTTAAAGATAATTTCATGCAAATATTGACCGCGGCTGCGTCTCAGGTAGCCCATCCGCTGAGTCCAATTTTGGCATACTCTTTCACACATATCGGCCGGTATCTCACGAATGAATGCATGGATGTTGGCTTCCAGTGCGTCAATCGAAGCGGGCTTGTCCCTATAGACATTAGCCTTGACATACCCCCACAAAAAATAGTCTAATGGTGTCAAATCGCACGATCTAGGCGGCCAATTGACCGGCCCGAAACGTGAAATTAACTGTTCACCAAACTCGCCTCGCAATTGCGCCATTGTTTCGCGTGCTGTGTGGCATGTGGCACCGTCTTGTTGAAACCACACATCATGCAAGTCAAGAACTTCCATTTCGGGCAAAAAAAAGTTTGTTATCATCGCTCGGTAGCGTTCACCATTGACAGTAACGCTGCGATTCGCATCATCTTTGAAGAAATATGGCCCAATAATGCCGCCGGCCCATAAACCGCACCAAACAGTGGCTTTTTCGGGATGCATTGGTAGCTGTTGCAATGCTTCTGGCTGATCTTCACTCCAAATGCGGCAATTGTGCTTATTTACGTACCCATTCAACCAAAAATGAGCCTCATCGCTGAACACAATTTTTCGATAAAAACATTTCGAACCGAGCACGAATTTTGATAGTAAAATTCAATAATTTGCAAGCGTTGTTCATTTGTAAGACGATCCATGGTTAAATTGCAAACCAAACTGAAGCTGTTTGACAGTGACACAAGGTACTAAACACACGTCAGCTGTCCAAACCAGTGTTGCCAAAACCAAACCAGCTAAAAAATCACCCGTTAGAAATTGAATATAAAAACACAACGACAACACTTACAAAATCATTCATTAATTATGTTTTTCAATTAATTTATTTCAATGCTAAGTTATTGAATAAATGATATTTCAAACTCTTTTTATTTTTCGAATTTTGTTCTCAAAATGTTAAGTTTAAAAATAAGTTATTCAAAAACTAAGGACTTAAATAACTTTATTTAAAAACATAATTAAATAATCAATTATTGGCTTTAAAAACAGCTATAACATGATATTGTAAGTGTTGCCGTTGAGTTTTTATATTCATTATCTATGACCAATATTTTTTTTTAATTTGCCCCTCCCACCTAAAGGGGTGGACAAATAGAGTGGGCCAATATCATAAAATAATGTTCATATAATGTACCAACAATAACAAAAAATTGATGCTTTTATCACAAAATTTACAATTTTTGAACTAAGCCGCCCAACTATATAGAAAAGTAAAACCCTTAACTTTTCCGATTGTTTTATTTCGAAAATAGTTATTTTTATGAAAAAAAGTATGTTAATCTTTTTTGTAGGAAATTTTGTAAGCTACAAATTAGTATTTAAAATTTTTTCTGTAAAACTTACCATTTGGGAGTTATTTCTGAACAACCATTTTGGGGGGCTTTCAACCCCCCGTAAAATTGCTATCGGCGCTCATATCGATGGGGACTTTTTACAGTTTCTTAAGAACGCCATGGGGAGGCTATAAACCAAAATCCAGCTTTCCGGTGATTTTTTCCGAGTCAAATTCTTTATTTACTGGTGTAAAAGCAAAAAAAAACTACGAATTCCTGCGTTAGTCTATAGGTGAAAATTGTAATGTCAACTTCACAGACATCTTTTTCATCTACGCCTTTCTTAATTTACAAAATCTATCGATTACAAAACAAAATATATTTCTACCTCCCCCGTTAAGAAAATATCGAAAAACTACTTGACTCTTTAAATTAAGATGGCAGAATAACTTACATTTAAGCTTCCTATATCTTAGGTGCCTACTTTTCTATAGCAAAAAATTATGTCTTTTTCTTTCTATATTAGATTCTTATACTATTGAGTAGTGAGTAAATAATATTATATTGGACTACCTATAAACATAAAAAAAAAAGTTGGAAATGGTAAGGTGTTTTATTATTATTAATATTATTACAAAATATTATCTACATTTAGTGGTATTGAAGAAGTTGATTTTTATATACGCCAACAATATCCGTTGTTTATCTTCTAATTGATGGAAAAACAACAATCAATTACAGTAAATGTTAATGATGATATGAATGTTTTATTATCCCTTACACCCCACTAAACATAGAAATATTTCAGGTAACGTGTACCATAATTCTAATTTTAAAAATATCGTTTTTTAGTCAATAATTTATTTCTGAAAATAAAGAAAATGATTATTCAATAATATTATTTTAACCATTGTGTATCTTTGTAAAATAAACAATTTACACTTCACTTAATATGAGGATAATACATATACAATCGTATAACAACCAATGACATGATGTTATGTTTGTTTGTTTTTTTTTGTTAAAAGTTATGTTTTTTTAAATATTGTTTTAATTTACTCAATTATTCCCTTCAATAAAAATAATTTTTAATTTACTATTACACAAATAAAAATTCTTGAAAAAACACAATAAACCCAACAAAAAAAAAATCCAAAAACAGTAAAATTGCTTAAAACAATTTCCCATTCTTATAAGTTAAGTATAAAAGCCACTTCTTTTTAGTCCCGTCAATTTCATTAATATACACTGAAACAGATGAACCTAATGGATAATGGACGCAACCCAATCTAATGGAATGTTTGACACTTTCAGAGGGTTTGTGGAGAACATTCAATTGAACCACATAAGGGACTCCCAGTTCAAGTTGGTCTACCACATACTCATACTCCACTTTATATATTAAAAAGGACATTCTGAAATTCTATTCATTCGAGCAATGCTGAATGCTGAATGCCGATGCCGACTGGATGTCTAGGTATTCTCTCCCCGCGTTTGTCTCAATTGTTATTGGATTTTGTTTTAATTAAACAGAGAAAAGAATAAAAAGAAAAATGAATAAGAAAACAACAACAAAAAAAAGGAAGAAATAAAATCATCACAAACAAACTAAAGGAAAAAAAAAGAAAAAAAAGAAAAAAGAAAAAAAGAAAGCTTTGACACTCTAAAAACTTGCAATCGGATTCCTGCAATTTTCGTTCCCTATATACAATATACATACATAGATGTTCTATGCTGGCCATGGATGGCACTGGCAGTGGCGGCAGACAACTCTTATTATATTTATATAGGCGGAATATTTGTGCAAGCAGTGCTGTGCAAAATAATTGTCAATTTCCTCTTATAAGATGGTTTTTGAAATCAACTGACCCAGTTAAAGATCATTTTCACCGCTAGTTTGTCGAAAAATTGTGTTCAGTGGGGAGTTTGGATTAGGCAAATATGTCACATTTGGAGCGAAGATAATCCAAACTCCGTTACATCCCAAAAACTTCACAGATTGGTTGTTGTGGTAGCTGGTGGAGTCATAGAACCTTATCGACGGTTATAAAGTGCAGAACCTCGTAAGTCTTTCTTGAATGTTTTTTTTTTTCAGAATCAATAAAAACCTTGAAAATTTTGTATATGGAGGTTATGAATTCTGACCTTTTCTGTAAATTGTTCTGGACAACATTGCTACACTGAAATTGCCAAAAAGTTGGCTCTGATTCAGCTGATTTTTTTGCATTTATAACATTTTTTTGTTGAATTTTTTGACTAACGAGGTCTTACACTTTAACCGTCGCTATATTTTATTTCAAAAATGAGGCTACATGCCATACAGTAAACGAAACGATCAACTTTTCGAAATAAAGAAACAATCGATGAATGCGCAATTTCACGTAATGGACTCAGATGACTTTCTTCAGATCCAATCTAATTGTAGTTACTAAAGGAGAATGTCTAGTAAAAGTTTTTTTTTGATTTTAATTATTTTTTTAATTTTATCGATAAGTTAAGTGCGACATTTTGGGTTTCATAAAAATTGCTGTTACTGTTACTGTTTTTGATTTTTAAGGCAAGATGCGAACTTATTATAGCTTAAATGGTATGCCCTATAACGGGAGCTTCAATCAATTTTGTACGTTATGTAATTTAAAATCAAAGGAGGATTGTTATCACTAAGCGAATGCCCAATATTTAAGCTAGTTTGTTTCGGTAAAAATACATTGACCATGCAAGAAACATTCAGTCACGAATGTGACTGGAAGATCTTAAGCAACTTTTTAAAAGCCATATTTAAGTATAGATTTCTACTAATGACGGAATATGTTTGATGTTTGATCTTTGATTTTTATACCAACTTAAAATTGACAAATTTGTATTATCAAAAAATGTAATTTATTTATAAAATTGGTAACCTGGCTGACGGCTAAGCCAAAGCTTATCAATTCATAAAATTGTAAATTTGTGTATTTAAGAATATAAATAAATGAATTTGTTACTTACTTACTATACTTACTTACTTTTACTGTTTTTGAAAACGTTAAATCAACTTTAATTTGGTCATTAGTTTTTGGCGCAGATATTGGCTGTTTTAAATAAAAACAATAGCAAGATGGTCATAAATGGAAACTCTTCGAAAACCCCAAAATTAAATTTTTTTGCAAAAGCATTATTTTCGGTAACGCCAGTTAGCTAAAGTTATATTAGGTTTGATAACATCATTTGCTATAAAATTCTTAAGTACAAAAATCGAATTGACGACAAGAATATATTGAGAAGTTTGCAAGAAAATTGACTGACGTTAATCAAACAGATTTTGTGTAAGTAAGACGATTGTATATTTGACGATGATAGCAATATATGTATATGGGTCAAAAACTGGCCACGTTCTGGTGCACTAGGATAGCCTATCTATAATCTAAGATACATACTCGAGTATCCTTAAGTATGTTTCTGAACGCAAGTGAGCTGTTGTTTCTTATAGGATAGATGAGTATTTCAGAATCTTTTAGGATGGCTTGAGATTTGTTTTAGGCAAAAGCTGCTATGATATCAGATTATTTAAAATAAAGTTATCCAGATCGCTTTGGATACAAACTTGAACACTGCGCAGCCAATGACGATCATTTGAAGATCAAATTGACGTTGATTTGACGTTTTAGATAACGTTAAATATGCAGTTGTTCTGCTTACACAAAATTGACATGTGACAATAGATCGCTTTGATATCATAAAGTACTTTTAAAAAAATGTATCGAGATTATTTTTTAAAACAGCTCTGTACATGTATGACTATGATGTACATAAACATGCATATAGGTAGGTACCTATACATTATAAGTATTTGTACATCTACATTTTCGATTCACTTTGCTTTGTTCGAACAGGTTCCTCACTCTCTATTCTCTCTCTGAGGATTATGAAGTTGTCTTTTAATTAAAATACCAATTCCCGTAATTATTGAGAATAGAAATGTATGTACTTGATTTAAGATATATATGAGGGCGTATATGTATAAGAAAATCCGATTTGCATCCGTATATTTGTTAGTGATAATTACAAACCATCAACGTTTGCCCCTCTGAGCATATTATATCTTTATCACTTAAAGATATTTAAGGATTAGTTACAGCTGTGCATGTGTTTTGATTTTTGAACTGAACAGTAAATAAGGTGGAATTTATTTTAATTTTGAAAAAAAGAGAAATTCAGTATATATATTAGCCATGGGCTGTACAATTCCATAGCTTTAATGAATGATTTTTAAAAAAATTACCCTTTTTCGATGTACCTAAAGGACTTCGGAACTTTGACAGTTGACAGCGCCCATATTGTAGAAGCTAAAGCTATACATCTGTCAAATTGGCTGTCACTTATTCAGTCTGTCTGCGAAATCAAAATGGATAGATATAGCATTCAAAAATCAAGTGCAAATGATAAAATTGCAAATGATTAAAATGGCCGTTCGCTTTGGGCAACGTTCCGCGCGCTTTGCCAATTTTCCGGTCGCAGACCACAACTTGGCTAATTTTGCGTCGTAGTTGGAACTGTATATGCGAACAAAATTCAACTCACCCAGGAGCTGAAGAACAACCATAGACAACGACGTTTGTTCGCTAAATGGACTCTGGAGCAGTTGGAAACTGACCCTAATTTTCGACGAAAAATTATCTTCAGCGAGGACCATTTCTGGATGAATGGGTACTTAAACAAACAAAATTGTCGATTTTGGGACGATACCAATACACATGAGATCCAAGAGCGTCCAATGCATCCCAAAACAGTCAACTAGTATCCTACTGAACCTATTTTCTCAATAAAATTCAATGTTTGTTGAACACGCCTAAAACAATGACAGCTCATGCGAAAAAGTAACCAAACATAACTTTTGAAATTTTTAACTGTCAATTAGTGACATTTGGAGTAAGTATTTGGTCTGTTTGGTAAAGTGAATTTTCTTGCGAATTTGCAGAAATTTTCAAAAAATTTCACAATTTGCTGTCAAAACCCATAGAAAAAACTCAGTTTTTGGGAAATTTGTTGAAAAAAAAGTTACCAAACAGGCATATTATAACGGGTCATTCATTTCGTGGTTTCATGTTGGTAGCGCTGGCATTTGACACCTGTCAAACTCAGCTGTCATTTAGAGTGTCATAATATTAGTTGAATACTTGCCATTTACGACAGTGGATCGCCAATCGAACAACGCCCTAAAATTATTAAAACTTACTACAAAAGTGGTGACTGAAACGTATAGCCACATTTTGCGCATTACGCGATGATCATGGTCGTCATAATCGACCGACTACGCAAGCAATCGGTAAAATTGTGAAGAAATTTGAAGAGAGTGGAAGCGTTTCTGATGTCGTAAGCCCTGTTGCATGCTCAGTCGAAAATATTGCTGCTGCAAGTGCAATTAATGTCGCAGCAATTGAACGTGTTTGGATTTCTCATCCTTATAAAGTTAAAATTACGGAACAATTGAAGCCTGCTGACAATTCACAGCGCCATAGATACGTTTCTAAGCGTGAGAAGTTTCCTGGTCGCGTAATTTCACGTTTTGACGACGTCAATAATTGGCCACCAAGATCATTCGATTTGACACCGTTAGATTTTTTTCTGTGGGGGCTACGCAAAAGACCGTGTTTACGCGAATAATTATTATAAATGCATTAAAAACCAACATTACTCAAGTTATGGCCGAGATACCACCCGAAATGTGCGAAAAAGTGGTTTAAAATTACCTCAAAGGAATCGATTGCTGCGAATCTTTTCTAGGCGGCCACTTGAATGATATTGCTTTTCAAACTTAATGGCCAAGTCCAAACTTTTTAATGAAATAAAATTTTCATCAAAAATGTATCGCTGTGTGTGTTTTATTTAGCCTTACTTTCGAAACCGAAAAACGAATGACCTTTTACTAAAAAGATAAAATAGGCATTTGGCATTTTAACTTTAATAAAATGTTAAACATAAAAAGAATGAATCCAATTCGTTTAAAATTTCGAAAATCCCTTTTTTAACCTATGTAGCTTCATACTAAAAATAATTTTATTAATTATTATTTTCAATAGGCATAACTATATTCTGAGAGAAATTTAATTTGTAGATTTTTGTATTTATGCTTTGAGGCCAATATATCACAAGTTCAAAGTATAGCTATTATACCTATACACTTTGTTTTCTGATAAATATACCTACCTATTTATTTGAAAATAGAAATAAACCTAAATTACAATTAATTTTATATTATTTCCATCAAAGTTTAACATCAGCATTTAATTTTAATTGCCCTCGGAATACCATGATCAGAGCATTAATTAAATGTTTTCACTAATTAAGCAAACAAAACGGCATATTAAAATAAATTACTTTAAACTCTAAATCTATACACACAACCATACAAATATGTATATGTACATATTGATAAAAATATAATATTGTGTAGAGAATAGCTATATATACCTACGATTTAAGGTATTTTATTTGATTGCGTTTCAAACAATAATAGGTATAGGTACTCGGAACGGAAGCATTGTTGAAATTGGATTAGGCAAAAATTCAACAGAACAACCACTTCAAATTAGAAATACTTGCGGCCAGACAGAGTATTTTAACAAATTCCTGTACAAAAATAAATAAAATTGAGCTCAGTTGTTGGTTTTTTAAATATATGTACATACCTATATATGTATAGAAATTAAATTGTTGGGCCATCCTTTGGAATTCGACATAGACATTTGACATTTTGCCATCAACGCCTGATGGTTTGTTGATTGTGACCTGAAAATACAATATTAATATCATTGCATCATACGTGTCATTGCATCATACGTGTCGTTCGTATGTATATGCTTCAGGCATTTTGTTGAGCTGCTTTATACAATTGACTGTGATTACGTCAAAACCAATTAATTTATTTTTGTGGTTTAAGAGCAACACTGACAATTTATTATCACTCATCATTAATCGAAATAATATTAAATGTACAATTGCATCGTGTGTACCTACTTGCTAATTTGGTTTAAGGCTAGATAACGGCTATAAGTCCCCTTTCACACGAGGAAACTGAGTTTCCAGGAACTTTCAGTTTTTAGGAGAGAAGGGCACCAAGTAAGAGGAGTCTACGATTGGTGGGAATTGGAAATTAAAAGAAAACGTCAAAAAATCTCCAGAAACTTGTTTCCTTGTGTGAAAGGGGACTAAGCATGATTGGAAGTGTAAGGAATTGTGATAATCAATACAATGATAATAGGTGTGTTTTATTCATAGCCAGCGCAGCAAAATTTCCCTTGGCAAACAAAAACAATTTGATTGCTGGCGAAAAAGAAGTCAGTAAAAATAAAAATGGCTGTGCTGGCGATAGAGCTTTCAATTATTGAAATGAACGTATAGAGTGAGCTTTCGTTTTATTCAGACTTGTGCTGCGCTGGCTATGCAGCAATGAATAAAACACACCTAATATGTTAAGAAGAAGGTGAGACAAATGTCAAGGTTGATAACATTATGAATATATTTTTGTTTTTTTTTAGGCAAATGTTGTTTTGCAATATGTTTTACTATAAGGAGCTGCTATAAGGTGTAGGTTGATAGGTATTTGTTTACAAAATCGGTAGATTTACTAAACAGAAACAAATAATGGCCATTTTGACATTATATAACACATTCACTGCATACAAAACTGATGGGGACAATTTTTGACGTTGATTGCACGAATCGTTTTTTTTTCGGTCGTTTCGTCTTTCGTCTTTTTGACAGCTCGGGTGAGGGGTGTAGAAACGTAGGGGGAATGAAGTAACGAAAGCATAAATTTTTACAAGCTGTTAAAAAGACGAAAGACAAAAAAAAAGCTTCCTTTTGCAGATGTTCTAAAGAAACTATAAAATGTCACCAACGATATATGTAAGTGCCGCTTACAACTTTAGGTAGTAAAAAAAACTGCAACACCAAAGAAATATTTTTGAAACATTTCAGAAACATGGTTTTTGAAAAAAAAAAACTTCAAAATAGTAAGTTTTACAGAAAAAATGTTAAGCACTAATTTGTAGCTTCGAAAATTGCCTACAAAAAACATTATAATACTTTTTTTCATAAAAATAAGCGTTTTCGAAATAAACCAACCGGAAGAGTTAAAGGTTTTACTTTTCTATATTAGTTAGCTTGGTTAAAAAATTTTGCATTTTGTGATAAAAGCATCATTTTTTTTTGTTGTTGGTATATTATACGCTTATATGCCATGCTTATCTATGAATTGTTATAATATTGCAATAAGAAATTATATTGAATAAAGTCATTTTAATCTAAAAAAAATCTACATTATATGATCATGATTTTAAGATGTGTGCCCACTCTGTTTGTGCACCCCTTTAGGTGGGAGGGGCATATAAAAAAAATATTGCAAATAGAAAATGAATATAAAAACACAAAGGCAACACTTACAATATAATGTTATATATTTTTTTAAAGCCAGTAAATCATTCTATAATTATTTAATTGTGGTGTAGTCTCCATGTTGTGTGTAAATTTTGATAAAATAAAATAAAATAAAATGTATAAAACTTAAAAAAAATTTTGTTAAACTTTTTTTATTAAAAATTATTTAAATTTATCAATTTATTTATTTAATAATATTATTCAACATATATTTTATTTGAATTTAGCGACGCGTTTCGATCTCAGGGATCAATATCGGTTAAGCAATTTTTTTTTTTAATTTTATACATTTTATTTTATTTTATCTATAATTATGTTTTAAAACGAAGTTGTTTTAGTGCTTAGTTTTTGAATAAATGATTCTCAAAATGTTAAAAATCGATCGATTCGTTTTCGAATTATTAAGATCTCAAAACTAATTTTAAACTTTTTTAAAAAATAAAAAAAAAAAAAAATTAAAATTTTGGTATAGGTACAGTACCTACTTTTAAAACTTTTTGAAACATTATCCTCAAAAAAATTGCTCAAAATCAGTTAAACCGTTTTTGAGAAAACCGAAATCAAAAAAATGGTTCTATGGGAGATACCATTATTCATTTAAGAAGGTTTTTTTTAATAATACAGATTCTATATACTTTACTATTGAAATACATCAGTCAAGTAGAAGACTTAGCTTTATTTTAATGGACTTTGTTGAATTATTGATTCAAAATAGCTTTTAACGTTTGTATTTTGAATCGATACCATTTATTACCATTTTTCGGAATTTTAATTTTATAAAATGGTAGCCGTTTTGTAAAAGAATTTTTTTTAAGTTGTGGGCATATTTTTGAGAAATATAAGATTTTCATTTTTTGTTAAAACAAAATTGTACGGCAGCTACTGTTATTTTTGGTACTGAAAAAAAAATGAAAAAAAAAAAACGGATCGGGGCAGTGGCCGAAAAACGCTATCTACCAAGTAGAGAAAAAATTAAAAAAAGCGAAATTTGAGGTTTAGCGAAGCGATTGGCAAAAGCTATACACTTTATAATAAAATTTTGACTTTGGAGTCAGTAAAATTGCTCTTTTGAAACTTGTGAAAATTGAAGAATTGTGACTATTTTAATGCCAAAATAACTCTGCTGGCTTGAATAAGTACATGGTTTCAAAATGAAAAAAACTCAAATAATTAATGATATTGTTTTCATTCATAGTTAAATGGCGCCCAACAAACAGATATGTTACACTTATATATTTATTAATATTTTCTTTTTTTTATTTTTGGTGAAACTTAGATTTGTCAACTCGTGCAAGAACGGGTTAGCTAGTTCATATAAGTAAGTTCTTTGAATTAATTCAGAATATTAAAGGCTTAATTTGGTAAGGAGCAAACAATGTCATATTAGACTTAGAGGTGTTTTTGAGTCCGCTATTAATGTGATTTTCGATAAAAAAAAATTTGATGAATAATTTCACAATTTAAAATAAAAATAGTATTCCATAAAGTTATTAAAAATAAATGATAGATTTCGTTAGGGTAAATCTAATAGAAGAGGCCATGATGGTAGCCATTAAATAGATAAGCATTTTGTCACCGTGTATTTTAGTCATTTTCTATCGTACACAAAATCTTTATTTAAGCCTAGTACGCTGCTGATGCGAAACGAAAAATCCCATACAAAAATGACACAACGAAATCATAAACGGAAAATTTTGTTTTGCTTTTCGTTTTGCAGTACGCTGTTCGAAGAGCGAAATTTATAATTGTAGCAGATTATTTGGAGAAGTCTCCGCTCCTTTTTCGCACTGAATTAATTATACAGACTATTTATTGTGTGCGGAAAAATGACATTTGAATTTTATTTGTATTTTTTTCTGTTTATCATTTTCTTACATCATAGGTTTCTCTGATTTTTTGCTTTTATGTTTGATTTTATTTTCGGAACTAATAAAACTCTCCAAGGACATTCTCCGTTGTGTTTTCGCAAGCGTTTCTTTGTCTGTTTGGAGATCACAGGAAATTTTCGTTTCGCATCAGCAGCGTACTAGGCTTTAGAAATAGAAGGAATTTGAGTGATCCATATAAAAAATGTCTGATAATTTTCGATTCAGCTGTACGAGATAAAGGGCGAGATTAACATTAAAAACTATTTTTGATTCCAAAAGTTTGACAGCTTTTCGACAATAACTTTTTAATGCAAAACAATAAAATATTGAAAAAATGAAAACTATTCCAAAATATTCCTGCTAGGGGTCCTTTTGAGCACAAATTGACGATATTATTAGAACTTTCTCACAATTCTTATGAACAATGAGATTCTATTGATAAACAAATAACTTATACCCACTTATGCTTTACACCATTTGTTTATCTAACCACTTGTCAGCCCTGAGTCTTAATAGCAAGTTTATTCGATTCAATCGTGAATTTGTTTTAAGTTCAGGAATTGAACCCTACGCGTATAAAACATTTTAAAATAATTTGTTTATGTCTGTAAAAAAAAAAAAAACAAAAAAAAATCCTTACAAAAGGGAATTCATTGAAGATTATCCAACAATATACTTCCTGAAACATTGCATATCCTCGATAAGGGGATTATAATTCGTCCTTATTGTTAGTTTCCGTAAACCTTATATTGGTAGTGAATTTTTACTTTGTCTGGCAATTTAAGCATCCGCTCAACATGAGCCCAAGCCCGAAACAGTAGATGTGCAGTTATACCTATAGCCAGTCGGCTTCGCTGTTGTCGCATAAAACAAAACTTAAAATCTGTTCTTCCCTTAACCCAACCTTCATATTATTATACCAATTGGCTTCGAATTCAGCTCCAATTCCTATGGAAAATTCAGCTTTCGCACTCTGTATACGTATAGGTAAGGTATATAAGTCGTGTTAAGTCTGAGGTACGCGGTGCACGCAGGGAACCTGCAATAGTGGAAGAGCAAAAGTTGTCTCTTTTATGCTAATTACATGCAACGAGAATATAATTGGATACCATGTACACATTACGAGACATGGCCAAAAGAAATACCGTCTCCAGTATCAAAACCCTGAGACAAGGAAGAATAAGGGAAAGTTATTTCTTCGCTAATTGGACGCTTTTGTAACAATTTATCATGCGAAAGAAGTTCCAAGAGTTAAGTTGAGTCGAGTTGAGAAGGGGGCCCCCACCAAAGTAGAAGTATAAAAAAATAAAAGTTGTTTTCTCCAGCTCCTGGATGCTATATACATATATATAGTAAGTCGTTTCGTCCTTCGGCGTGCTCTGCATCTTTGGGTGGCTAACAAAAGATAAATGATGAACAGTAAGCCCCGCAGAAGTATTTTCGCTTAATGTATCCACTACCATACCAATACCGCACCCAGCATAATACACACTATACAGGCAGCAGCGTCAGGAATACCTATATGTATGAATATAAGACCCGCGTTGCTGCCATCCGCTCACCACCGCATTGTCGACAGTTTCCCATTCGAGATGCGGCCAAAGAAAATGAGTAATTTACTTTCTTATAGAAAACTTTCGGGGGAGAACTTAATTCTTTGATAATCGCACCCCTGATCAAAGGGTTTTCTTCTTCGACGAGGTATAGTTGTGGCGGGAAATACCCTTTCTTCTCGACTTCCTTTTACATAAAAAAAAAAAATAATAAAAAAAAAAAACTGTAAAATCTCATTTGCGTTAGAATAACAAGCAATTTTGCGATGAAGATATCCGATTCGATATGCTGGCAGACAGAAGGGATCAAACCAGAATGAAGTATAATCTACTTTATTAGTTTGTCGCCACTATGGTTGCCAAGTTAGTTAATATAACGTTTAAGAAATTGGATCTATTACTTACATATAAAACTTTAGAAAAATTGTATATTATATGTCGGATTCACAATTATATTATATAGATGAACATATACTCGCCTTATAATCTTGATTTTTACATATCCTCTAACTGTGCAGGGAAATACATACATACATAGTTCTCTATGAACACCGAAGGACTTTATTCTCACTAAAAGAGGTAAATAAATCCATTTTGGTGATGTGGAGTGGATTTAGTTTCAATATAAGTTGGGAATTTAAATCTGAGTGGCTCTATTTACACTTAATTGTGAAGTAACATTATGTTACGGTTTTAGCATGATTTTAGTTAACAATTTTCTAACTTTAAAGCTCTTTACTAAAATGTTCTTAGTATAAAAAAATTATGTAATTAGTATCATACTAAACCTATTTGCTTAATAAACTCCATCTGAACATGTATAAAACATTGACAGTTCATCCAAAAAAGTAAGAAAACATACCATTTGCACCTTTTTTGATTGCCAAAGTGACATTTGGAGGTAGTAGATTATTATGATACTAAACAAAAATAAAATAGGCATTTGGTGATTTTAACTTTAATAAAATGTAAAACAATATTATGTCGTTTAAAATTTGAAAAATCGTGTTTTTAACATGCTAGTTAACCTAAAAAAATAAAAATGCTTTAACATCGTACTAAAACGTCTTAGATTTTGCGCTATTGTTTTTTTTAATTTTATTTTATTTATTTTTTTGAATCAAAATTCTATTCTGTTCTGAAACGAATACAATTTATGTGGTTTATTTTTTTTGGTTGAAAAATACTTATTTATTTTTTAAATAAATATTTTATTGTTAAAAATGCAGTTTTGGAAAACTTTAGTTTTTCTTTAGTTTTAAAATCTACTCCGGAAATCGTCTGTTCCGAAATCCTACTATTGAGGTTCTAACCCTGCCAAAAAAATAGAAGTTTGATGATCTGCCTATGTAAGTATTTATTTCATTTATTTCAACTACAGACAATAATATAGCCGTGTTTTATTATCTTCGAATCTGGATCAGGATCATCCCATGAAAATAAAACGAAACGGATCCATAATGACAACAGTGTTGTATGCTCATCTCTTTTTTTCTTATGTTTGTTTATTTTTCATGTAGATATACTATCTTCTTTCTTTACACTACAGTTTGTACTCCCTACCGACTAAAGAGCCGTCTACTCGCCAGAGTTAAAAATTATTTTCGAATCTTTAAAATAGATCCAGATACAGAACAGGACCCATGTTCTGTAACTCGGCGATAACTTTTCGAGGCGATAAACGGCGAAAAATGGAACAAAACCCATAGGATTCCTATGAGTTTTGTTCCATTTTTCGTCGTTTCTCGCCACGAAAAGTTATCGCCGTGTTACAGAACATGGGTCCAGGATCCAAAGTTGTTGTTGTATTACGTGTTAAAAGATGATCCCGATCTAGATCCATAGATAATAAAACGCGGCTAATGTCAAAGTTTTTTAAACTTACAGATTTTATTTTACAATTCGTTTTTTTATAATAACTTAGATTTAAACATTAAGGCCTGTTTGCTGATACTACACATAACGAGTTAAGTTGAACTTAAATTCTTAAGGGATACTTTTTCCATGTCATAAAGTGATACTTAAGAAATTAAGTTTAACTTAAATCGTTATGTGTAAGTATCAGCAAACCTCCCTAAAACAATTTACAAAGTAAAATAATTTTACTATCTTGAATACAAAATATGTTTTATAATAAGCAACTGAAACAATTTTACTTAAGCTTGAGTACAAAATGCGTTTTATATTTTTTTTTTATTTCCTTCTATCAGAAGTGATTTTTGAGTGGTCAGTACGCAAGAAAAGACTAACTATCATTACACAACTGTAACAACAGCATCCAATCTCCCAAAGTCCATCTCAATGATAAATATGTGATAATTCTTTGGGGATTTACGGTTCTCTATATATAAGTTACTGTGTTGGAAGTGAAATTGAGTGTAGAGAGAATTGGGGTGACCAGCCTTGTATCATAACTTACTTCTCACATTTAACTCTTTTTTAGAGATATTAGTCCACAGACTCCAGTTAAATTAACAAAAATATTGCTAAGTTGATTTGTTTTTTGTTTATGAAGAGTAATTTTTGGGGATTCTAAAGGTACCCACAAACAAATGCGATATGGCGGTGGCGATCACGATACAAATTTGGATGCCGCTCATATAAATCAAAGGAGAGTCACACAACTGCGCAATTAAAATGTGCCTTTCCTTTGATTTTTATATTTGGCATCCACATTTTTATCGTGATCGTCACCTCCATCGCGTTGGTTTGCGCGTAGCTTAAAGCTACAGAACTCGAACAGAAGACTTTCTGGTGTTGTCTTCTGAAAAAAAAAGAAAGTTTTTTGAGACTTTTTTTTAACTGTGGTAGACTACTTTTGTAGGAAGAAGTATTCTCTTAAACGGGTGTCGTAAATCTGTCTAAAATTATTCTTAAATATACTACTAATGTAGTGGAAAAACGTTCGAAAATATTCTCATCTAACAGAATTTATACTGAGAGTTTTTTTTTTTTTTTTTTACAGGTGGAAATCTTCAAAAGTAATATTCGGTACCCAGTAGTGTGAGACTTGTAGATACTACACTAAAACAATCAGGACCTAGTGCCACAGGACCAATTTATGAATGATCGACAAAAGATTAGTATCTCTTAATACAAAATTGTTTTGGGGAAGTTCAAATTTTTTAAACTTTCCCATCGCTTTCAGACCATCAGCTGATGAAGTTTCGTTCTTCTTAGCAACCGAACTATAATCTTCAAAATCAACCAGATTTCCCATGCATTTTCAGATTTCGTAATCTAAGGTGTGTTTCTTTGCAATCCCGGGGGCAATTGGTTGAAAAAAAACGACAACGGGGATTAGCGACGCCATCACAGAAAAAAAAAATGGAGTTTTCATACAAACTATCGATAAAATGTATGTAATTCATGCCGGTAACACAGTTTGTCTGTGCGCTTAAGTTAAGCCCCGAGAATTCTTTGGGATTAGCTAAGCCCGCAGGGGATTAGTTGTTGTTGCATTTTACATGTAAATTTTTAAGCACCGACGTCGTTTTTTTAATCCAATTCCCCCCGGGCTTGCAGAAAAACACGCCTCTAGTAGATTACTGCGAAATCTCCTCAAAATCTTCTTGGAACGGTCTGAATGTGAAACAAACACACTTTATTACTCAATTTTCTCTTCAGTATAACAGTTCAGTCATAAAAAAAAGAGATGATGAAAAGAGAGTTTAATACATTTATTGAGTGAAGTTTACTCAGATAGTAGGATTTCATTCCGTTTTGCGCATATTTTCAACATAAAGCGAGAGAAAAAAAGGAAATGTATGTACTTGTTTATGGGAATTTTTTGTTCGGAGTTTCTATCAACACTGAAATTTGCTTGAAATTTCAAACAAAATCTATATTTGTGGTGTGAACGATTTGACGAAATTTGGAAATCTTGTTGCGATTTTGATTCGGTGTGAAAACAGTATAAAGGCTATAACACATCTAACTTATTTTATACCTTTTACATAGGTATATATGTCATTATAATTCTTTTATAATTTGTTTCTATTCACTTTACTTCCTTTTTATAATTTCAATAAACCACATTAAAATTACTTGCGTTTAAGTTTCTTTTCTTCTATTTAATTAAAGTCAACAAGTTTACATAACATAATCATATATACCTATTATTGATGACCCTAGTTGGTAACCATTAAAACAATTTTTCCATTGGCCCTGCCTATTGGCTGTTTATTACTTGAACAATCTCAAACAAGTACCTATGTAAGTATGAAGGTAATTTTAGAAAATTTCATAAATAAATTAACACGTGATTCAGTTTTCTTGATGGATAATTTGTCGGAAGCAAGAGAGTCCCTGTCCGATTAATGATGCTCAAAATTTGTTTGTATATATAATGTATTGCCTATATATATATGTATACTTATCTTCCACCGTCAACCAAAAGTTTCTTTTTAAAGACAACGTTATCCAGATTCGTGGCCATAATTATCCATTTTTAATCAAGATTTAACAAAAAAAAAAAAAACATAATCATAATATTACAAAAGTGTTAGTTTGATGATGTTCCGCCCGGGGAGGTGTAATACATAATAAGGAAAGGGTGGAATACTATGTTCACTGTTCAACTATTTATATGTTTATGTATATAGTTATAAGCAACCATTCATTAACTTCTATAAAAACAACTGGGCTTTGTTCTGATTGAAGGAAAATAATAATAATAATTATGAAAGAACGGTTGTTGGTTTTTGAAAACATGATTAATTTTTCTTTTAGGAATATTTTATCAAAAAACAATAATAATTTGTATTTGTTACATAAAACAAAAATAGAAAAAGTACCTTGAGTTTCGAAACTATGAACAATATGGATAGATCACTAAAATTTATTATACATATAGATAAAGTGTAGGTACTTAGAAAATAAAAATATTGTATATTTTCTCTTATAAAACGTGCCTTATTGTTTCTTTAGGGAAAATAGTCTTTGGCCGTATTTAAAAAAAATTGACAGGGGTTCCTTTTTTGACAAATTTCCAGTTCATAAAAAATTGTCAGGTTATATACCTATTTGTCAGTAAAACATGGGGTATAAACTCATACTGGAGCTGCGAGCAGAGCGGTGATGGGAGAATTGAGGAGAGCGTAGATGAAAGAGGGAGTTAATCAAGGAGTAGGTATCACATACTGAAGCGTTCATAGTCGATTATGAGATTTAAAACTGAAAAGATGTATTCCTATTTTTTTGAAAGTTCTTCGCTCAAAAATTGATACTTATTAAAAAACAAAACAAAAGATGCAGTCAGTGATGCCAAACTTTGGGAGCAGGTTTTCCCACATTGATACTCAAGAATTCCCTTTTATCCCACGTCTTTCTGATAAATATCCCACAATTATCCCTTGTCGAAAAATTTAAAAAATCTATATTTCTTCGTAATTTATAAAAAAATTTTCATGCCGCATTGGAAGAAACGTTAAAAATTTACATTGAATGCCTTTTAACGTTTTGCAAAAAAAAAAAAAAAAACAAAAATATAATCACAGAAATTAATATGAACAAAAAAAAAGCAATAAAACTCAAGTGTCATTTAATTATTCATGCTCAAAAAAAGAGAATAAACTTTTCCAAATATTGTGCTTGTATTATCAATTTCGCTCATCTGGTAAAAAAAAAAATTTCGTTTCGCATCTGTTGCGTACTAGATTTTAGTAGATCAAATGCAAAAATCTAAATGAACAGATTCAGATATTTAGAATGAGTTGATACATGACATCGTATTATTCGACCATAGCTGAATACAACTTTCGTTTCTTAATAAAAAAAAAAAAAAAAAAAAACAACACAAACATATATATGCCAGTAAGACCTAGGGTCTTATAAATTAGGCAATGTTAGAAGGAATAGAAGGATAGGATAGATTTTTGCTGGCACAGTGGATTGAGAAATAAGGTTTTGATTATCTCATTAAATCCCAGGGGTGGCGTTCAGTTGAGGGAATATAGAAAAGAATTCTGCCTAGACTAGGGATCGAACCCAGACATCCAGGATAGCAGTCAAGCACTACTTCCAATGCGCCAGGGCCACCCCTGAAATGAACAATTTAAGAAAAAAAATTGAGCAAACCCTAAAATCCCTTTTTTTGTACTATGAGATTCTTAAAATCCCTTTTTCCCTTTTAGCTTATTTTAGACGTGAAATTCCCACAAAAAGGGATAATTCCCACGATCTGGCGTCACTGGATGCAGTGTCCATGTTATTTAAATTAATTTCCGTTAAAATATCGCTTTAATTTTTCTGTATACTGAATTTCTTCATGAACTTTACTTCGATAAGAGCGAAGAAAACAAATTTGTTTGAACGCGCCACTCTGCTCGTTTTTATGATAACTTTCATAAGAAAACATTTGTTTGTTTGTTTTCGACGCTCTGCTCACCTCTCGAATCTCCGCTCTGCTCACAGCTCCAGTATGTATTCAGCATATGGGTGTGTTCAGAAAAATGAGATCTCAGAGAGTTTTGACACCGAAGCTGAGAAATTTTGCTGAGGAATCCTGTTCAGGTAATTGAGATTGCTGAGATCTCCGAGATCTCATTTTCCTGAACACGCCTAGAAAAAAATTTGTCACTGTCCGATTTTGACAATTTGTCACGGTGAAAAAATAAAAATTCATACGCTAGATTGGAATTTCATGTTATTTGTGCAGTAAATTGTTAATAGTTTGACAGCTGAGGATTTTTTAAAATGGAGCGCTAAACGAAAAAAGAACGCGATTTCATTGTTGCTAAGTACAGTGAAAAAACTGTTCCAAATGTCTTTCAATCGTCTGAACACACAATTTTGCCTGACAATATTGTCAGAAACGTCATTGCCAGACGACAATCTGACAAAAAATTGTCAAGTATTTTACAATCGTCTGAAAACACAATTTTTATCGTTGTCAGTCAATTAGAACATTGTCAGACTCATTGGTCATTGTCAGATGTTTTCATTGAAAATATCTTACAAAATTGCTGACAATTTCTTCATTGTTCGAAATGTCAATGAGTTTGGTTAAAGAGAAATACAAAAATAGCTGACAATCAAACTGGGAAGAAATCTACCAACTTCTTGCTTGAATTTTGGAATTTCGGGACACCTTTTAATAATTTTTTGTCCAACAGTACATGTTCACTTCTAAGCAATTGTAATGCATAACAAAGGTATATTATCATCTAGCGAATGATTCCTTTTTGTCAATTAACAATTTTTGTTTGTTAAATTTACAAGGTGTACTATCTACTTTAGAATTTTACACAACTTCAGCAATATTAGAATATTCGTTCCTAAACTAACACGATATTAACACCGTAAAATTGTAGTTAATTTAAAAAGATTCCATCTTGTTATAACATGAAATTCTTGTAAATAAAACAATTTTTCAAGAATTTGACAAGACCACAGTGTTAGTTTTAATCAAATTCGTCGTATTTTCACATGTTAGAGATATTAATATACCTGCATATAAATACATATATAAAATGTGTAGGTTAAGTACGTACAAGAAAAATTATATTCGAGGCGCAATATTGCATTACTTGTCCTTCTTATAGATATTATACATATATGTGTAGTTACCAAGGTATTTTCGTTCATTTTTATTGATTTGGACATAAACAGAAATAAAAAAAAAAGGAAAAAGAAAATTTTAATCGATCTGACCACGAAAATTAATTCAATTGACTGAACCGTTCAGCTGATGAGTTCCATTAGCATCCGAGGCTGATATATATTCCCGTTGAAGCGACCAGCTTTTAAAAATAAAAACCAAGTGCATAACTATGCAATTGTAAATTAATCACGCTCACTGCTCCCGATATCCACCTTATAACCATCACTATATACCACCCATCATCATATGCAGCGCAAAAAAATGCAGTATGACGCGGCAGTGCAGCGGCAGCGCTAGCCGTGCAAATAATTTGTGTTAATACAATTTTTGGATCACGTTGGTCATTTTTTTTTATTTATATATATTTTTTTAAAAATGTTTTTTTTTTTCTTTTTTCGCTCTGATGTCCTTTAGGACATGATTGTGTAACGGAATGTAAAATGTGTGCACTGTAATAAATACAATTCGTTGCTTTAAAAAAATAAAAATAAAACACCCATCTCATCGAAATTTTATGTAGAATTTTAACAATAACGTTGAAAGAGTTCTGACAAAATGTGTATAGGTATATGTATATGTATGTAGTCTATAGGAATGAGATATAACTATACACAAAAATTGCAAAATGCGTTCATTTGGCGCAAGGAAACACTTTTTACGACAATTTTCCTTTTAACTTGTATTTTAAAGGTGGGTACACTATAAGGGTAAGTTAGGGTTTCAGTATAAATTAAAAACTGTAGCCCTAGTTAGAGAAAATAAGGTTTTCTCTTAGAAAAATCGCTTAATTCCAATGTTAGTTAGGCATGCATCAGGATATAATATATCCGATGTCTTTTGTCATAAAGCATAAAATATTAAGCGACAAAAATTATTAAATGATCGTTACAATCAATTTATTAATAAAATGGCGCCCTATGCTCCCTCTGTGGAGCATATGGTGCCAACTACCGCTAAACGCCATCTTGTTCTGTTTCTGCTCATCAAACGTATTTGAGCTCTCCCCAAATTTTTCCAAGCTTCTTAGATACTATTTTGACTGTTCTGCGCCAATTTTTTCTCTGGCGCCTAAGTCCAGGGTTCCCAGGTTTTCAAAAAAAAAAATCCCCTTTTTTTGGCACCAAAATGTTTTTGTTTCCCCTTTTTTCAAAAAAAATCCCCTTTTTTTCCGAAGAAAAAATGCAAGCATTTCAAACTTTTTTAAACATTTTGGCTTCTATTCATAAAAAATAACACTTCGTTATGCTGTTAAACAAAAAATAACATAAAAAAAAAAAAAAAAAAACAGTTCTTAAACAAAAAAAGTTCTTTATAAATCACATGTTGAGCTAAAAACTAAAAGATAAATACTTATTTAATGTACATAGTTGTTATGTAGCTTAAGGCAGTCTTTTTCAACTACGAAGTTGTAACAATTATCAGTCTTTAATCAGGCTTTCGTATGTTTTCGATAAGATTGTATTTTCCCCTGTTAAGTTTTTTTTCCCCCTTTTTTTCCCCTTTCGATTAAAAAAATCGTCAAAATTGGTGATTTTCCCCTCAACCTGGGAGCCCTGCCTAAGTCTTCTGCCATCTTGGGTAAAAGGATCCCACTCCATTGCGTGTCCCGAGACGTAGGATGTGGCCAATCTACTGCCAATTCCTCTTCCAAATAGAGATGTAGATAGGAATTTGACCATCTCTCCGATGGAGTTCTTGGTTGGAGATTGTATTCGGTCAAAAAATCCTAAGGATGTTCCGAAGACATCTTTTCACAAAAGTTTGCAGATTATTTGTGACAGAGGCTGTCACTTTCCATGCAAATAGACCCATAAAGTTGTACTGACTCTAAATTCGTGCGGAACAGTTGCATCTAGGTCTTTGTACTGTAGACGTTGCTCTTCCAAACTTTTGACAGCATGCCGAAAGTAGCTTTCTGCTTTTCTAATTCGGCAGTTAACATATTCAGCTGGACCACCACCGACTTTGGAACGACACTTCCTAGGTACAGAAAGTTGTTTACTGCTTCAACCTATACTGTCCCGCATCATCAACTTGAGCAGAGGCCAGAGTTACCAGAAATGTTGAGGGTCTTCGTTTTCCCGTTGTTGAACCTCAGTCTTACCTTGTTCGCTTCACTTTCTATAGATTGCTAAATGGTGAAGATCAATTAAATTGTATGAAAGCAAACAAATATCGTCCGCAGAAGGGATAACATCGTCCATAGGATTCCTGGACCCATGTTCTGTAACTCGACGATAACTTTTCGTGGCGAGAAACGGCGAAAAATGGAACAAAACTCATAGGAATCCTATGGGTTTTGTTCCATTTTTCGCCGTTTATCGCCTCGAAAAGTTATCGCCGAGTTACAGAACATGGGTCCTGGTGTTTGTTCGGCTAGGGCTACATATGGAGGACAACTCAAATAACCACCAGAAATAACAACGGTGATAGTAAACAACCCTGTCGAACTCCACTTTTGATTTCAAAGTCTTCAGATACCCTTCCGTTACGCAAGACTTGGTAAGTGGCACCCTAGTAAGTCGTAGCCCGAAGGTATAGCCTTGATAATGGCTGTAAGATTTTTGGGTATACCTCTCCTGCGTATAAGGCTAACCCAATGGCGGATACAGGATTTGGTCGTTTTGGACCCCCCAACTATACCCTTACGAAATATTTTACCTTTATACATTTTACCGATAAAAAAAGTATTTTTTGGAACTCTGTTTACGGGACCATGAAGCCAAGAAGCAGATGACCCAAATTGTAAAAAGTAGAAAAAACATTCAAAAATCTTAAAACTATCTTACATATGTAATTATTTTATTCTCCTTAAGGAGAATTCACCCCCGGATGGATCCGCCACTGGACTAACTAAATAAAATCAAACTGTTGAAAACCTTTTCAAAATTGATAGGTAAAGAGTAGATGAGGAGGGGAACGGAACTCCACGCATTGTTTGAACCTTGACGAGATGTTGTTTTAGGGATTTAGTTCCAACCAATTCCTTGATTATCTTGTAAAGGGTGCAAGATACAATCGCACCTGGCAGCTGTTTCCTCAGCCTATTCTGCGAGGGCATTTATGCGACTTCTTTCATCTTTACTTGAATTTTTTTCAAGTTACATATTTTCAAAATTTAATTAAAATTAAAATTGCTGCAAAAGACGCTTTAAAACATAATAAAATCAATTGTTCTCTCTTAAAAAATATTAATTAGTCAGTTCACGTTTCTGAGAACTCACTAAGCAAACTTCTATCAGCTCCACTGAGGAGAAGGAAAAAACTGAACAAATTTTCTCCTTTAGTACCTGTTTACATAGGTATTTTACTGAAAGGCGCAAGCAGTGAGACAGGTAGATTCATGTGTGCGTAGAAACTAGAGGGGCAAATTCCATCCCAAAATCCTTCTCGTTTCTACGCACATAAAATCTACCTGTCTCACTGGATGCGCCCTTCAGTAAGATGCCTATGTAAATAGGCACTTAGAAGTCAAAAGCACTCTCCATCTCGTTTTTATAAATTGATCAACTGCGACAAAAAATAATTGAGCAAACGAATCCAAAAAATTTCATGCTCAAATTTTTGACAGCAAAAGTGAGGTATCTCACTGAGGAATTACGTCAGATTTCTGAGATTGCTGAGATCTCAAAGATCTCAAGAAACCTGAACTGGCTAATTTATTTTAAACTTATTTATCAAGATTTTAAAAATTATAAAGCTTTAACTTTCAACATGCGTTCAGTGAAAAAAGCGAGAACGTGCGACTAAGTGGTAAACTTTACACTGATTGTCAATTCAATGCAAGTGAAAGGATGTGGCTTTTCCAACCAGCCGGAACGGAACGCTGAAAATTGTTCGATGGTGCGCTTTTTGAAATTTTAATGCAGCCTCAGTTTCATCGTCGTCATCGTATGGGTATCGATAAGAGAAAGAGTCCTTATGACAGAGTGTTCCTGTTCCCCAATGCGCCAAAAAAGCCCATCATGACGAGTGGGGTCTGGCTTTACATCCGCCTAAGCGTTCCATGTTCCACTTACGCATCAATTTTTGTTTTTTTTTTTTGCTTTCATATTTTTCCCCCTTAGTGTACTGTACGGGCCTTCGCCCGACCAATCAATTTGCATAATTTCACATCATTCTGCAAAAATCATGTCCCATGGTTGCCCAACCAATCCTGTTGAATATTTAAAAGTCCAGTTGAATGATTGCATTAAATTCTTTTGAGTGGTTCTCATATTTTTTTTTTTTTTGCATTTGTCCTATATCGATTTTTGGGACCCGTCATGCAAGTAATTTTTTTTTTGTTTTTTTTTTTTTTGTTGCATAACTTCCTGTCTAAACAGTGTTGTCAGTGACAGGTCCTTTTTCCTGTCACTTAACGGCTTAGGTTGGGCTATCAAACTGGCTGTCATAATTTATCTGTTTTACATCTATCCCAGACCAACCCAGTCCAATGCCCTTGTGTCCTCGTTAAAGGGCTCTAAACCTTCCAACATCATCAGTAGTTAAAATATTTTTGTTATATGTGTGTATCTATAGTTGCTCGACTGGTGATGTTATATTGGCGATGTCTGTGTCGCATGATATCGTAATCGGACGAACGGACGGACATACAAACGAACGAACATAAGGATGCGACTCATTGGGTTGGTTTTTTCATCTGGAAGTTGTGTGGATTGTGCATATTTGGGGCTTCATTTAATCCAACCGCGTTTAATTAATTGTGATTGGACATTCGGAGGAGTTCAATGAGATTGGTTGGGTTTTCTTTTTTTTTTTGTGGGGAGGGAGGGGGTGGTGGGGGGGCAGAGACATTCTCGATAGCCGGAAATTATATAATGGATTAATCGAACGGAATGACGATTTCGATGTGGTTTATAGCCAGTGAAACTGTTACAATATCACGCTTTTAAATATACACGAGATACCTTTATATTATATGTTGATTGTTTTAAGGACTCACATTCAAGGCAAAAGTTTAAATTATACATAGACTGCTAGTGTCATCCATTATGTCAAATAATAGGTATACATATAGGGAATGCATATGTTGGTTAAATTTCAAATCAAAATGAATTATACATTATCAGTGATTCTCAAAAAATTATACATGTACCTACCTATGACCAGTGTACCATATGTGTGGTATGAAATTTGTGTGATTGCAATGTTTGTGAAAATACAAATTAATTTTTTTAAAGTGGTTATGGCTGTCAAAATATTTATACATTTTAGTCCAGTCAATAAAACCATAAAATCAGTCCAATAGGAAATAGTCGCGGGACAGCTGGATTTTGGTATGTAGCATTACTATGGTGTTCTTAAAAAACTGTCGAAAATCCCCATCGATATGAGCACCGCTAACAATTTTACGGGGGGTCGAAGGCCCCCAAAAATTGTTTTTCAGGAATAACTCCCAACTGGTAAGTTGTACAGAAAAAATGTCAAGAAGAAATTTGTAGCTTTAGAAATTTTTTACAAAAAACAATTACATACTTTTTTCATAAAAATAACGGTTTTCGAAATAAACTAATCGAAAAAGTTAAGGGTTTCACTTTTCTAGTTTTAGTTAAAAAATTGTGCCTTTTGTGATAAAAGCATCAATTTTTTGTTATTGTTGGTACATTATATGAACATTATTTTATGATATTGGCCCACTGTATTTGTCCACCCCTTTAAGCCACTCAGTTCGAGTTTAAGTAAAATTTCCATACAAAAGTGAGGCCTAGTTCATTGGTATGAAATTCACAACAAGAAGTGAGTACCTATACCAAAATATGAAAGTGTAATAAGAACCGCGGTTATTCAATCAATTTCATCCGAAATTTTCATTTCCCAATGTGCGACCACTAAGAATAAATCTACAGTGTTGTGGAAAATTGTGACGTTTGTCAATTAATTTCTTTTGCTCAAAATATAAATTTTGAAAAAAAAATATTTTGTATTAAAGATTGTTTTTTTAGAAAAGAGTTTTTATTTTCATCAAGGAGGAAAAAAGAACAGAAGACGGAATTTGTGAACCTTTTCAATATTTTGGTGACAGGATTTCAAATTAATAATTTTTTTTTAATTTAAAGGGAGTATTCGAAATTCCATAGCAGAGTATCAAAAATTCATACATGCATGAAGAATTATGAATGGGTTCATATTGAATTTCCACGTGTATTTTGAAGCGATTTTATTTTTAATTTTACGTGAGGTGAGTACTATAAGGCTTTAGGTGAAAGGGGCAAATTAAAGAAACAAAAATTGCAAATAGAAAATGATTATAAAAACACAACGACAATACTTACAATGTTCGTTTTATAGCTTTTTAAAATATGTAATTCATTGTTTAATTATGTTTGTAAATGAATTTATTTTAGTGCAAAGTTTTTGAATAAATGATTTTTGGGTTGGGTTCGATATCCCACTTTTGAAAATCCCGTTTTTTTTAAATCCCGATTTTAAAACCCCGCTTATTATAATCCCGCTTTTTTAAAGATTCCGCTTTCTATAATCCCGTCTCCTATAATCCCGTTTTTTATAATCCCGTTTTTTATTATCCCGCTTTTGCAATTAAAACTTAGTTCATTATGAAATAAGTCGCAACGATTTTAATAAACAGTGCCCTGCTTAGACACACTATGGGATTTGGGGTAGGTGCGAGGTTGGGTGTATGCAAAGTTTTTTTTATCATTTGCTAGTTTTTATTTGGTGGGACATAGCCCTTCATTTACGTTTCTGACTAAGTTCATTTTATGTTGGGAGTTAGTTCCAAAAATAATGGGAATAAGTTTATAATGAACCAAGTACGAATTTTAGGGGGAGTTAGTGCATTATCAGTTAGTTCATTTGGGGGTTAGTTCCAGGGCCAATTTTTTCAATGAGTTAATATAATTTTGTATATATAATTTTCATTTTGTGAGCAAAAACAAATGTGTACAGTAAAAACCAAAAACACCCCCACATATTTTCTTTTATTCGAGTAATTTTTATTTTTTGAAATTTAAAAACACGTCATAATTTTTCGTTTAATACCCAAATGAATTGCGAAAAAAGGGATTGCCGGTTTTTGGCGGGATTTTAATACATTGGGATTATGAATAAGCCGGATTTTAGAAGATGGCATTTAAAAAAAAAACAGTAGGTATAGATACTTTAGTAGACGGGATTTTAAAACTTTTTTTCGTGATTTTCGAAAACGGTATTTTAAAAAGCGGGATTCCGATAAGATCCCATGATTTTTAAAATTTTGATTTTGATTTAAAATTTTTCGAATTTTATTTTCAAAATTTGGTAGTTATTCCTGAAAAACCATTTTGGGGGGCATGTAAGCCCCCGTAAAATTGACAGTTTCTTAAGAACACCATGAGGAGGCTATATATATACAGTAAAACTCGCTTAAGAGAAAAACCCGCTTATCTGAAAGACTTTTTTCATCCCCGAGTATTTGTCGACCAATTACTTTTATAACACTCCGCTTAAGCGAAACTCAACAAATTGTCAGTTAAATTTAATATTTTTCATTGAAAAAAAACTCTCTTAAGTGAAAACAAAATTTAATATTTTGTATTTGCTGAACGCTTTTACTACTTTTTTATTTTTCACTTCCACCAAATATTTATCACGAAAATTACATTTGAATTTCTGATATGTCAGAACCCTTTTTGGAATTTTTAAATCTGACTATAAGTGCAATTTTTTTCACTTATCCGGACTCCGCTTAAGTGAAATTTTTTTCACTTAAGCGAGGTTCGTTTAAGTAAAAAACCCGCTTAAGTGAAAGAAAGACTGTGACATTTTGCAGTTTCTCTTAAGCGGGTTTTACTGTACCAAAATCCAGCTTGCCGCCGATTCTTCCGAGTGAAATTCTTTATTGACTGGACTATACTCAATTTAAGATAATTCTTGTCTTGTTCATTTGCAAAGGAATTAAGATGAATACCTATTTTTCTTCGTTCTTCATATACTCACACCCTGGGCTAGAGCCAGATGTGCTGACTGCTGGTGCCATTTTGATCTGAAACTGTTTCAGAAAGCATTGTTAATAATACAGATGCAGCTAAAAATAAAGGAAAAATTGAAAATCCAACAAAAATTTATGAAAAAAATATATATTGTTTAAAAATTCACCCAGCTAAGAAAAAAGCTTGCATCGAAAATTTTGCAAATACGGGTCTTTTAATTTATTATCTGCTTCTCGAAAACATACAATTTATTTCTAGAACATATTACCCTGATTTAAGGTGATTTTTTCCTCCAACGTCTATTTCTCATTTTTTTTTTGCTTTCAATTGTTTTTATCTCGAGTTTTAGATTTTTTTAAATTTTCTTTCGTATGTACGACTTTCTAGTATCAAAAAAATCTATCGATTCAAAAAAATTTCAACTCTCTATCATTTTTCGTTTAGAAAATAGAATCTAGACTTTTTTCTTTGTTTACCCTAATTTACCCTACTGAAATTCCGATTTAAAAAAATAACGTATTTTTAAATAAAGTTTACTTTCACATTATATTTTTTTTTTCATCACTCAACCCTTCCATATGAGCTGGGTTATATAATTGAAAAAACCCAAAAATGCACATTTAAAGCGTGGCAACCCTATGCTTTGACCATATTTCGCCAGGCAACCCATGCGAAAAATGTTAGTTTAGACAGTAACTATAAAAAAGTGTATACTCCTTATCTGGTAACTCGATTAGGGTAGGTCGTCCTATGGCGGAATCTTACACTATAAGGAAAGAAAATTCAAACAAAGAGTTTACTTTATAACTTAACAGGATGATGAGATGACGCATTGTAAAAACAACAATATTTTCTGGTTAGGTTCACTTCCATTTTCATATATGTATTATATACACTTAAAAACAGACTATATTTTAGAATATTATAACGATGTTATGTTTAAATGGATATACATAGTACTAAATTAACTGAAAGCTAGGTTAATTTCATAAGATTAAAAATTGTAAAAACAACCATATGAAACATTAAGTCAACATGTTCATGTAGTTAAATTTAATTTTACTAAATTCAGTTTTAAAATATAGTACGAACTTTATTAAAACTTATACTAGTGTCATGTCAAAATATTGAAAATTATTTTACCTACAAAAATATCATTTTAAATTAACATGACATCTTCTCAAATCAACTACAATTTTGTAGTGCCGTGTTTTTTTAATCAAAAATATTTAATAGAAATCGTGTAAGTTTCCAAGTTATCTGCATCTTTATATGGGAAAAACCGCACCTTGTAAATTTAACAAGATATCTTGTTATATTTTTACATAATGATTTACTCTGAGTGTAGGCTCAATTTTTATTTTATTTACTGTGCAATTTTGTTTACGAATCCAAATAATACAGAAGGTAATATCTATATCGTAAGTAAAAACGATGAAATGCCTTTTAAACATTGAGAATCCTATTTGTTATATCAAAACGCAAAAAAAAACAGAATCTTAGTAAAAAATTCATGGACAAATGGCTTTGAAGAGATGAAATTACAAAAAAATCTTACTTAAGAGTTCCAATTTAATTCAAACATTATTTTTTTATTTTATTTGCACCCAACCCATATTATATTTTTTGACAGATAACTTAAGACCCGCACATATTAAAAAAAAAAAATAAACTCTGCCAAAAAATATAAACCTTTCGGTTGTGCAAAAAACCTTCCTGATATCACAGTTTTGCCCATTCATCATACCATCCGTCATGACAATATCCTCTTTATACCGCCACACAATCCCCACTCAAACGTTATCCTTCCGCTGTTTCGGTTTTACCCTTGAAAAAAAATTATAAAAAAAAAAAATATATATCCAACCCGACAACCCACAATCAGGGCATAACTTTTGCCATTAAAAAAAAAAATGAAGAAGACTCTCCCTGCAGTGAAAGTCTTCAGCATCAGAAAAGGACAGAATATATACGTATATATACGAGGGAGTCTCGGGTTGCAATGATATGGTGTTTCATCGTGTATCAGAAACTTAAGCTCTACAAGGATACAATATCTTTGACAAGCAGAAGATGTTTTTCGTTGTCACAATGAGCCAGACTGTGAAAGCAGAAGAAAAGTAGAAGACTAGTGGAAAAAAAATCCCTGTTTGGAATATATACGAACATTTATCCTTCAGAGTTATAGCACAAGGACATGCAAAAATATATATTCTATATGATGTATTTGAACCTATGAGATGGTAAAGTAGAAAAAAAATACGCGTATATATCTACTAGAAATCTTAAAAAAAAAAATACCACATCACCATATAGCTCGATGAGAAAACTCAAAGAAAATAATAATTCCTCACATCCCCTGTGGAATCTATAATTTCCTTTACATATTTTTAACAACCAGCAGGACCTTTGTATCTTTTTTTTCCTTCACTTCTCTTCTCCGATTTTTTTTTTGTTTGTTTCTTTGGAAAGTCTCTCTCCTGATGCTAAACAGATTATGACTAATCCCATCAAAATTTGTTCTTTTGCTCCACGAATTTATGTATTCTCATAGCGTGTCGGCCTTATCACATTAGGATAATCCTTAATGTCATTTTAAAGGACTTTAAATTGTAAATTATGGAGTAGGCATCTTAATCACTCTTCTTTTCCTTCAAACATATATTATATACATACAGACATACATAGGTAAGGGACATGCACAGAGCGACACACTCACACTCTAATGGTTCTAATGGCAAAATCTTTACCGTGATATTTAAAAAATTACATTTTAAGCGCGGTAGCATTTAAATTAGTTCGAAATCATTTCCTTTCAGAGTTGCCAATTTATATAACCTATCCTTACTTGTATGTTGATAAAAATCATGAATTTTTACCATCGATCGGAGAAATTTTATAAAATCAATTTTTCCATTCCTAGGTTTTTTAAATTTTAAAACTACACTGAACCAAATTTGGTAGTCATATTGATGAAAAAGTAGGTAGAGTTGAAGAAAGGGTGATCAATATACGGTCAATGAAACCTATCCGCTGTTTTGAAGAAAATTTTATTATATTCAAGATATATTGTCATTTTGAAGAAATGCATAAAATTTTTCGTTGTGGTGCTAAATCCACAAAACTTTGTGAAATTGAATAAATATTCATCAATGTAATAAAAATTTCTTCATTTCAACTTATTTATTTCTTTAAATTGAAAAGGTATTCTTCGATTTGACAAATCGTGTTCAAACTTTTCATCATTTTCACGCAATACTTTCATCAAATTGATAAAAAATCGTCATCTTCACGTTTTATTTTATTGAAATTCAATAAATATTCTTCGAATTGATGCACCGTTTTCTTCAAATCAACAATTTTTGTTGTATTCCATTTTGTATTCCATTTTGACACACATATTTCATCAATATCATGCATCGTGTTATTCAAATTGATGAATTTTTCTTCAGTTTATCGCACATGCGTTTATTCGAATTATTCGAATTGACATATTTTTCTCCAATTTGGCGCATCGAGCTCTTCTTATTATTATTGTAAGAAATCCTCCGAATTACTAGAAATTTGTTTAAAGTAATTCGGAAGATTTCTTACAATAATAATTTGAAGAGCTCGATGCGCCAAATTGGAGAAAAATTTGTCAATTCGACTAAGTCGAAGCGATAACTCAAACCATTAATAACGAAGAAAAATATGTCTGCAAATATTCCTGAAAAGCCGCAAAATATTTTCACTATAAGGGCGTTCAGATTATATGCAATTTACCGGATAGACAAGTGTTACGCAATGAAATTTTCCTCAGGTCGTACACATTAATAGATTTATCTATCCGATAAGCTGTCAGGTTACAAAATATCAAAATAATTTGATATCGACCGTCCTTTCTCTCGTTCACATTTTCATACTCGTTTCTGTCAGCCGAAATCTGTGCGGTGAATCCGATAATCTGAACGCTCCTCATGAAATAATATTTCCTGAAAATCAAACAAATACAAATTTTTTACGGTCAAATTAATTTTTTTTTATTGGAAACGAGTTTATAGTTTGTTTAATTTATTTATAAGAGCATTAACTTTATGATTGTTTTTGTCATACTTCTCAATTTAAGAAAAAAAGGATTGGATAAAAGACCAAACCAAACTAGATTACATGGGGTATTCCAAATTGAACTTATTGAAGATTTTAAAGCATAGATCTATTGCCAAAATTACGGAATTTTGCTTATATTTAATTCCGTCAAAATATACCACTATGTCCTTTGGCTCCAACACTGTTCCAGATACAAGAACTAATGGCTGTATGTTTTTGTTCTCATTTTGCCTTCGGGGGATCTCCTCCTCACATGCCGCTACACTGGATTCAACTAGTAAGAATCTAGCTTGTGAATCTCTTATCTAAAAGCGGGTGTGGGTCTTGTGAGTACTGCTGCGTCTAATAGTCTATGAATCAAATAAAAGATTCCACAACAACGACCATCTAAAAAAAATAAAAACAAAATTTTTAAAACACTTCAAATTCCAAATGTATTGTTTTGGAATTTGTTATTTATAAGCTGTTTTGTAAACGTACTCAATTAAAACTTATATTTTTTTTAATTTTTAGTTTTGAAACTTACTTTCAGTTATATCTGTTTTATTATTCAATTCTCTTAGAATAGTTCTATTTGTTGGATCCTTTATTTCCTCTTCGAAAATTGGAATGATTTTTGTTGAAAAATCATTGTATTTTAAAATAAGGCTTTCAGGTTTTGGAAATAGATGCTTAAAATCCATGTCAATCTGGAAAAAATAAAATATACTATTAGCTTAAGAGATTTTGACAAGTTATAAAAAATTACCAGTTTGAAGCCCTAAGGGTTTTTGTATTGCTTCCATTTTGCCAATGTCTCTGCTGTCGATTCAGCTTTTGTGACCTCAACATAAGTTAAATGTCAAGTTCTATGAGAAGCTTAAATTAGGAAGTTTCACTAAATTAAATTAGATTGAATTATTTTCTTACACTTAATAAATATTTTATTAGAGCTTATTATTATTAATTATATATAAAAAATAATTTTTTTTAAACTACGTCTTACTTACTTACATTGTACTTATTATGTTTCTGGAATATCCAAAACATCACAACTAAATACTTGCTTTGTAAATTCCTTTTCGTATGTTGTTTGTTCACTTTCAACTTAAATTGGCACGACGAGCAACTTTACAGCACAACTTCACTTAAAAGAATGAACAAGTTATCACTTCGAGAACAATTAAAATTAAATTAAAATAAAGAAAATTCTTCAAATGGATAATTTTTTTAAATTGAATAAAAAAAAAATATTCCATTCGAAGCAAATTATTCAATTTGAAGAAAATAAAGCGAAACAAACAAATGATTATGAAAATTCTTCGAATTGAAAAATTTTGTCAATTTGAAGAAAATACTTAGCAGCATTTAAAGAAATTTATTCAATTTGAAGAAAATACAATGAGAAATAGACTGTACAGCTGCTTTGCTTTGGAATTTGGAAAAATAACAGTTTAAAGAAACTTTTTCAAGTTGATAAATTTTGTCAATGTGAAGAAAACACTTAATAGTAATTAAAAAAAATAGCAATTTGAAACAAATATACGAAAAATATACATAATGATGTTTGTTAAAGAATAATAATCAAAAAATTATGCCAACAAAAATTTTCAATCTAAAGATTGTGTGATGGAAGGTTATTAAATGGTCTTTTCGAATAATTGATTCATCAAAAATTAACAAATTGTTTTCGTTAATATGACAAAATTTCATTCGTTTGAATTAAATACTAAATCGTTCATCATTTGAAGAAAATTAATTCATTTTGAATGTTTACAGTCTTCAATATGAAGAAAAATACTATGAAAAATTGTTAATTTGAATAATTGAGTCCCAAAAATATTAACAAAAAGTTTTCGTCAATATCTGCACTTACGAGATAAGGCTCAGCCAACGATTTCAAATTGTAAACAAGACAAAATTTCGTCCGTTTGAATAAAATACTAAATTGGGCAGCATTTGATGAAACTTAATCCATTTTGACGCTGCTGTAAATTATGACAGTGCTGTGACAAAACAAAATTAAAGCAATAATAATGTTTAAAAATGTTTTAAAATCGGGGAAATAAAATTTTCATTTTTTTATTTTCACGCCCTAAACTGATCTTTTTCTGAGAAAATTTTGTTTAATTTATTCGGATTGTTGAGAGCAGTGTTTTCGGGGAATATGAAATGAAGTATAAGTTAATTTTTAGCATTTACCATACAATACAGAAAATTTGGTAAACTTTTTCACCTAGCAATCTAAGAGTTTCCTTTTTTCCCCTTAAAGCTTAGTACATACTTGTGCAAATCATGTCGTGAATCCATACAAATTTGCATTTTTGTTCACCCTTGAGCGTGCTCGTGAAGCCATGACAAAAAGTGGAGAGTTTGCGTTCACGAGCGGTGAACCATATTCACGCGCAAAATGTACGGGAACTCTTTGATTTTTGGTGTAGATTTGACAATTTGACCATAAAAGCTGCAAAAGTCAAGCAAATTGTGTCAAAAATTCATTTTCTCCACTGATGGTTGTTCACTTCACGAGGAAGTATGTATACTAGGCTTTACTCATATATACACAAGTAGGGTAGCGTAAATTTCATAGTTTTTTGAAAAAAATTTGCGATGAAAGCTAAAAATGCTCAAAAGCTTTTAGTTAAAAATCTATTTTCATATTTCAGTTCATCACCACCGCTCAACTGTCGTACCTGAGCGAAATGCAATTTACGGAGTTGAGGTCACTTAAACTTACATATAAATTGCTTCTATACTTGCTTCATATATATTTTACGTTCTATATACATATAAAATTAACCCTTGCCACTAACTTAATTAATCTTAAAAATGAAAAATATCGCATTGGTCTTTTAATTAGCAAACGGGCCTTAAGACGAAAGTCTTTGTGTATAAAGTGGATGTCAAATTCACGCCACAGATGACTAAGTTCGCGCCACAAAATTTTTACTCTATTATTATACTTATAGGTATTGGGGAAAATAATGTCTGTGAATAAATTTTGCTTTCACCCTGAGCTAGCTATGTATATTTCCGGAGCTATTATATTATTGTTATTCCTGTATATTTGAAAAAAAAAAAAATAAATAAAAATAAAACAGTGATAATCCTTCTTTGATGACATCTCAAGACCAATCGGTATTTTCGCTTTGAGGACTCTTTAAATAACAACTATGACGATGCGATACGATGGGGGGGGGGGACAATAATAATTTAAATACCTACAGAGTATTGGAGCAAACCACGTCGTCGTCATCGTGTGGCGGCGCGGCGCTCGGTGGTGGTTCTGGTGCCGTTTGGTGAAGTGTTAATCTTCAAACAATAGTTGTCAGGTGGTATTTGGGTTGGTAAATAGACCCGTTGTTTCCACGTGTCAATGTTTGCATTAAAGCACATTCTGACGGAGGTTGAGTTGTTATTTATAAATATAAATAGGCATAGAGAAGTTGAATTTGAATTTAAAAGCAGCTATCTGTTTTTGATTTGTTTAAGCAACTTTTAGTTATAAAGGGAGAGGGTGAATCTACTGTTAAATAGGTACATATCTACAATTATTTAAAATTCTTCGGAAATGTAAAATAAAATTGTGTTAAATTAAAACTAATTATTTACTTAACAGACAGTGATATATAGTTAAGGAAAAAATAATATTTGTGGAATTAAAAAGTGTTTTTAATTTATTTTATTCTTTTAAAATGTTCAGACAAATAATTTAAATTCGAATTGCGATAAAAATAATGTTTCGCTTCGTTTCCCACAATTTTCACACTAAAATTATTTTAATCGAGAACTTCTATCAATTCAAGATATAACGAAATAACTTTTCAGTACGGTTTGAGTTTGAAATTCCTACCCAAGGGCTCCATTTTGTAACCGACTGTCTTCCTAAATAAATGAAGACGATCTTCTGTATATGAGGCTTTAAATCTATTTATGTAATTATTTTAGAGTTTTCATATTCAATTGTTGTTTGAGAGCTCCTTAAATTGTGATCTTGATACCAGTGGCGTAGATAACTTTTTACGATGACGGGATGACATGATAACATGTAAATTCCATAATTTTTTTTTTATGAATTAATATATTTTAATTTAGTATGACAAAAACAAGTGACAAATTACTTAGGTAAATTCTTCTCTTCTTTTACTATAATATAAATATAAAACGTCATTCTCAATTTCAAATGAATCATGCTTAAAGATCACCAAAAATCCTTTTAATATATGGACATTTAAAGTGTGGGACCTCGTATATCGAAAAATAAAAAAAAAAATGTATTAATACGAAAACATCAGCATAATTAGATCCACCTTTGGCAAGTTCAGCCACAATGTTGTTCTGAACATTCAGGCCTATCACAGAATCCATCGTGGAAAATCTCCGAATGGATTATTCCACTACGAACCACGAAAAAAAGGATTCACCAAATCCGAATGGAATCGAAAAAAGCAATGCAATTCTGAATTTCGAAATCAGCTGTCCTATGTCACAGTAATACTTGGAGCTTTAAAAACAAAAATCCCTTAAACTTTTTAAAAAGTCCCATTGTTGACCCTTTTTATTTTACACAAAAAATGCTGAACATTTGTGTTAAGTATGGTAGACGGTTTGTTTTAATAAATATCGCAAAAAAAATCCCCTAATCTCAGAGCACTATTACAGCTGTCAAGTTATTGATCGTGAAAAAAACTGTGTTGTTGATATTTGTTTATTTATTCAATGTTTTAGCATTTTTTCCCAAGAAAATAATATATTCAGCATTAAAACAAATAAAAAAAATAAAGTGGTTTCAAATGTACTGAGGAACAAATTTTAATTCGGCCTGTTTTAAAAGTGATGTGTTCTTTTACTTCCTTTGTTTTTTTTTAGCGCAATTGTTTTGTTTCGACTTCTTTGCAATGTTTCTCATTTAAGAGTTTAAGAGTTTTTAACAAAATAAAAATTGAATAGTTTGCGTTTGCAACCATTGCAAATTTTAGAATTTGTAAAAAAACTATTTTTTTTAATGAAACACAATCGTTTACCACTTGGCTACGACAAGAATCAGTTGTCGTAGAAAAGGAAGTCATATTAACGTTTCATTCGGAATTTGTGATAGCAAATTTCCCGAATTTCGAAATTCTTAATAGATTTTCCACTACGAGAATGGATTCTGAAATAAATTTTTCGTGATTCGTAGCAAATTTTCGATTACGATGGAATTTGTGATAGGGCTGATTATATACAGAAAAAGGTAGAATGCAAAACCTTTTACTATAGATCACCTTACAAAATTTGGAAGCTTTTTTTGTTTTCTGAAAAACATGCCCAAAAACGACTTATGAAGTTCTGTATTTGCACCGTCGATATTTTCATGATTTGTGAATCTCCCTGACAGTTCTTCTATAAGGAAGTCCGGAAATAGAATAAACACCGTCATATACGAAACTAATTTTCTGTACTTTTAACTTCAAGATTTTAAATATTCCTCTGTCTGTCTATTCACTATTTTTTCAGTTTCAGAAATTTTTTTGAAGCTTCTTAAATTCCAGAAAACGCATCTTTTTCGCTGCTCGAATCCTTTTATTTGCATCGCGTAAATCTTTGGCGAGATACTTAGCTACAATTTAAATTTACCTGTTGAAATTCTTTGCTCAAAGGCACCAAAAGTTGTTGGTAAATCATATTTATTAATTTTAAAATAATGAAAAACTCGAAGTCCATAGCTTTTTTTTTAAAACATTTTTGGCGTCACTTTGACAGGTGACAATTCTACAAATTTGTCACACTTGTCTGACAAATCTGTATTTCATAAAATATTGACAGGTGACAAATTTGTCAGAAAAATACAATGACAAATTTGTCATGACAATTTTGTCATTGTCATATATTGACATATTTGTCGTGACAATTTTGTCATTGTCATACCTACCTATACTTACTGACAAATTTTTCGTGACAATGACTACATGGTATGTACTGAGTTCCACTTCCAAAGCGAATGTAATGCACATAGAAGTTGGGTTTTAGCATCTAGAGAGTAATTCCTCTTTGATGGGATGCTGTAAATGTGAACCAATTCTCGATAAAAATAAAGGTATTCCGCGGCTGTTTTTCCGACCCGAAATTTTTTTTTACGATTCGAAATCATTATTTATTTTATCTCTGTTTAAAATTCCGAGGGCTGAGAATTCCAACTGAGAATGTCATCACTTTCACTTTCACTTGAAAATATATCGTTTATTATTTTAGATCAACTACTGTCTTTTCACTGTCCACACTTGACCGTAACTGCGTTTCCTGTCGCAATTGTCATTTAAGTACTGACAAATATGTAAATTGTAATTTTTTTTTCATTTCATAAAAGAATTGTCAGTACAAATTTTTCGGAAAATTCCTGACAAAATTGTCAAATTATTTATGGAACAGATTTTGACGATTGTCAAGTTGTAAATTAACAAATTGTCACCTGTCACCTGTCGCAATTGTCAATGTTTATGAAATAGGGCCCTGAAAGGTAATTCAATCCTCATAAAAGGTCAGCTATAGAATTTTTTTTATGAATTTAAAAAAAAAATTCTAGGTCACTAGTATAAGAGTTTTAGAATCTCACTTGTGGAATTTCGCAAAAAATTGCATACCATCTGAAAGGTTATGTTATACTTATAATAGGTCAGCTATATTCGGAAATTGGTCAGGCATAGAGTTTTTTTATGATTTTAATTTTTTTTTTTTCAGGGTCACTAGTATAAGACTTTTAGCACCTCGTTTGTGGAATTTTATCTTATTTTTATAAATGAGTGTTCAACGCCATCTATCGAAAAACTTGTATTTATTTGAACTTTTCACTTTATTTTAAATTATATTGTATTTGTTTTTACGTTCACTTCAACAAATATATTGTGTAAGTTTCATCTCATTCTGTTTACCATAAGAAAACAGCTGGTTTGTATAAAGGCATTATGTATACTTATACAAAGTTAGGTAGTTTAATAAAATTTTGAAATTGATAACATATTTTGCAGAAAATTTCTTTAAAATCATAATTGCACGAATTTAAAATAATTTAATGGACTGAATCAAAGCTACTTTGTTACGAGACGGCTTATTTAATTTGCAGAGTAACCCTCTGCTTATATTACGATTTTATACTCTTATTTGACCACCTGCAGAAAATTATAAGTCGCAATTTCCCTCTTATTGCATTTCTGTTGCAAGGGCGTTATTGCATTTATTTCATATAGCGAATTAACTATACAGACTCTTATTTTCAAAGGCGGTAACGTTTAAAAAATAACTAAAGGTCCTTATTAGCTATATTATAGGTTGACACAATCCGATACGGAATGCGTAACAATTATGCTTTATACTTTCAAAGAATACATCGCCCTTTACAGTAACGAGGGCGTCCAAAATTCAATAAGCATCCCCCACACACAACTAAAAAATAGCCTCGTCGCACTCGTGGGATGGGGTGTTTTTCTTCTTTTTTTTGTGCGTCTTACTTTTTTCCGCGCTTAGTTGGTATAAGGGGTGCGAATATGAAATCACGAATCACCTAAACCATCTGAACAAAACATAATGAAAAATCACAGAAATTATAGTGCCATGAATCTTACCAATCTCTTTTAATAAAAAAAATAAAATACAAAAAAAATTGACTAAAAGCGGATGGTGATATGAGAAATTGCCAAAAATGCGTATCAAATTTTCATTAAGGGCTGAAAGTAATTTCCCTCTTCCGCATTTTATATTAAGTCGCACTCTACGTCCGCACACAATCATACCACAGCACAGAGCGCGCAGCGGAAAACGAATTTAACCGAGAGTAACAACTTTTAGTAACATGAATTCCCATTACGGACGTGAGATTAGATTATTAGGATAAGTGCTGTATAAAAGCGGAAACAGGAAACAACAGTATAAAGTAGGCATATATGTATAAACAGGCATATGAATGGTGGTGCTGCGTAATTGATTTTTGCACTTTATTTAAAACAACAACAGAAAAAAAACAGAACCTTTATTCATTTTTGGTGTTGTTGTGATTTGTGAAATACATATACGACTACTACCGGTTGATGTGTTGGTCTGGGAATATGGATTAAATTAATAAATAGAAAATTAACACTAATAAGGTAGGTACCTATACCTAAAAAAGAGAACAGATGAAGGGATCTTTATTTATTTTTGAATTGTGGATTGTTGTTGATTTATTGGTGCAATTTTGTATGTCTACCATCGCAGATAGAAAATTTCAAAAGACGAACTTGATAATATTTTGTCGAGATTTGTAAAGTGGTGTACATCGATGGAAAGGTCTTTTTATTGTCATTTTATAATTGAAAACCGCAACCATTTACGAGGCTTGGTTGCGGAGAAATCGGGTTTCGAAAGAAATCTGATTTTTAAACTTTTAAATGATGCCGGCATCATAAGTTTTTTCAATTTTTGACTAAAAATTTTTTTCTCGAATTTTGTAAAGTGGTGTACATCGATGGAAAGGTCTTTTTATTGTCATTTTATAATTGAAAACCGCAACCATTTACGAGGCTTGGTTGCGGAGAAATCGGGTTTCGAAAGAAATCTGATTTTTAAACTTTTAAATGATGCCCATCATAAGTTTTTTCAATTTTTGACTAAAAATTTTTTTCTCGAATTTTGTAAAGTGGTGTACATCGATGGAAAGGTCTTTTTATTGTCATTTTATAATTGAAAACCGCAACCATTTACGAGGTTTGGTTGCGGAGAAATCGGGTTTCGAAAGAAATCTGATTTTTAAACTTTTAAATGATGCCGGCATCATAAGTTTTTTCAATTTTTGACTCTAAAAAATTTTTTCTCGAATTTTGTAAAGTGGTGTACATCGATCGAAAGGTCTTTTTATTGTCATTTTATAATTGAAAACCGCAACCATTTACGAGGCTTGGTTGCGGACAAATCGGGTTTCGAAAGAAATCTGATTTTTAAACTTTTAAATGATGCCGGCATCATAAGTTTTTTCAATTTTTGACTAAAAATTTTGTTCTCGAATTTTGTAAAGTGGTGTACATCGATGGAAAGGTCTTTTTATTGTCATTTTATAATTGAAAACCGCAACCATTTACGAGGCTTGGTTGCGGACAAATCGGGTTTCGAAAGAAATCTGATTTTTAAACTTTTAAATGATGCCGGCATCATAAGTTTTTTCAATTTTTGACTAAAAAATTTTTTCTCGAATTTTGTAAAGTGGTGTACATCGATCGAAAGGTCTTTTTATTGTCATTTTATAATTGAAAACCGCAACCATTTACGAGGCTTGGTTGCGGACAAATCGGGTTTCGAAAGAAATCTGATTTTTAAACTTTTAAATGATGCCGGCATCATAAGTTTTTTCAATTTTTGACTAAAAAATTTTTTCTCGAATTTTGTAAAGTGGTGTACATCGATCGAAAGGTCTTTTTATTGTCATTTTATAATTGAAAACCGCAACCATTTACGAGGCTTGGTTGCGGAGAAATCGGGTTTCGAAAGAAATCTGATTTTTAAACTTTTAAATGATGCCGGCATCATAAGTTTTTTCAATTTTTGACTAAAAATTTTTTTCTCGAATTTTGTAAAGTGGTGTACATCGATGGAAAGGTCTTTTTATTGTCATTTTATAATTGAAAACCGCAACCATTTACGAGGCTTGGTTGCGGAGAAATCGGGTTTCGAAAGAAATCTGATTTTTAAACATTTAAATGATGCCGGCATCATAAGTTTTTTCTCGAATTTTGTAAAGTGGTGTACATCGATGGAAAGGTCTTTTTATTGTCATTTTATAATTGAAAACCGCAACCATTTACGAGGCTTGGTTGCGGAGAAATCCGGTTTCGAAAGAAATCTGATTTTTAAACTTTTAAATGATGCCGGCATCATAAGTTTTTTCAATTTTTGACTAAAAATTTTTTTCTCGAATTTTGTAAAGTGGTGTACATCGATGGAAAGGTCTTTTTATTGTCATTTTATAATTGAAAACCGCAACCATTTACGAGGCTTGGTTGCGGAGAAATCGGGTTTCGAAAGAAATCTGATTTTTAAACATTTAAATGATGCCGGCATCATAAGTTTTTTCTCGAATTTTGTAAAGTGGTGTACATCGATGGAAAGGTCTTTTTATTGTCATTTTATAATTGAAAACCGCAACCATTTACGAGGCTTGGTTGCGGAGAAATCGGGTTTCGAAAGAAATCTGATTTTTAAACTTTTAAATGATGCCGGCATCATAAGTTCTTTCAATTTTTGACTAAAAATTTTTTTCTCGAATTTTGTAAAGTGGTGTACATCGATGGAAAGGTCTTTTTATTGTCATTTTATAATTGAAAACCGCAACCATTTACGAGGCTTGGTTGCGGACAAATCGGGTTTCGAAAGAAATCTGATTGTTAAACTTTTAAATGATGCCGGCATCATAAGTTTTTTCAATTTTTGACTAAAAAATTTTTTCTCGAATTTTGTAAAGTGGTGTACATCGATGGAAAGGTGTTTTTATTGTCATTTTATAATTGAAAACCGCAACCATTTACGAGGCTTGGTTGCGGACAAATCGGGTTTCGAAAGAAATCTGATTTTTTAAACTTTTAAATGATCCGGCATCATAAGTTTTTTCAATTTTTGACTAAAAATTTTTTTCTCGAATTTTGTAAAGTGGTGTACATCGATGGAAAGGTCTTTTTATTGTCATTTTATAATTGAAAACCGCAACCATTTACGAGGCTTGGTTGCGGAGAAATTGGGTTTCGAAAGAAATCTGATTTTTAAACTTTTAAATAAGGCATCATAAGTTTTTTTCAATTTTTGACTAAAAATTTTTTTCTCGAATTTTGTAAAATGGTGTACATCGATGGAAAGGTCTTTTTATTGTCATTTTATAATTGAAAACCGCAACCATTTACGAGGCTTGGTTGCGGAGAAATCGGGTTTCGAAAGAAATCTGATTTTTAAACTTTTAAATGATGCCGGCATCATAAGTTTTTTCAATTTTTGACTAAAAATTTTTTTCTCGAATTTTGTAAAGTGGTGTACATCGATGGAAAGGTCTTTTTATTGTCATTTTATAATTGAAAACCGCAACCATTTACGAGGCTTGGTTGCGGAGAAATCGGGTTTCGAAAGAAATCTGATTTTTAAACTTTTAAATGATGCCGGCATCATAAGTTTTTTCAATTTTTGACTAAAAATTTTTTTCTCGAATTTTGTAAAGTGGTGTACATCGATGGAAAGGTCTTTTTATTGTCATTTTATAATAGAAAACCGCAACCATTTACGAGGCTTGGTTGCGGAGAAATTGGGTTTCGAAAGAAATCTGATTTTTAAACTTTTAAATAAGGCATCATAAGTTTTTTCAATTTTTGACTAAAAATTTTTTTCTCGAATTTTGTAAAATGGTGTACATCGATGGAAAGGTCTTTTTATTGTCATTTTATAATTGAAAACCGCAACCATTTACGAGGCTTGGTTGCGGAGAAATCGGGTTTCGAAAGAAATCTGATTTTTAAACTTTTAAATGATGCCGGCATCATAAGTTTTTTCAATTTTTGACTAAAAATTTTTTTCTCGAATTTTGTAAAGTGGTGTACATCGATGGAAAGGTCTTTTTATTGTCATTTTATAATTGAAAACCGCAACCATTTACGAGGCTTGGTTGCGGAGAAATCGGGTTTCGAAAGAAATCTGATTTTTAAACTTTTAAATGATGCCGGCATCATAAGTTTTTTCAATTTTTGACTAAAAATTTTTTTCTCGAACTTTGTAAAGTGGTGTACATCGATGGAAAGGTCTTTTTATTGTCATTTTATAATTGAAAACCGCAACCATTTACGAGGCTTGGTTGCGGAGAAATCGGGTTTCGAAAGAAATCTGATTTTTAAACATTTAAATGATGCCGGCATCATAAGTTTTTTCTCGAATTTTGTAAAGTGGTGTATATCGATGGAAAGGTCTTTTTATTGTCATTTTATAATTGAAAACCGCAACCATTTACGAGGCTTGGTTGCGGAGAAATCGGGTTTCGAAAGAAATCTGATTTTTAAACTTTTAAATGATGCCGGCATCATAAGTTTTTTCAATTTTTGACTAAAAATTTTTTTCTCGAATTTTGTAAAGTGGTGTACATCGATGGAAAGGTCTTTTTATTGTCATTTTATAATTGAAAACCGCAACCATTTACGAGGCTTGGTTGCGGAGAAATCGGGTTTCGAAAGAAATCTGATTTTTAAACTTTTAAATGATGCCGGCATCATAAGTTTTTTCAATTTTTGACTAAAAATTTTTTTCTCGAATTTTGTAAAGTGGTGTACATCGATGGAAAGGTCTTTTTATTGTCATTTTATAATTGAAAACCGCAACCATTTACGAGGCTTGGTTGCGGAGAAATCGGGTTTCGAAAGAAATCTGATTTTTAAACTTTTAAATGATGCCGGCATCATAAGTTTTTTCAATTTTTGACTAAAAATTTTTTTCTCGAATTTTGTAAAGTGGTGTACATCGATGGAAAGGTCTTTTTATTGTCATTTTATAATTGAAAACCGCAACCATTTACGAGGCTTGGTTGCGGAGAAATCGGGTTTCGAAAGAAATCTGATTTTTAAACTTTTAAATGATGCCGGCATCATAAGTTTTTTCAATTTTTGACTAAAAATTTTTTTCTCGAATTTTGTAAAGTGGTGTACATCGATGGAAAGGTCTTTTTATTGTCATTTTATAATTGAAAACCGCAACCATTTACGAGGCTTGGTTGCGGAGAAATCGGGTTTCGAAAGAAATCTGATTTTTAAACTTTTAAATGATGCCGGCATCATAAGTTTTTTCTCGAATTTTGTAAAGTGGTGTACATCGATGGAAAGGTCTTTTTATTGTCATTTTATAATTGAAAACCGCAACCATTTGCGAGGCTTGGTTGCGGAGAAATCGGGTTTCGAAAGAAATCTGATTTTTAAACTTTTAAATGATGCCGGCATCATAAGTTTTTTCAATTTTTGACTAAAAAATTTTTTCTCGAATTTTGTAAAGTGGTGTACATCGATCGAAAGGTCTTTTTATTGTCATTTTATAATTGAAAACCGCAACCATTTACGAGGCTTGGTTGCGGAGAAATCGGGTTTCGAAAGAAATCTGATTTTTAAACTTTTAAATGATGCCGGCATCATAAGTTTTTTCAATTTTTGACTAAAAATTTTTTTCTCGAATTTTGTAAAATGGTGTACATCGATGAAAAGTTCTTTTTATTGTCATTTTATAATTGAAAACCGCAACCATTTACGAGGCTTGGTTGCGGAGAAATCGGGTTTCGAAAGAAATCTGATTTTTAAACTTTTAAATGATGCCGGCATCATAAGTTTTTTCAATTTTTGACTAAAAAATTTTTTCTCGAATTTTGTAAAGTGGTGTACATCGATCGAAAGGTCTTTTTATTGTCATTTTATAATTGAAAACCGCAACCATTTACGAGGCTTGGTTGCGGACAAATCGGGTTTCGAAAGAAATCTGATTTTTAAACTTTTAAATGATGCCGGCATCATAAGTTTTTTCAATTTTTGACTAAAAATTTTGTTCTCGAATTTTGTAAAGTGGTGTACATCGATGGAAAGGTCTTTTTATTGTCATTTTATAATTGAAAACCGCAACCATTTACGAGGCTTGGTTGCGGAGAAATCGGGTTTCGAAAGAAATCTGATTTTTAAACTTTTAAATGATGCCGGCATCATAAGTTTTTTCAATTTTTGACTAAAAATTTTTTTCTCGAATTTTGTAAAATGGTGTACATCGATGAAAAGTTCTTTTTATTGTCATTTTATAATTGAAAACCGCAACCATTTACGAGGCTTGGTTGCGGAGAAATCGGGTTTCGAAAGAAATCTGATTTTTAAACTTTTAAATGATGCCGGCATCATAAGTTTTTTCAATTTTTGACTAAAAAATTTTTTCTCGAATTTTGTAAAGTGGTGTACATCGATCGAAAGGTCTTTTTATTGTCATTTTATAATTGAAAACCGCAACCATTTACGAGGCTTGGTTGCGGACAAATCGGGTTTCGAAAGAAATCTGATTTTTAAACTTTTAAATGATGCCGGCATCATAAGTTTTTTCAATTTTTGACTAAAAATTTTGTTCTCGAATTTTGTAAAGTGGTGTACATCGATGGAAAGGTCTTTTTATTGTCATTTTATAATTGAAAACCGCAACCATTTACGAGGCTTGGTTGCGGACAAATCGGGTTTCGAAAGAAATCTGATTTTTAAACTTTTAAATGATGCCGGCATCATAAGTTTTTTCAATTTTTGACTAAAAATTTTTTTCTCGAACTTTGTAAAGTGGTGTACATCGATGGAAAGGTCTTTTTATTGTCATTTTATAATTGAAAACCGCAACCATTTACGAGGCTTGGTTGCGGAGAAATCGGGTTTCGAAAGAAATCTGATTTTTAAACTTTTAAATGATGCCGGCATCATAAGTTTTTTCAATTTTTGACTAAAAATTTTTTTCTCGAATTTTGTAAAGTGGTGTACATCGATGGAAAGGTCTTTTTATTGTCATTTTATAATTGAAAACCGCAACCATTTACGAGGCTTTGTTGCGGAGAAATCGGGTTTCGAAAGAAATCTGATTTTTAAACATTTAAATGATGCCGGCATCATAAGTTTTTTCTCGAATTTTGTAAAGTGGTGTACATCGATGGAAAGGTCTTTTTATTGTCATTTTATAATTGAAAACCGCAACCATTTGCGAGGCTTGGTTGCGGAGAAATCGGGTTTCGAAAGAAATCTGATTTTTAAACATTTAAATGATGCCGGCATCATAAGTTTTTTCTCGAATTTTGTAAAGTGGTGTACATCGATGGAAAGGTCTTTTTATTGTCATTTTATAATTGAAAACCGCAACCATTTACGAGGCTTGGTTGCGGAGAAATCGGGTTTCGAAAGAAATCTGATTTTTAAACTTTTAAATGATGCCGGCATCATAAGTTTTTTCAATTTTTGACTAAAAATTTTTTTCTCGAATTTTGTAAAGTGGTGTACATCGATGGAAAGGTCTTTTTATTGTCATTTTATAATTGAAAACCGCAACCATTTACGAGGCTTGGTTGCGGAGAAATCGGGTTTCGAAAGAAATCTGGTTTTTAAACTTTTAAATGATGCCGGCATCATAAGTTTTTTCAATTTTTGACTAAAAATTTTTTTCTCGAATTTTGTAAAGTGGTGTACATCGATGGAAAGGGGTTTTTATTGTCATTTTATTATTGAAAACCGCAACCATTTACGAGGCTTGGTTGCGGAGAAATCGGGTTTCGAAAGAAATCTGATTTTTAAACTTTTAAATGATGCCGGCATCATAAGTTCTTTCAATTTTTGACTAAAAATTTTTTTCTCGAATTTTGTAAAGTGGTGTACATCGATGGAAAGGTCTTTTTATTGTCATTTTATAATTGAAAACCGCAACCATTTACGAGGCTTGGTTGCGGACAAATCGGGTTTCGAAAGAAATCTGATTTTTTAAACTTTTAAATGATCCGGCATCATAAGTTTTTTCAATTTTTGACTAAAAATTTTTTTCTCGAATTTTGTAAAGTGGTGTACATCGATGGAAAGGTCTTTTTATTGTCATTTTATAATTGAAAACCGCAACCATTTACGAGGCTTGGTTGCGGAGAAATTGGGTTTCGAAAGAAATCTGATTTTTAAACTTTTAAATAAGGCATCATAAGTTTTTTTCAATTTTTGACTAAAAATTTTTTTCTCGAATTTTGTAAAATGGTGTACATCGATGGAAAGGTCTTTTTATTGTCATTTTATAATTGAAAACCGCAACCATTTACGAGGCTTGGTTGCGGAGAAATCGGGTTTCGAAAGAAATCTGATTTTTAAACTTTTAAATGATGCCGGCATCATAAGTTTTTTCAATTTTTGACTAAAAATTTTTTTCTCGAATTTTGTAAAGTGGTGTACATCGATGGAAAGGTCTTTTTATTGTCATTTTATAATTGAAAACCGCAACCATTTACGAGGCTTGGTTGCGGAGAAATAGGGTTTCGAAAGAAATCTGATTTTTAAACTTTTAAATGATGCCGGCATCATAAGTTTTTTCAATTTTTGACTAAAAATTTTTTTCTCGAATTTTGTAAAGTGGTGTACATCGATGGAAAGGTCTTTTTATTGTCATTTTATAATAGAAAACCGCAACCATTTACGAGGCTTGGTTGCGGAGAAATTGGGTTTCGAAAGAAATCTGATTTTTAAACTTTTAAATAAGGCATCATAAGTTTTTTCAATTTTTGACTAAAAATTTTTTTCTCGAATTTTGTAAAATGGTGTACATCGATGGAAAGGTCTTTTTATTGTCATTTTATAATTGAAAACCGCAACCATTTACGAGGCTTGGTTGCGGAGAAATCGGGTTTCGAAAGAAATCTGATTTTTAAACTTTTAAATGATGCCGGCATCATAAGTTTTTTCAATTTTTGACTAAAAATTTTTTTCTCGAATTTTGTAAAGTGGTGTACATCGATGGAAAGGTCTTTTTATTGTCATTTTATAATTGAAAACCGCAACCATTTACGAGGCTTGGTTGCGGAGAAATCGGGTTTCGAAAGAAATCTGATTTTTAAACTTTTAAATGATGCCGGCATCATAAGTTTTTTCAATTTTTGACTAAAAATTTTTTTCTCGAATTTTGTAAAGTGGTGTACATCGATGGAAAGGTCTTTTTATTGTCATTTTATAATTGAAAACCGCAACCATTTACGAGGCTTGGTTGCGGAGAAATCGGGTTTCGAAAGAAATCTGATTTTTAAACTTTTAAATGATGCCGGCATCATAAGTTTTTTCAATTTTTGACTAAAAATTTTTTTCTCGAATTTTGTAAAGTGGTGTACATCGATGGAAAGGTCTTTTTATTGTCATTTTATAATTGAAAACCGCAACCATTTACGAGGCTTGGTTGCGGAGAAATCGGGTTTCGAAAGAAATCTGATTTTTAAACTTTTAAATGATGCCGGCATCATAAGTTTTTTCAATTTTTGACTAAAAATTTTTTTCTAGAATTTTGTAAAGTGGTGTACATCGATGGAAAGGTCTTTTTATTGTCATTTTATAATTGAAAACCGCAACCATTTACGAGGCTTGGTTGCGGAGAAATCGGGTTTCGAAAGAAATCTGATTTTTAAACATTTAAATGATGCCGGCAGCATAAGTTTTTTCTCGAATTTTGTAAAGTGGTGTACATCGATGGAAAGGTCTTTTTATTGTCATTTTATAATTGAAAACCGCAACCATTTGCGAGGCTTGGTTGCGGAGAAATCGGGTTTCGAAAGAAATCTGATTTTTAAACTTTTAAATGATGCCGGCATCATAAGTTTTTTCAATTTTTGACTAAAAAATTTTTTCTCGAATTTTGTAAAGTGGTGTACATCGATCGAAAGGTCTTTTTATTGTCATTTTATAATTGAAAACCGCAACCATTTACGAGGCTTGGTTGCGGAGAAATCGGGTTTCGAAAGAAATCTGATTTTTAAACTTTTAAATGATGCCGGCATCATAAGTTTTTTCAATTTTTGACTAAAAAATTTTTTCTCGAATTTTGTAAAGTGGTGTACATCGATGGAAAGGTCTTTTTATTGTCATTTTATAATTGAAAACCGCAACCATTTGCGAGGCTTGGTTGCGGAGAAATCGGGTTTCGAAAGAAATCTGATTTTTAAACTTTTAAATGATGCCGGCATCATAAGTTTTTTCAATTTTTGACTAAAAATTTTTTTCTCGAACTTTGTAAAGTGGTGTACATCGATGGAAAGGTCTTTTTATTGTCATTTTATAATTGAAAACCGCAACCATTTACGAGGCTTCGTTGCGGAGAAATCGGGTTTCGAAAGAAATCTGATTTTTAAACTTTTAAATGATGCCGGCATCATAAGTTTTTTCAATTTTTGACTAAAAATTTTTTTCTCGAACTTTGTAAAGTAGTGTACATCGATGGAAAGGTCTTTTTATTGTCATTTTATAATTGAAAACCGCAACCATTTACGAGGCTTGGTTGCGGAGAAATCGGGTTTCGAAAGAAATCTGATTTTTAAACATTTAAATGATGCCGGCATCATAAGTTTTTTCTCGAATTTTGTAAAGTGGTGTACATCGATGGAAAGGTCTTTTTATTGTCATTTTATAATTGAAAACCGCAACCATTTGCGAGGCTTGGTTGCGGAGAAATCGGGTTTCGAAAGAAATCTGATTTTTAAACTTTTAAATGATGCCGGCATCATAAGTTTTTTCAATTTTTGACTAAAAAATTTTTTCTCGAATTTTGTAAAGTGGTGTACATCGATCGAAAGGTCTTTTTATTGTCATTTTATAATTGAAAACCGCAACCATTTACGAGGCTTGGTTGCGGAGAAATCGGGTTTCGAAAGAAATCTGATTTTTAAACATTTAAATGATGCCGGCATCATAAGTTTTTTCTCGAATTTTGTAAAGTGGTGTACATCGATGGAAAGGTCTTTTTATTGTCATTTTATAATTGAAAACCGCAACCATTTGCGAGGCTTGGTTGCGGAGAAATCGGGTTTCGAAAGAAATCTGATTTTTAAACTTTTAAATGATGCCGGCATCATAAGTTTTTTCAATTTTTGACTAAAAATTTTTTTCTCGAACTTTGTAAAGTGGTGTACATCGATGGAAAGGTCTTTTTATTGTCATTTTATAATTGAAAACCGCAACCATTTACGAGGCTTGGTTGCGGAGAAATCGGGTTTCGAAAGAAATCTGATTTTTAAACATTTAAATGATGCCGGCATCATAAGTTTTTTCTCGAATTTTGTAAAGTGGTGTACATCGATGGAAAGGTCTTTTTATTGTCATTTTATAATTGAAAACCGCAACCATTTTCGAGGCTTGGTTGCGGAGAAATCGGGTTTCGAAAGAAATCTGGTTTTTAAACTTTTAAATGATGCCGGCATCATAAGTTTTTTCAATTTTTGACTAAAAATTTTTTTCTCGAACTTTGTAAAGTAGTGTACATCGATGGAAAGGTCTTTTTATTGTCATTTTATAATTGAAAACCGCAACCATTTACGAGGCTTGGTTGCGGAGAAATCGGGTTTCGAAAGAAATCTGATTTTTAAACATTTAAATGATGCCGGCATCATAAGTTTTTTCTCGAATTTTGTAAAGTGGTGTACATCGATGGAAAGGTCTTTTTATTGTCATTTTATAATTGAAAACCGCAACCATTTACGAGGCTTGGTTGCGGAGAAATCGGGTTTCGAAAGAAATCTGGTTTTTAAACTTTTAAATGATGCCGGCATCATAAGTTTTTTCAATTTTTGACTAAAAATTTTTTTCTCGAATTTTGTAAAGTGGTGTACATCGATGGAAAGGTCTTTTTATTGTCATTTTATAATTGAAAACCGCAACCATTTACGAGGCTTGGTTGCGGAGAAATCGGGTTTCGAAAGAAATCTGGTTTTTAAACTTTTAAATGATGCCGGCATCATAAGTTTTTTCAATTTTTGACTAAAAATTTTTTTCTCGAATTTTGTAAAGTGGTGTACATCGATGGAAAGGGGTTTTTATTGTCATTTTATAATTGAAAACCGCAACCATTTACGAGGCTTGGTTGCGGAGAAATCGGGTTTCGAAAGAAATCTGATTTTTAAACTTTTAAATGATGCCGGCATCATAAGTTCTTTCAATTTTTGACTAAAAATTTTTTTCTCGAATTTTGTAAAGTGGTGTACATCGATGGAAAGGTCTTTTTATTGTCATTTTATAATTGAAAACCGCAACCATTTACGAGGCTTGGTTGCGGACAAATCGGGTTTCGAAAGAAATCTGATTTTTAAACTTTTAAATGATGCCGGCATCATAAGTTTTTTCAATTTTTGACTAAAAAATTTTTTCTCGAATTTTGTAAAGTGGTGTACATCGATCGAAAGGTGTTTTTATTGTCATTTTATAATTGAAAACCGCAACCATTTACGAGGCTTGGTTGCGGACAAATCGGGTTTCGAAAGAAATCTGATTTTTTAAACTTTTAAATGATCCGGCATCATAAGTTTTTTCAATTTTTGACTAAAAATTTTTTTCTCGAATTTTGTATAGTGGTGTACATCGATGGAAAGGTCTTTTTATTGTCATTTTATAATAGAAAACCGCAACCATTTACGAGGCTTGGTTGCGGAGAAATTGGGTTTCGAAAGAAATCTGATTTTTAAACTTTTAAATAAGGCATCATAAGTTTTTTTCAATTTTTGACTAAAAATTTTTTTCTCGAATTTTGTAAAATGGTGTACATCGATGGAAAGGTCTTTTTATTGTCATTTTATAATTGAAAACCGCAACCATTTACGAGGCTTGGTTGCGGAGAAATCGGGTTTCGAAAGAAATCTGATTTTTAAACTTTTAAATGATGCCGGCATCATAAGTTTTTTCAATTTTTGACTAAAAATTTTTTTCTCGAATTTTGTAAAGTGGTGTACATCGATGGAAAGGTCTTTTTATTGTCATTTTATAATTGAAAACCGCAACCATTTACGAGGCTTGGTTGCGGAGAAATCGGGTTTCGAAAGAAATCTGATTTTTAAACTTTTAAATGATGCCGGCATCATAAGTTTTTTCAATTTTTGACTAAAAATTTTTTTCTCGAATTTTGTAAAGTGGTGTACATCGATGGAAAGGTCTTTTTATTGTCATTTTATAATAGAAAACCGCAACCATTTACGAGGCTTGGTTGCGGAGAAATCGGGTTTCGAAAGAAATCTGATTTTTAAACTTTTAAATGATGCCGGCATCATAAGTTTTTTCAATTTTTGACTAAAAATTTTTTTCTCGAATTTTGTAAAGTGGTGTACATCGATGGAAAGGTCTTTTTATTGTCATTTTATAATTGAAAACCGCAACCATTTACGAGGCTTGGTTGCGGAGAAATCGGGTTTCGAAAGAAATCTGATTTTTAAACTTTTAAATGATGCCGGCATCATAAGTTTTTTCAATTTTTGACTAAAAATTTTTTTCTCGAACTTTGTAAAGTGGTGTACATCGATGGAAAGGTCTTTTTATTGTCATTTTATAATTGAAAACCGCAACCATTTACGAGGCTTGGTTGCGGAGAAATCGGGTTTCGAAAGAAATCTGATTTTTAAACATTTAAATGATGCCGGCATCATAAGTTTTTTCTCGAATTTTGTAAAGTGGTGTATATCGATGGAAAGGTCTTTTTATTGTCATTTTATAATTGAAAACCGCAACCATTTACGAGGCTTGGTTGCGGAGAAATCGGGTTTCGAAAGAAATCTGATTTTTAAACTTTTAAATGATGCCGGCATCATAAGTTTTTTCAATTTTTGACTAAAAATTTTTTTCTCGAATTTTGTAAAGTGGTGTACATCGATGGAAAGGTCTTTTTATTGTCATTTTATAATTGAAAACCGCAACCATTTACGAGGCTTGGTTGCGGAGAAATCGGGTTTCGAAAGAAATCTGATTTTTAAACTTTTAAATGATGCCGGCATCATAAGTTTTTTCAATTTTTGACTAAAAATTTTTTTCTCGAATTTTGTAAAGTGGTGTACATCGATGGAAAGGTCTTTTTATTGTCATTTTATAATTGAAAACCGCAACCATTTACGAGGCTTGGTTGCGGAGAAATCGGGTTTCGAAAGAAATCTGATTTTTAAACTTTTAAATGATGCCGGCATCATAAGTTTTTTCAATTTTTGACTAAAAATTTTTTTCTCGAATTTTGTAAAGTGGTGTACATCGATGGAAAGGTCTTTTTATTGTCATTTTATAATTGAAAACCGCAACCATTTACGAGGCATGGTTGCGGAGAAATCGGGTTTCGAAAGAAATCTGATTTTTAAACTTTTAAATGATGCCGGCATCATAAGTTTTTTCAATTTTTGACTAAAAATTTTTTTCTCGAATTTTGTAAAGTGGTGTACATCGATGGAAAGGTCTTTTTATTGTCATTTTATAATTGAAAACCGCAACCATTTACGAGGCTTGGTTGCGGAGAAATCGGGTTTCGAAAGAAATCTGGTTTTTAAACTTTTAAATGATGCCGGCATCATAAGTTTTTTCAATTTTTGACTAAAAATTTTTTTCTCGAATTTTGTAAAGTGGTGTACATCGATGGAAAGGTCTTTTTATTGTCATTTTATAATTGAAAACCCCAACCATTTGCGAGGCTTGGTTGCGGAGAAATCGGGTTTCGAAAGAAATCTGATTTTTAAACTTTTAAATGATGCCGGCATCATAAGTTTTTTCAATTTTTGACTAAAAATTTTTTTCTCGAATTTTGTAAAGTGGTGTACATCGATGGAAAGGTCTTTTTATTGTCATTTTATAATTGAAAACCGCAACCATTTACGAGGCTTGGTTGCGGACAAATCGGGTTTCGAAAGAAATCTGATTTTTAAACTTTTAAATGATGCCGGCATCATAAGTTTTTTCAATTTTTGACTAAAAATTTTGTTCTCGAATTTTGTAAAGTGGTGTACATCGATGGAAAGGTCTTTTTATTGTCATTTTATAATTGAAAACCGCAACCATTTACGAGGCTTGGTTGCGGACAAATCGGGTTTCGAAAGAAATCTGATTTTTAAACTTTTAAATGATGCCGGCATCATAAGTTTTTTCAATTTTTGACTAAAAATTTTGTTCTCGAATTTTGTAAAGTGGTGTACATCGATGGAAAGGTCTTTTTATTGTCATTTAATAATTGAAAACCGCAACCATTTACGAGGCTTGGTTGCGGAGAAATCGGGTTTCGAAAGAAATATGATTTTTAAACTTTTAAATGATGCCGGCATCATAAGTTTTTTCAATTTTTGACAAAAAATTTTTTCTCGAATTTTGTAAAGTGGTGTACATCGATGGAAAGGTCTTTTTATTGTCATTTTATAATTGAAAACCGCAACCATTTACGAGGCTTGGTTGCGGAGAAATCGGGTTTCGAAAGAAATCTGGTTTTTAAACTTTTAAATGATGGCGGCATCATAAGTTCTTTCAATTTTTGACTAAAAATTTTTTTCTCGAATTTTGTAAAGTGGTGTACATCGATGGAAAGGTCTTTTTATTGTCATTTTATAATAGAAAACCGCAACCATTTACGAGGCTTGGTTGCGGAGAAATCGGGTTTCGAAAGAAATCTGATTTTTAAACTTTTAAATGATGCCGGCATCATAAGTTCTTTCAATTTTTGACTAAAAATTTTTTTCTCGAATTTTGTAAAGTGGTGTACATCGATGGAAAGGTCTTTTTATTGTCATTTTATAATTGAAAACCGCAACCATTTACGAGGCTTGGTTGCGGAGAAATCGGGTTTCGAAAGAAATCTGATTTTTAAACTTTTAAATGATGCCGGCATCATAAGTTTTTCAATTTTTGACTAAAAATTTTGTTCTCGAATTTTGTAAAGTGGTGTACATCGATGGAAAGGTCTTTTTATTGTCATTTTATAATTGAAAACCGCAACCATTTACGAGGCTTGGTTGCGGAGAAATCGGGTTTCGAAAGAAATCTGATTTTTAAACTTTTAAATGATCCGGCATCATAAGTTTTTTCAATTTTTGACTAAAAATTTTTTTCTCGAATTTTGTAAAGTGGTGTACATCGATGGAAAGGTCTTTTTATTGTCATTTTATAATTGAAAACCGCAACCATTTACGAGGCTTGGTTGCGGAGAAATCGGGTTTCGAAAGAAATGTGATTTTTAAACTTTTAAATGATGCCGGCATCATAAGTTTTTTCAATTTTTGACTAAAAATTTTTTTCTCGAATTTTGTAAAGTGGTGTACATCGATGGAAAGGTCTTTTTATTGTCATTTTATAATTGAAAACCGCAACCATTTACGAGGCTTGGTTGCGGAGAAATCGGGTTTCGAAAGAAATCTGATTTTTAAACTTTTAAATGATGCCGGCATCATAAGTTTTTTCAATTTTTGACTAAAAATTTTTTTCTCGAATTTTGTAAAGTGGTGTACATCGATGGAAAGGGGTTTTTATTGTCATTTTATAATTGAAAACCGCAACCATTTACGAGGCTTGGTTGCGGAGAAATCGGGTTTCGAAAGAAATCTGATTTTTAAACTTTTAAATGATCCGGCATCATAAGTTTTTTCAATTTTTGACTAAAAATTTTTTTCTCGAATTTTGTAAAGTGGTGTACATCGATGGAAAGGTCTTTTTATTGTCATTTTATAATTGAAAACCGCAACCATTTACGAGGCTTGGTTGCGGAGAAATCCGGTTTCGAAAGAAATCTGATTTTTAAACTTTTAAATGATGCCGGCATCATAAGTTTTTTCAATTTTTGACTAAAAATTTTTTTCTCGAATTTTGTAAAGTGGTGTACATCGATGGAAAGGTCTTTTTATTGTCATTTTATAATTGAAAACCGCAACCATTTACGAGGCTTGGTTGCGGAGAAATCCGGTTTCGAAAGAAATCTGATTTTTAAACTTTTAAATGATGCCGGCATCATAAGTTTTTTCAATTTTTGACTAAAAATTTTTTTCTCGAATTTTGTAAAGTGGTGTACATCGATGGAAAGGTCTTTTTATTGTCATTTTATAATTGAAAACCGCAACTATTTACGAGGCTTGGTTGCGGAGAAATCGGGTTTCAAAAGAAATCTGATTTTTAAACTTTTAAATGATGCCGGCATCATAAGTTTTTTCAATTTTTGACTAAAAATTTTTTTCTCGAATTTTGTAAAGTGGTGTACATCGATGAAAAGGTCTTTTTATTGTCATTTTATAATTGAAAACCGCAACCATTTACGAGGCTTGGTTGCGGAGAAATCGGGTTTCGAAAGAAATCTGATTTTTAAACTTTTAAATGATGCCAGCATCATAAGTTTTTTCAATTTTTGACTAAAAATTTTTTCTCGAATTTTGTAAAGTGGTGTACATCGATGGAAAGGTCTTTTTATTGTCATTTTATAATTGAAAACCGCAACCATTTACGAGGCTTGGTTGCGGAGAAATCCGGTTTCGAAAGAAATCTGATTTTTAAACTTTTAAATGATGCCGGCATCATAAGTTTTTTCAATTTTTGACTAAAAATTTTGTCTCGAATTTTGTAAAGTGGTGTACATCGATGGAAAGGTCTTTTTATTGTCATTTTATAATTGAAAACCGCAACCATTTACGAGGCTTGGTTGCGGAGAAATCGGGTTTCGAAAGAAATCTGATTTTTAAACTTTTAAATGATGCCGGATCATAAGTTTTTTCAATTTTTGACTAAAATTTTTTTTCTCGAATTTTGTAAAATGATGTACATCAATGAAAAGGTCTTTTTATTGTCATTTTATAATTGAAAACCGCAACTATTTACGAGGCTTGGTTGCGGAGAAATCGGGTTTCGAAAGAAATCTGATTTTTAAACTTTTAAATGATGCCGGCATCATAAGTTTTTTCAATTTTTGACTAAAAATTTTTTTCTCGAATTTTGTAAAGTGGTGTACATCGATGGAAAGGTCTTTTTATTGTCATTTTATAATTGAAAACCGCAACCATTTACGAGCCTTGGTTGCGGAGAAATCGGGTTTCGAAAGAAATCTGATTTTTAAACTTTTAAATGATGCCGGCATCACAATTTTTTTCAATTTTTGACTAAAAATTTTTTTCTCGAATTTTGTAAAGTGGTGTACATCGATGGAAAGGTCTTTTTATAGTCATTTTATAATAGAAAACCGCAACCATTTACGAGGCCTGGTTGCGGAGAAATCGGGTTTCGAAAGAAATCTGATTTTTAAACTTTTAAATGATGCCGGCATCATAAGTTTTTTCAATTTTTGACTAAAAATTTTTTTCTCGAATTTTGTAAAGTGGTGTACATCGATGGAAAGGTCTTTTTATTGTCATTTTATAATTGAAAACCGCAACCATTTACGAGCCTTGGTTGCGGAGAAATCGGGTTTCGAAAGAAATCTGATTTTTAAACTTTTAAATGATGCCGGATCATAAGTTTTTTCAATTTTTGACTAAAAATTTTTTTCTCGAATTTTGTAAAGTGGTGTAAGTACATCGATGGAAAGGTCTTTTTATTGTCATTTTATAATTGAAAACCGCAACCATTTACGAGGCTTGGTTGCGGAGAAATCGGGTTTCGAAAGAAATCTGATTTTTAAACTTTTAAATGATGCCGGCATCATAAGTTTTTTCAATTTTTGACTAAAAATTTTTTTCTCGAATTTTGTAAAGTGGTGTACATCGATGGAAAGGTCTTTTTATTGTCATTTTATAATAGAAAACCGCAACCATTTACGAGGCTTGGTTGCGGAGAAATCCGGTTTCGAAAGAAATCTGATTTTTAAACTTTTAAATGATACCGGCATTATAAGTTTTTTTCAATTTTTGACTAAAAATTTTTTTCTCGAATTTTGTAAAGTGGTGTACATCGATGGAAAGGTCTTTTTATTGTCATTTTATAATTGAAAACCGCAACCATTTACGAGGCTTGGTTGCGGAGAAATCGGGTTTCGAAAGAAATCTGATTTTTAAACTTTTAAATGATGCCGGCATCATAAGTTTTTTCAATTTTTGACTAAAAATTTTTTTCTCGAATTTTGTAAAATGGTGTACATCGATGGAAAGGTCTTTTTATTGTCATTTTATAATTGAAAACCGCAACCATTTACGAGGCTTGGTTGCGGAGAAATCGGGTTTCGAAAGAAATCTGATTTTTAAACTTTTAAATGATGCCGGCATCATAAATTTTTTCAATTTTTGACTAAAAATTTTTTCTCGAATTTTGTAAAATGGTGTACATCGATGGAAAGGTCTTTTTATTGTCATTTTATAATTGAAAACCGCAACCATTTACGAGGCTTGGTTGCGGAGAAATCCGGTTTCGAAAGAAATCTGATTTTTAAACTTTTAAATGATGCCGGCATCATAAGTTTTTTCAATTTTTGACTAAAAATTTTTTTCTCGAATTTTGTAAAGTGGTGTACATCGATGGAAAGGTCTTTTTATTGTCATTTAATAATTGAAAACCGCAACCATTTACGAGGCTTGGTTGCGGAGAAATCGGGTTTCGAAAGAAATCTGATTTTTAAACTTTTAAATGATGCCGGCATCATAAGTTTTTTCAATTTTTGACTAAAAATGTTTTTCTCGAATTTTGTAAAGTGGTGTACATCGATGGAAAGGTCTTTTTATTGTCATTTTATAATTGAAAACCGCAACTATTTACGAGGCTTGGTTGCGGAGAAATCGGGTTTCAAAAGAAATCTGATTTTTAAACTTTTAAATGATGCCGGCATCATAAGTTTTTTCAATTTTTGACTAAAAATTTTTTTCTCGAATTTTGTAAAGTGGTGTACATCGATGAAAAGGTCTTTTTATTGTCATTTTATAATTGAAAACCGCAACCATTTACGAGGCTTGGTTGCGGAGAAATCGGGTTTCGAAAGAAATCTGATTTTTAAACTTTTAAATGATGCCGGCATCATAAGTTTTTTCAATTTTTGACTAAAAATTTTTTCTCGAATTTTGTAAAGTGGTGTACATCGATGGAAAGGTCTTTTTATTGTCATTTTATAATTGAAAACCGCAACCATTTACGAGGCTTGGTTGCGGAGAAATCCGGTTTCGAAAGAAATCTGATTTTTAAACTTTTAAATGATGCCGGATCATAAGTTTTTTCAATTTTTGACTAAAATTTTTTTTCTCGAATTTTGTAAAATGATGTACATCAATGAAAAGGTCTTTTTATTGTCATTTTATAATTGAAAACCGCAACTATTTACGAGGCTTGGTTGCGGAGAAATCGGGTTTCGAAAGAAATCTGATTTTTAAACTTTTAAATGATGCCGGCATCATAAGTTTTTTCAATTTTTGACTAAAAATTTTTTTCTCGAATTTTGTAAAGTGGTGTACATCGATGGAAAGGTCTTTTTATTGTCATTTTATAATTGAAAACCGCAACCATTTACGAGCCTTGGTTGCGGAGAAATCGGGTTTCGAAAGAAATCTGATTTTTAAACTTTTAAATGATGCCGGCATCACAATTTTTTTCAATTTTTGACTAAAAATTTTTTTCTCGAATTTTGTAAAGTGGTGTACATCGATGGAAAGGTCTTTTTATAGTCATTTTATAATAGAAAACCGCAACCATTTACGAGGCCTGGTTGCGGAGAAATCGGGTTTCGAAAGAAATCTGATTTTTAAACTTTTAAATGATGCCGGCATCATAAGTTTTTTCAATTTTTGACTAAAAATTTTTTCTCGAATTTTGTAAAGTGGTGTACATCGATGGAAAGGTCTTTTTATTGTCATTTAATAATTGAAAACCGCAACCATTTACGAGGCTTGGTTGCGGAGAAATCGGGTTTCGAAAGAAATCTGATTTTTAAACTTTTAAATGATGCCGGCATCATAAGTTTTTTCAATTTTTGACTAAAAATTTTTTTCTCGAATTTTGTAAAGTGGTGTACATCGATGGAAAGGTCTTTTTATTGTCATTTTATAATTGAAAACCGCAACCATTTACGAGCCTTGGTTGCGGAGAAATCGGGTTTCGAAAGAAATCTGATTTTTAAACTTTTAAATGATGCCGGATCATAAGTTTTTTCAATTTTTGACTAAAATTTTTTTTCTCGAATTTTGTAAAATGATGTACATCAATGAAAAGGTCTTTTTATTGTCATTTTATAATTGAAAACCGCAACTATTTACGAGGCTTGGTTGCGGAGAAATCGGGTTTCGAAAGAAATCTGATTTTTAAACTTTTAAATGATGCCGGCATCATAAGTTTTTTCAATTTTTGACTAAAAATTTTTTTCTCGAATTTTGTAAAGTGGTGTACATCGATGGAAAGGTCTTTTTATTGTCATTTTATAATTGAAAACCGCAACCATTTACGAGCCTTGGTTGCGGAGAAATCGGGTTTCGAAAGAAATCTGATTTTTAAACTTTTAAATGATGCCGGATCATAAGTTTTTTCAATTTTTGACTAAAATTTTTTTTCTCGAATTTTATAAAATGATGTACATCAATGAAAAGGTCTTTTTATTGTCATTTTATAATTGAAAACCGCAACTATTAACGAGGCTTGGTTGCGGAGAAATCGGGTTTCGAAAGAAATCTGATTTTTAAACTTTTAAATGATGCCGGCATCATAAGTTTTTTCAATTTTTGACTAAAAATTTTTTTCTCGAATTTTGTAAAGTGGTGTAAGTACATCGATGGAAAGGTCTTTTTATTGTCATTTTATAATTGAAAACCGCAACCATTTACGAGGCTTGGTTGCGGAGAAATCGGGTTTCGAAAGAAATCTGATTTTTAAACTTTTAAATGATGCCGGCATCATAAGTTTTTTCAATTTTTGACTAAAAATTTTTTTCTCGAATTTTGTAAAGTGGTGTACATCGATGGAAAGGTCTTTTTATTGTCATTTTATAATAGAAAACCGCAACCATTTACGAGGCTTGGTTGCGGAGAAATCCGGTTTCGAAAGAAATCTGATTTTTAAACTTTTAAATGATACCGGCATTATAAGTTTTTTTCAATTTTTGACTAAAAATTTTTTTCTCGAATTTTGTAAAGTGGTGTACATCGATGGAAAGGTCTTTTTATTGTCATTTTATAATTGAAAACCGCAACTATTTACGAGGCTTGGTTGCGGAGAAATCGGGTTTCGAAAGAAATCTGATTTTTAAACTTTTAAATGATGCCGGCATCATAAGTTTTTTCAATTTTTGACTAAAAATTTTTTTCTCGAATTTTGTAAAGTGGTGTATATCGATGGAAAGGTCTTTTTATTGTCATTTTATAATTGAAAACCGCAACCATTTACGAGGCTTGGTTGCGGAGAAATCGGGTTTCGAAAGAAATCTGATTTTTAAACTTTTAAATGATGCCGGCATCATAAGTTTTTTCAATTTTTGACTAAAAATTTTTTTCTCGAATTTTGTAAAGTGGTGTACATCGATGGAAAGGTCTTTTTATTGTCATTTTATAATTGAAAACCGCAACCATTTACGAGGCTTGGTTGCGGAGAAATCGGGTTTCGAAAGAAATCTGATTTTTAAACTTTTAAATGATGCCGGCATCATAAGTTTTTTCAATTTTTGACTAAAAATTTTTTTCTCGAATTTTGTAAAATGGTGTACATCGATGAAAAGGTCTTTTTATTGTCATTTTATAATTGAAAACCGCAACCATTTACGAGGCTTGGTTGCGGAGAAATCGGGTTTCGAAAGAAATCTGATTTTTAAACTTTTAAATGATGCCGGCATCATAAGTTTTTTCAATTTTTGACTAAAAATTTTTTTCTCGAATTTTGTAAAGTGGTGTACATCGATGGAAAGGTCTTTTTATTGTCATTTTATAATTGAAAACCGCAACCATTTACGAGCCTTGGTTGCGGAGAAATCGGGTTTCGAAAGAAATCTGATTTTTAAACTTTTAAATGATGCCGGATCATAAGTTTTTTCAATTTTTGACTAAAAATTTTTTTCTCGAATTTTGTAAAATGGTGTACATCGATGAAAAGGTCTTTTTATTGTCATTTTATAATTGAAAACCGCAACCATTTACGAGGCTTGGTTGCGGAGAAATCGGGTTTCGAAAGAAATCTGATTTTTAAACTTTTAAATGATGCCGGCATCATAAGTTTTTTCAATTTTTGACTAAAAATTTTTTTCTCGAATTTTGTAAAGTGGTGTACATCGATGGAAAGGTCTTTTTATTGTCATTTTATAATAGAAAACCGCAACCATTTACGAGGCTTGGTTGCGGAGAAATCCGGTTTCGAAAGAAATCTGATTTTTAAACTTTTAAATGATACCGGCATTATAAGTTTTTTTCAATTTTTGACTAAAAATTTTTTTCTCGAATTTTGTAAAGTGGTGTACATCGATGGAAAGGTCTTTTTATTGTCATTTTATAATCGAAAACCGCAACCATTTACGAGGCTTGGTTGCGGAGAAATCCGGTTTCGAAAGAAATCTGATTTTTAAACTTTTAAATGATGCCGGCATCATAAGTTTTTTCAATTTTTGACTAAAAATTTTTTTCTCGAATTTTGTAAAATGGTGTACATCGATGAAAAGGTCTTTTTATTGTCATTTTATAATTGAAAACCGCAACCATTTACGAGCCTTGGTTGCGGAGAAATCGGGCTTCGAAAGAAATCTGATTTTTAAACTTTTAAATGATGCCGGCATCATAAATTTTTTCAATTTTTGACTAAAAATTTTTTCTCGAATTTTGTATAATGGTGTACATCGATGAAAAGGTCTTTTTATTGTCATTTTATAATTGAAAACCGCAACCATTTACGAGGCTTGGTTGCGGAGAAATCGGGTTTCGAAAGAAATCTAATTTTTAAACTTTTAAATGATGCCGGATCATAAGTTTTTTCAATTTTTGACTAAAAATTTTTTTCTCGAATTTTGTAAAGTGGTGTACATCGATGGAAAGGTCTTTTTATTGTCATTTTATAATTGAAAACCGCAACTATTTACGAGGCTTGGTTGCGGAGAAATCGGGTTTCGAAAGAAATCTGATTTTTAAACTTTTAAATGATGCCGGCATCATAAGTTTTTTCAATTTTTGACTAAAAATTTTGTTCTCGAATTTTGTAAAGTGGTGTACATCGATGGAAAGGTCTTTTTATTGTCATTTTATAATTGAAAATCGCAACCATTTACGAGGCTTGGTTGCGGAGAAATCGGGTTTCGAAAGAAATCTGATTTTTAAACTTTTAAATGATGCCGGCATCATAAATTTTTTCAATTTTTGACTAAAAATTTTTTCTCGAATTTTGTATAATGGTGTACATCGATGAAAAGGTCTTTTTATTGTCATTTTATAATTGAAAACCGCAACCATTTACGAGGCTTGGTTGCGGAGAAATCGGGTTTCGAAAGAAATCTAATTTTTAAACTTTTAAATGATGCCGGATCATAAGTTTTTTCAATTTTTGACTAAACATTTTTTTCTCGAATTTTGTAAAGTGGTGTACATCGATGGAAAGGTCTTTTTATTGTCATTTTATAATTGAAAACCGCAACCATTTACGAGGCTTGGTTGCGGAGAAATCGGGTTTCGAAAGAAATCTGATTTTTAAACTTTTAAATGATGCCGGCATCATAAGTTTTTTCAATTTTTGACTAAAAATTTTTGTCTCGAATTTTGTAAAATGGTGTACATCGATGAAAAGGTCTTTTTATTGTCATTTTATAATTGAAAACCGCAACCATTTACGAGCCTTGGTTGCGGAGAAATCGGGTTTCGAAAGAAATCTGATTTTTAAACTTTTAAATGATGCCGGCATCATAAGTTTTTTCAATTTTTGACTAAAAATTTTTTTCTCGAATTTTGTAAAGTGGTGTACATCGATGGAAAGGTCTTTTTATTGTCATTTTATAATTGAAAACCGCAACTATTTACGAGGCTTGGTTGCGGAGAAATCGGGTTTCGAAAGAAATCTGATTTTTAAACTTTTAAATGATGCCGGCATCATAAGTTTTTTCAATTTTTGACTAAAAATTTTTTTCTCGAATTTTGTAAAATGGTGTACATCGATGAAAAGGTCTTTTTATTGTCATTTTATAATTGAAAACCGCAACCATTTACGAGGCTTGGTTGCGGAGAAATCGGGTTTCGAAAGAAATCTGATTTTTAAACTTTTAAATGATGCCGGCATCATAAGTTTTTTCAATTTTTGACTAAACATTTTTTTCTCGAATTTTGTAAAGTGATGTACATCGATGGAAAGGTCTTTTTATTGTCATTTTATAATTGAAAACCGCAACTATTTACGAGGCTTGGTTGCGGAGAAATCGGGTTTCGAAAGAAATCTGATTTTTAAACTTTTAAATGATGCCGGCATCATAAGTTTTTTCAATTTTTGACTAAAAATTTTTTTCTCGAATTTCGTAAAATGGTGTACATCGATGAAAAGGTCTTTTTATTGTCATTTTATAATTGAAAACCGCAACCATTTACGAGGCTTGGTTGCGGAGAAATCGGGTTTCGAAAGAAATCTGATTTTTAAACTTTTAAATGATGCCGGCATCATAAGTTTTTTCAATTTTTGACTAAAAATTTTTTTCTCGAATTTTGTAAAGTGGTGTACATCGATGGAAAGTTCTTTTTATTGTCATTTTATAATTGAAAACCGCAACCATTTACGAGGCTTGGTTGCGGAGAAATCCGGTTTCGAAAGAAATCTGATTTTTAAACTTTTAAATGATGCCGGCATCATAAGTTTTTTCAATTTTTGACTAAAAATTTTTTCTCGAATATTGTAAAGTGGTGTACATCGATGGAAAGGTCTTTTTATTGTCATTTTATAATAGAAAACCGCAACCATTTACGAGGCTTGGTTGCGGAGAAATCCGGTTTCGAAAGAAATCTGATTTTTAAACTTTTAAATGATACCGGCATTATAAGTTTTTTTCAATTTTTGACTAAAAATTTTTTTCTCGAATTTTGTAAAGTGGTGTACATCGATGGAAAGGTCTTTTTATTGTCATTTTATAATTGAAAACCGCAACCATTTACGAGGCTTGGTTGCGGAGAAATCCGGTTTCGAAAGAAATCTGATTTTTAAACTTTTAAATGATGCCGGCATCATAAGTTTTTTCAATTTTTGACTAAAAATTTTTTTCTCGAATTTTGTAAAGTGGTGTACATCGATGAAAAGGTCTTTTTATTGTCATTTTATAATTGAAAACCGCAACCATTTACGAGGCTTGGTTGCGGAGAAATCCAGTTTCGAAAGAAATCTGATTTTTTAACTTTTAAATGATGCCGGCATCATAAGTTTTTTCAATTTTTGACTAAAAATTTTTTTCTCGAATTTTGTAAAGTGGTGTACATCGATGAAAAGGTCTTTTTATTGTCATTTTATAATTGAAAACCGCAACCATTTACGAGCCTTGGTTGCGGAGAAATCGGGTTTCGAAAGAAATCTGATTTTTAAACTTTTAAATGATGCCGGATCATAAGTTTTTTTCAATTTTTGACTAAAAATTTTTTTCTCGAATTTTGTAAAGTGGTGTACATCGATGGAAAGGTCTTTTTATTGTCATTTTATAATTGAAAACCGCAACTATTTACGAGGCTTGGTTGCGGAGAAATCGGGTTTCGAAAGAAATCTGATTTTTAAACTTTTAAATGATGCCGGCATCATAAGTTTTTTCAATTTTTGACTAAAAATTTTTTTCTCGAATTTTGTAAAGTGGTGTACATCGATGGAAAGGTCTTTTTATTGTCATTTTATAATTGAAAACCGCAACCATTTACGAGGCTTGGTTGCGGAGAAATCGGGTTTCGAAAGAAATCTGATTTTTAAACTTTTAAATGATGCCGGCATCATAAGTTTTTTCAATTTTTGACTAAAAATTTTTTTCTCGAATTTTGTAAAGTGGTGTACATCGATGGAAAGGTCTTTTTATTGTCATTTTATAATTGAAAACCGCAACCATTTACGAGGCTTGGTTGCGGAGAAATCGGGTTTCGAAAGAAATCTGATTTTAAAACTTTTAAATGATGCCGGCATCATAAGTTTTTTCAATTTTTGACTAAAAATTTTTTCTCGAATTTTGTAAAGTGGTGTACATCGATGGAAAGGTCTTTTTATTGTCATTTTATAATTGAAAACCGCAACCATTTACGAGGCTTGGTTGCCGAAAAATCCGGTTTCGAAAGAAATCTGATTTTTAAACTTTTAAATAAGGCATCATAAGTTTTTTTCAATTTTTGACTAAAAATTTTTTTCTCGAATTTTGTAAAATGGTGTACATCGATGGAAAGGTCTTTTTATTGTCATTTTATAATTGAAAACCGCAACCATTTACGAGGCTTGGTTGCGGAGAAATCCGGTTTCGAAAGAAATCTGATTTTTAAACTTTTAAATGATGCCGGCATCATAAGTTTTTTCAATTTTTGACTAAAAATTTTTTTCTCGAATTTTGTAAAGTGGTGTACATCGATGGAAAGGTCTTTTTATTGTCATTTTATAATTGAAAACCGCAACCATTTACGAGGCTTGGTTGCGGAGAAATCCGGTTTCGAAAGAAATCTGATTTTTAAACTTTTAAATGATGCCGGCATCATAAGTTTTTTCAATTTTTGACTAAAAATTTTTTTCTCGAATTTTGTAAAGTGGTGTACATCGATGGAAAGGTCTTTTTATTGTCATTTTATAATTGAAAACCGCAACCATTTACGAGGCTTGGTTGCGGAGAAATCCGGTTTCGAAAGAAATCTGATTTTTAAATTTTTAAATGATGCCGGCATCATAAGTTTTTTCAATTTTTGACTAAGAATTTTTTCTCGAATTTTGTAAAGTGGTGTACATCGATGGAAAGGTCTTTTTATTGTCATTTTATAATTGAAAACCGCAACCATTTACGAGGCTTGGTTGCGGAGAAATCCGGTTTCGAAAGAAATCTGATTTTTAAACTTTTAAATGATGCCGGCATCATAAGTTTTTTCAATTTTTGACTAAAAATTTTTTTCTCGAATTTTGTAAAGTGGTGTACATCGATGGAAAGGTCTTTTTATTGTCATTTTATAATTGAAAACCGCAACCATTTACGAGGCTTGGTTGCGGAGAAATCGGGTTTCGAAAGAAATCTGATTTTTAAACTTTTAAATGATGCCGGCATCATAAGTTTTTTCAATTTTTGACTAAAAATTTTTTTCTCGAATTTTGTAAAGTGGTGTACATCGATGGATAGGTCTTTTCATTGTCATTTTATAATAGAAAACCGCAACCATTTACGAGGCTTGGTTGCGGAGAAATCGGGTTTCGAAAGAAATCTGATTTTTAAACTTTTAAATGATGCCGGCATCATAAGTTTTTTCAATTTTTGACTAAAAATTTTTTTCTCGAATTTTGTAAAGTGGTGTACATCGATGGAAAGGTCTTTTCATTGTCATTTTATAATAGAAAACCGCAACCATTTACGAGGCTTGGTTGCGGAGAAATCGGGTTTCGAAAGAAATCTGATTTTTAAACTTTTAAATGATGCCGGCATCATAAGTTTTTTCAATTTTTGACTAAAAATTTTTTTCTCGAATTTTGTAAAATGGTGTACATCGATGGAAAGGTCTTTTTATTGTCATTTTATAATTGAAAACCGCAACCATTTACGAGGCTTGGTTGCGGAGAAATCCGGTTTCGAAAGAAATCTGATTTTTAAACTTTTAAATGATACCGGCATTATAAGTTTTTTTCAATTTTTGACTAAAAATTTTTTTCTCGAATTTTGTAAAGTGGTGTACATCGATGGAAAGGTCTTTTTATTGTCATTTTATAATTGAAAACCGCAACCATTTACGAGGCTTGGTTGCGGAGAAATCGGGTTTCGAAAGAAATCTGATTTTTAAACTTTTAAATGATGCCGGCATCATAAGTTTTTTCAATTTTTGACTAAAAATTTTTTTCTCGAATTTTGTAAAGTGGTGTACATCGATGGAAAGGTCTTTTTATTGTCATTTTATAATTGAAAACCGCAACCATTTAAATGATGCCGGCATCATAAGTTTTTTCAATTTTTGACTAAAAATTTTTTTCTCGAATTTTGTAAAGTGGTGTACATCGATGGAAAGGTCTTTTTATTGTCATTTTATAATTGAAAACCGCAACCATTTACGAGGCTTGGTTGCGGAGAAATCGGGTTTCGAAAGAAATCTGATTTTTAAACTTTTAAATGATGCCGGCATCATAAGTTTTTTCAATTTTTGACTAAAAATTTTTGTCTCGAATTTTGTAAAATGGTGTACATCGATGAAAAGGTCTTTTTATTGTCATTTTATAATTGAAAACCGCAACCATTTACGAGCCTTGGTTGCGGAGAAATCGGGTTTCGAAAGAAATCTGATTTTTAAACTTTTAAATGATGCCGGCATCATAAGTTTTTTCAATTTTTGACTAAAAATTTTTTTCTCGAATTTTGTAAAGTGATGTACATCGATGGAAAGGTCTTTTTATTGTCATTTTATAATTGAAAACCGCAACTATTTACGAGGCTTGGTTGCGGAGAAATCGGGTTTCGAAAGAAATCTGATTTTTAAACTTTTAAATGATGCCGGCATCATAAGTTTTTTCAATTTTTGACTAAAAATTTTTTTCTCGAATTTCGTAAAATGGTGTACATCGATGAAAAGGTCTTTTTATTGTCATTTTATAATTGAAAACCGCAACCATTTACGAGGCTTGGTTGCGGAGAAATCCGGTTTCGAAAGAAATCTGATTTTTAAACTTTTAAATGATGCCGGCATCATAAGTTTTTTCAATTTTTGACTAAAAATTTTTTCTCGAATTTTGTAAAGTGGTGTACATCGATGGAAAGGTCTTTTTATTGTCATTTTATAATTGAAAACCGCAACCATTTACGAGGCTTGGTTGCGGAGAAATCCGGTTTCGAAAGAAATCTGATTTTTAAACTTTTAAATGATACCGGCATTATAAGTTTTTTTCAATTTTTGACTAAAAATTTTTTTCTCGAATTTTGTAAAGTGGTGTACATCGATGGAAAGGTCTTTTTATTGTCATTTTATAATTGAAAACCGCAACCATTTACGAGGCTTGGTTGCGGAGAAATCGGGTTTCGAAAGAAATCTGATTTTTAAACTTTTAAATGATGCCGGCATCATAAGTTTTTTCAATTTTCGACAAAAAATTTTTTTCTCGAATTTTGTAAAGTGGTGTACATCGATGGAAAGGTCTTTTTATTGTCATTTTATAATTGAAAACCGCAACCATTTACGAGGCTTGGTTGCGGAGAAATCCGGTTTCGAAAGAAATCTGATTTTTTAACATTTAAATGATGCCGGCATCATAAGTTTTTTCAATTTTTGACTAAAAATTTTTTTCTCGAATTTTGTAAAGTGGTGTACATCGATGAAAAGGTCTTTTTATTGTCATTTTATAATTGAAAACCGCAACCATTTACGAGCCTTGGTTGCGGAGAAATCGGGTTTCGAAAGAAATCTGATTTTTAAACTTTTAAATGATACCGGCATTATAAGTTTTTTTCAATTTTTGACTAAAAATTTTTTTCTCGAATTTTGTAAAGTGGTGTACATCGATGGAAAGGTCTTTTTATTGTCATTTTATAATTGAAAACCGCAACTATTTACGAGGCTTGGTTGCGGAGAAATCGGGTTTCGAAAGAAATCTGATTTTTAAACTTTTATATGATGCCGGCATCATAAGTTTTTTCAATTTTTGACTAAAAATTTTTTTCTCGAATTTTGTAAAGTGGTGTACATCGATGAAAAGGTCTTTTTATTGTCATTTTATAATTGAAAACCGCAACCATTTACGAGGCTTGGTTGCGGAGAAATCGGGTTTCGAAAGAAATCTGATTTTTAAACTTTTAAATGATGCCGGCATCATAAGTTTTTTCAATTTTTGACTAAAAATTTTTTTCTCGAATTTTGTAAAGTGGTGTACATCGATGGAAAGGTCTTTTTATTGTCATTTTATAATTGAAAACCGCAACCATTTACGAGGCTTGGTTGCGGAGAAATCCGGTTTCGAAAGAAATCTGATTTTTAAACTTTTAAATGATGCCGGCATCATAAGTTTTTTCAATTTTTGACTAAAAATTTTTTTCTCGAATTTTGTAAAGTGGTGTACATCGATGAAAAGGTTTTTTTATTGTCATTTTATAATTGAAAACCGCAACCATTTACGAGCCTTGGTTGCGGAGAAATCGGGTTTCGAAAAAAATGTGATTTTTAAACTTTTAAATGATGCCGGCATCATAAGTTTTTTCAATTTTTGACTAAAAATTTTTTTCTCGAATTTTGTAAAGTGGTGTACATCGATGGAAAGGTCTTTTTATTGTCATTTTATAATTGAAAACCGCAACCATTTACGAGGCTTGGTTGCGGAGAAATCGGGTTTCGAAAGAAATCTGATTTTTAAACTTTTAAATGATGCCGGCATCATAAGTTTTTTCAATTTTTGACTAAAAATTTTTTTCTCGAATTTTGTAAAATGGTGTACATCGATGAAAAGGTCTTTTTATTGTCATTTTATAATTGAAAACCGCAACCATTTACGAGGCTTGGTTGCGGAGAAATCGGGTTTCGAAAGAAATCTGATTTTTAAACTTTTAAATGATGCCGGCATCATAAGTTTTTTCAATTTTTGACTAAAAATTTTTTTCTCGAATTTTGTAAAGTGGTGTACATCAATGGAAAGGTCTTTTTATTGTCATTTTATGATTGAAAACCGCAACCATTTACGAGGCTTGGTTGTGGAGAAATCGGGTTTCGAAAGAAATCTGATTTTTAAACTTTTAAATGATGCCGGCATCATAAGTTTTTTCAATTTTTGACTAAAAATTTGTTTCTCGAATTTTGTAAAATGGTGTACATCGATGAAAAGGTCTTTTTATTGTCATTTTATAATTGAAAACCGCAACCATTTACGAGCCTTGGTTGCGGAGAAATCGGGTTTCGAAAGAAATCTGATTTTTAAACTTTTAAATGATCCGGCATCATAAGTTTTTTCAATTTTTGACTAAAAATTTTTTTCTCGAATTTTGTAAAGTGGTGTACATCGATGGAAAGGTCTTTTTATTGTCATTTTATAATTGAAAACCGCAACTATTTACGAGGCTTGGTTGCGGAGAAATCGGGTTTCGAAAGAAATCTGATTTTTAAACTTTTAAATGATGCCGGCATCATAAGTTTTTTCAATTTTTGACTAAAAATTTTTTTCTCGAATTTTGTAAAGTGGTGTACATCGATGGAAAGGTCTTTTTATTGTCATTTTATAATTGAAAACCGCAGCCATTTACGAGGCTTGGTTGCGGAGAAATCCGGTTTCGAAAGAAATCTGATTTTTAAACTTTTAAATGATGCCGGCATCATAAGCTTTTTCAATTTTTGACTAAAATTTTTTTTCTCGAATTGTGTAAAGTGGTGTACATCGATGGAAAGGTCTTTTTATTGTCATTTTATAATTGAAAACCGCAACTATTTACGAGGCTTGGTTGCGGAGAAATCGGGTTTCGAAAGAAATCTGATTTTTAAACTTTTAAATGATGCCGGCATCATAAGTTTTTTCAATTTTTGACTAAAAATTTTTTTCTCGAATTTTGTAAAGTGGTGTACATCGATGGAAAGGTCTTTTTATTGTCATTTTATAATTGAAAACCGCAACCATTTACGAGGCTTGGTTGCGGAGAAATCGGGTTTCGAAAGAAATCTGATTTTTAAACTTTTAAATGATGCCGGCATCATAAGTTTTTTCAATTTTTGACTAAAAATTTTTTCTCGAATTTTGTAAAGTGGTGTACATCGATGAAAAGGTCTTTTTATTGTCATTTTATAATTGAAAACCGCAACCATTTACGAGCCTTGGTTGCGGAGAAATCGGGTTTCGAAAGAAATCTGATTTTTATATTTTTAAATGATGCCGGCATCATAAGCTTTTTCAATTTTTGACTAAAATTTTTTTTCTCGAATTGTGTAAAGTGGTGTACATCGATGGAAAGGTCTTTTTATTGTCATTTTATAATTGAAAACCGCAACTATTTACGAGGCTTGGTTGCGGAGAAATCGGGTTTCGAAAGAAATCTGATTTTTAAACTTTTAAATGATGCCGGCATCATAAGTTTTTTCAATTTTTGACTAAAAATTTTTTTCTCGAATTTTGTAAAGTGGTGTACATCGATGGAAAGGTCTTTTTATTGTCATTTTATAATTGAAAACCGCAACCATTTACGAGGCTTGGTTGCGGAGAAATCGGGTTTCGAAAGAAATCTGATTTTTAAACTTTTAAATGATGCCGGCATCATAAGTTTTTTCAATTTTTGACTAAAAATTTTTTTCTCGAATTTTGTAAAGTGGTGTACATCGATGAAAAGGTCTTTTTATTGTCATTTTATAATTGAAAACCGCAACCATTTACGAGCCTTGGTTGCGGAGAAATCGGGTTTCGAAAGAAATCTGATTTTTAAACTTTTAAATGATGCCGGCATCATAAGTTTTTTCAATTTTTGACTAAAAATTTTTTTCTCGAATTTTGTAAAGTGGTGTACATCGATGGAAAGGTCTTTTTATTGTCATTTTATAATTGAAAACCGCAACTATTTACGAGGCTTGGTTGCGGAGAAATCGGGTTTCGAAAGAAATCTGATTTTTAAACTTTTAAATGATGCCGGCATCATAAGTTTTTTCAATTTTTGACTAAAAATTTTTTTCTCGAATTTTGTAAAGTGGTGTACATCGATGGAAAGGTCTTTTTATTGTCATTTTATAATAGAAAACCGCAACCATTTACGAGGCTTGGTTGCGGAGAAATCCGGTTTCGAAAGAAATCTGATTTTTAAACTTTTAAATGATACCGGCATTATAAGTTTTTTTCAATTTTTGACTAAAAATTTTTTTCTCGAATTTTGTAAAGTGGTGTACATCGATGGAAAGGTCTTTTTATTGTCATTTTATAATTGAAAACCGCAACCATTTACGAGGCTTGGTTGCGGAGAAATCGGGTTTCGAAAGAAATCTGATTTTTAAACTTTTAAATGATGCCGGCATCATAAGTTTTTTCAATTTTTGACTAAAAATTTTTTTCTCGAATTTTGTAAAGTGGTGTACATCGATGGAAAGGTCTTTTTATTGTCATATTATAATTGAAAACCGCAACCATTTAAATGATGCCGGCATCATAAGTTTTTTCAATTTTTGACTAAAAATTTTTTTCTCGAATTTTGTAAAGTGGTGTACATCGATGGAAAGGTCTTTTTATTGTCATTTTATAATTGAAAACCGCAACCATTTACGAGGCTTGGTTGCGGAGAAATCGGGTTTCGAAAGAAATCTGATTTTTAAACTTTTAAATGATGCCGGCATCATAAGTTTTTTCAATTTTTGACAAAAAATTTTTGTCTCGAATTTTGTAAAATGGTGTACATCGATGAAAAGGTCTTTTTATTGTCATTTTATAATTGAAAACCGCAACCATTTACGAGCCTTGGTTGCGGAGAAATCGGGTTTCGAAAGAAATCTGATTTTTAAACTTTTAAATGATGCCGGCATCATAAGTTTTTTCAATTTTTGACTAAAAATTTTTTCTCGAATTTTGTAAAGTGGTGTACATCGATGGAAAGGTCTTTTTATTGTCATTTTATAATAGAAAACCGCAACCATTTACGAGGCTTGGTTGCGGAGAAATCCGGTTTCGAAAGAAATCTGATTTTTAAACTTTTAAATGATACCGGCATTATAAGTTTTTTTCAATTTTTGACTAAAAATTTTTTTCTCGAATTTTGTAAAGTGGTGTACATCGATGGAAAGGTCTTTTTATTGTCATTTTATAATTGAAAACCGCAACCATTTACGAGGCTTGGTTGCGGAGAAATCGGGTTTCGAAAGAAATCTGATTTTTAAACTTTTAAATGATGCCGGCATCATAAGTTTTTTCAATTTTCGACAAAAAATTTTTTTCTCGAATTTTGTAAAGTGGTGTACATCGATGGAAAGGTCTTTTTATTGTCATTTTATAATTGAAAACCGCAACCATTTACGAGGCTTGGTTGCGGAGAAATCCGGTTTCGAAAGAAATCTGATTTTTTAACTTTTAAATGATGCCGGCATCATAAGTTTTTTCAATTTTTGACTAAAAATTTTTTTCTCGAATTTTGTAAAGTGGTGTACATCGATGAAAAGGTCTTTTTATTGTCATTTTATAATTGAAAACCGCAACCATTTACGAGGCTTGGTTGCGGAGAAATCGGGTTTCGAAAGAAATCTGATTTTTAAACTTTTAAATGATGCCGGCATCATAAGTTTTTTCAATTTTTGACTAAAAATTTTTTTCTCGAATTTTGTAAAGTGGTGTACATCGATGGAAAGGTCTTTTTATTGTCATTTTATAATTGAAAACCGCAACTATTTACGAGGCTTGGTTGCGGAGAAATCGGGTTTCGAAAGAAATCTGATTTTTAAACTTTTAAATGATGCCGGCATCATAAGTTTTTTCAATTTTTGACTAAAAATTTTTTTCTCGAATTTTGTAAAGTGGTGTACATCGATGGAAAGGTCTTTTTATTGTCATTTTATAATTGAAAACCGCAGCCATTTACGAGGCTTGGTTGCGGAGAAATCCGGTTTCGAAAGAAATCTGATTTTTAAACTTTTAAATGATGCCGGCATCATAAGCTTTTTCAATTTTTGACTAAAATTTTTTTTCTCGAATTGTGTAAAGTGGTGTACATCGATGGAAAGGTCTTTTTATTGTCATTTTATAATTGAAAACCGCAACTATTTACGAGGCTTGGTTGCGGAGAAATCGGGTTTCGAAAGAAATCTGATTTTTAAACTTTTAAATGATGCCGGCATCATAAGTTTTTTCAATTTTTGACTAAAAATTTTTTTCTCGAATTTTGTAAAGTGGTGTACATCGATGGAAAGGTCTTTTTATTGTCATTTTATAATTGAAAACCGCAACCATTTACGAGGCTTGGTTGCGGAGAAATAGGGTTTCGAAAGAAATCTGATTTTTAAACTTTTAAATGATGCCGGCATCATAAGTTTTTTCAATTTTTGACTAAAAATTTTTTTCTCGAATTTTGTAAAGTGGTGTACATCGATGGAAAGGTCTTTTTATTGTCATTTTATAATTGAAAACCGCAACCATTTACGAGGCTTGGTTGCGGAGAAATCGGGTTTCGAAAGAAATCTGATTTTTAAACTTTTAAATGATGCCGGCATCATAAGTTTTTTCAATTTTTGACTAAAAATTTTTTCTCGAATTTTGTAAAGTGGTGTACATCGATGGAAAGGTCTTTTTATTGTCATTTTATAATTGAAAACCGCAACCATTTACGAGGCTTGGTTGCGGAGAAATCGGGTTTCGAAAGAAATCTGATTTTTAAACTTTTAAATGATGCCGGCATCATAAGTTTTTTCAATTTTTGACTAAAAATTTTTTCTCGAATTTTGTAAAGTGGTGTACATCGATGAAAAGGTCTTTTTATTGTCATTTTATAATTGAAAACCGCAACCATTTACGAGCCTTGGTTGCGGAGAAATCGGGTTTCGAAAGAAATCTGATTTTTATATTTTTAAATGATGCCGGCATCATAAGCTTTTTCAATTTTTGACTAAAATTTTTTTTCTCGAATTGTGTAAAGTGGTGTACATCGATGGAAAGGTCTTTTTATTGTCATTTTATAATTGAAAACCGCAACTATTTACGAGGCTTGGTTGCGGAGAAATCGGGTTTCGAAAGAAATCTGATTTTTAAACTTTTAAATGATGCCGGCATCATAAGTTTTTTCAATTTTTGACTAAAAATTTTTTTCTCGAATTTTGTAAAGTGGTGTACATCGATGGAAAGGTCTTTTTATTGTCATTTTATAATTGAAAACCGCAACCATTTACGAGGCTTGGTTGCGGAGAAATCGGGTTTCGAAAGAAATCTGATTTTTAAACTTTTAAATGATGCCGGCATCATAAGTTTTTTCAATTTTTGACTAAAAATTTTTTCTCGAATTTTGTAAAGTGGTGTACATCGATGAAAAGGTCTTTTTATTGTCATTTTATAATTGAAAACCGCAACCATTTACGAGCCTTGGTTGCGGAGAAATCGGGTTTCGAAAGAAATCTGATTTTTAAACTTTTAAATGATGCCGGCATCATAAGTTTTTTCAATTTTTGACTAAAAATTTTTTTCTCGAATTGTGTAAAGTGGTGTACATCGATGGAAAGGTCTTTTTATTGTCATTTTATAATTGAAAACCGCAACCATTTACGAGGCTTGGTTGCGGAGAAATCGGGTTTCGAAAGAAATCTGATTTTTAAACTTTTAAATGATGCAGGCATCATAAGTTTTTTCAATTTTTGACTAAAAATTTTTTTCTCGAATTGTGTAAAGTGGTGTACATCGATGGAAAGGTCTTTTTATTGTCATTTTATAATTGAAAACCGCAACCATTTACGAGGCTTGGTTGCGGAGAAATCGGGTTTCGAAAGAAATCTGATTTTTAAACTTTTAAATGATGCCGGCATCATAAGTTTTTTCAATTTTTGACTGAAAATTTTTTCTCGAATTTTGTAAAATGGTGTACATCGATGAAAAGGTCTTTTTATTGTCATTTTATAATTGAAAACCGCAACCATTTACGAGCCTTGGTTGCGGAGAAATCGGGTTTCGAAAGAAATCTGATTTTTAAACTTTTAAATGATGCCGGCATCATAAGTTTTTTCAATTTTTGACTAAAAATTTTTTTCTCGAATTTTGTAAAGTGGTGTACATCGATGGAAAGGTCTTTTTATTGTCATTTTATAATTGAAAACCGCAACCATTTACGAGGCTTGGTTGCGCAGAAATCGGGTTTCGAAAGAAATCTGATTTTTAAACTTTTAAATGATGCCGGCATCATAAGTTTTTTCAATTTTTGACTAAAAATTTTTTTCTCGAATTTTGTAAAGTGGTGTACATCGATGGAAAGGTCTTTTTATTGTCATTTTATAATTGAAAACCGCAACCATTTACGAGGCTTGGTTGCGGAGAAATCGGGTTTCGAAAGAAATCTGATTTTTAAACTTTTAAATGATGCCGGCATCATAAGTTTTTTCAATTTTTGACTAAAAATTTTTTTCGAATTTTGTAAAGTGGTGTACATCGATGGAAAGGTCTTTTTATTGTCATTTTATAATTGAAAACCGCAACCATTTACGAGGCTTGGTTGCAGAGAAATCGGGTTTCGAAAGAAATCATAAGTTTTTTCAATTTTTGACTAAAAATTTTTTTCTCGAATTTTGTAAAGTGGTGTACATCGATGGAAAGGTCTTTTCATTGTCATTTTATAATAGAAAACCGCAACCATTTACGAGGCTTGGTTGCGGAGAAATCGGGTTTCGAAAGAAATCTGATTTTTAAACTTTTAAATGATGCCGGCATCATAAGTTTTTTCAATTTTTGACTAAAAATTTTTTTCTCGAATTTTGTAAAATGGTGTACATCGATGGAAAGGTCTTTTTATTGTCATTTTATAATTGAAAACCGCAACCATTTACGAGGCTTGGTTGCGGAGAAATCGGGTTTCGAAAGAAATCTGATTTTTAAACTTTTAAATGATGCCGGCATCATAAGTTTTTTCAATTTTTGACTAAAAATTTTTTTCTCGAATTTTGTAAAGTGGTGTACATCGATGGAAAGGTCTTTTTATTGTCATTTTATAATTGAAAACCGCAACCATTTACGAGGCTTGGTTGCGCAGAAATCGGGTTTCGAAAGAAATCTGATTTTTAAACTTTTAAATGATGCCGGCATCATAAGTTTTTTCAATTTTTGACTAAAAATTTTTTTCTCGAATTTTGTAAAGTGGTGTACATCGATGGAAAGGTCTTTTCATTGTCATTTTATAATAGAAAACCGCAACCATTTACGAGGCTTGGTTGCGGAGAAATCGGGTTTCGAAAGAAATCTGATTTTTAAACTTTTAAATGATGCCGGCATCATAAGTTTTTTCAATTTTTGACTAAAAATTTTTTTCTCGAATTTTGTAAAATGGTGTACATCGATGGAAAGGTCTTTTTATTGTCATTTTATAATTGAAAACCGCAACCATTTACGAGCCTTGGTTGCGGAGAAATCGGGTTTCGAAAGAAATCTGATTTTTAAACTTTTAAATGATGCAGGCATCATAAGTTTTTTCAATTTTTGACTAAAAATTTTTTTCTCGAATTGTGTAAAGTGGTGTACATCGATGGAAAGGTCTTTTTATTGTCATTTTATAATTGAAAACCGCAACCATTTACGAGGCTTGGTTGCGGAGAAATCGGGTTTCGAAAGAAATCTGATTTTTAAACTTTTAAATGATGCCGGCATCATAAGTTTTTTCAATTTTTGACTGAAAATTTTTTCTCGAATTTTGTAAAATGGTGTACATCGATGAAAAGGTCTTTTTATTGTCATTTTATAATTGAAAACCGCAACCATTTACGAGCCTTGGTTGCGGAGAAATCGGGTTTCGAAAGAAATCTGATTTTTAAACTTTTAAATGATGCCGGCATCATAAGTTTTTTCAATTTTTGACTAAAAATTTTTTTCTCGAATTTTGTAAAGTGGTGTACATCGATGGAAAGGTCTTTTTATTGTCATTTTATAATTGAAAACCGCAACCATTTACGAGGCTTGGTTGCGCAGAAATCGGGTTTCGAAAGAAATCTGATTTTTAAACTTTTAAATGATGCCGGCATCATAAGTTTTTTCAATTTTTGACTAAAAATTTTTTTCTCGAATTTTGTAAAGTGGTGTACATCGATGGAAAGGTCTTTTTATTGTCATTTTATAATTGAAAACCGCAACCATTTACGAGGCTTGGTTGCGGAGAAATCGGGTTTCGAAAGAAATCTGATTTTTTAAACTTTTAAATGATGCCGGCATCATAAGTTTTTTCAATTTTTGACTAAAAATTTGTTTCTCGAATTTTGTAAAGTGGTGTACATCGATGGAAAGGTCTTTTTATTGTCATTTTATAATTGAAAACCGCAACCATTTACGAGGCTTGGTTGCGGAGAAATCGGGTTTCGAAAGAAATCTGATTTTTTAAACTTTTAAATGATGCCGGCATCATAAGTTTTTTCAATTTTTGACTAAAAATTTTTTTCTCGAATTTTTTAAAGTGGTGTACATCGATGGAAAGGTCTTTTTATTGTCATTTTATAATAGAAAACCGCAACCATTTACGAGGCTTGGTTGCGGAGAAATCGGGTTTCGAAAGAAATCTGATTTTTAAACTTTTAAATGATGCCGGCATCATAAGTTTTTTCAATTTTTGACTAAAAATTTTTTCTCGAATTTTGTAAAGTGGTGTACATCGATGGAAAGGTCTTTTTATTGTCATTTTATAATAGAAAACCGCAACCATTTACGAGGCTTGGTTGCAGAGAAATCGGGTTTCGAAAGAAATCATAAGTTTTTTCAATTTTTGACTAAAAATTTTTTTCTCGAATTTTGTAAAGTGGTGTACATCGATGGAAAGGTCTTTTCATTGTCATTTTATAATAGAAAACCGCAACCATTTACGAGGCTTGGTTGCGGAGAAATCGGGTTTCGAAAGAAATCTGATTTTTAAACTTTTAAATGATGCCGGCATCATAAGTTTTTTCAATTTTTGACTAAAAATTTTTTTCTCGAATTTTGTAAATTGGTGTACATCGATGGAAAGGTCTTTTTATTGTCATTTTATAATTGAAAACCGCAACCATTTACGAGGCTTGGTTGCGGAGAAATCGGGTTTCGAAAGAAATCTGATTTTTAAACTTTTAAATGATGCCGGCATCATAAGTTTTTTCAATTTTTGACTAAAAATTTTTTTCTCGAATTTTGTAAAGTGGTGTACATCGATGGATAGGTCTTTTCATTGTCATTTTATAATAGAAAACCGCAACCATTTACGAGGCTTGGTTGCGGAGAAATCGGGTTTCGAAAGAAATCTGATTTTTAAACTTTTAAATGATGCCGGCATCATAAGTTTTTTCAATTTTTGACTAAAAATTTTTTTCTCGAATTTTGTAAAATGGTGTACATCGATGGAAAGGTCTTTTTATTGTCATTTTATAATTGAAAACCGCAACCATTTACGAGGCTTGGTTGCGGAGAAATCGGGTTTCGAAAGAAATCTGATTTTTAAACTTTTAAATGATGCCGGCATCATAAGTTTTTTCAATTTTTGACTAAAAATTTTTTTCTCGAATTTTGTAAAGTGGTGTACATCAATTGAAAGGTCTTTTATTGTCATTTTATAATAGAAAACCTCAACCATTTACGAGGCTTGGTTGCGGAGAAATCGGGTTTCGAAAGAAATCTGATTTTTAAACTTTTAAATGATGCCGGCATCATAAGTTTTTTCAATTTTTGACTAAAAATTTTTTTCTCGAATTTTGTAAAATGGTGTACATCGATGGAAAGGTCTTTTTATAATTGAAAACCGCAACCATTTACGAGGCTTGGTTGCGGAGAAATCCGGTTTCGAAAGAAATCTGATTTTTAAACTTTTAAATGATGCCGGCATCATAAGTTTTTTCAATTTTTGACTAAAAATTTTTTTCTCGAATTTTGTAAAGTGGTGTACATCGATGGAAAGGTCTTTTTATTGTCATTTTATAATTGAAAACCGCAACCATTTACGAGGCTTGGTTGCGGAGAAATCCGGTTTCGAAAGAAATCTGATTTTTAAACTTTTAAATGATGCCGGCATCATAAGTTTTTTCAATTTTTGACTAAAAATTTTTTTCTCGAATTTTGTAAAGTGGTGTACATCGATGGAAAGGTCTTTTTATTGTCATTTTATAATTGAAAACCGCAACCATTTACGAGGCTTGGTTGCGGAGAAATCGGGTTTCGAAAGAAATCTGATTTTTAAACTTTTAAATGATGCCGGCATCATAAGTTTTTTCAATTTTTGACTAAAAATTTTTTTCTCGAATTTTGTAGAGTGGTGTACATCGATGGAAAGGTCTTTTTATTGTCATTTTATAATTGAAAACCGCAACCATTTACGAGGCTTGGTTGCGGAGAAATCCGGTTTCGAAAGAAATCTGATTTTTTAACATTTAAATGATGCCGGCATCATAAGTTTTTTCAATTTTTGACTAAAAATTTTTTTCTCGAATTTTGTAAAGTGGTGTACATCATTTGAAAGGTCTTTTATTGTCATTTTATAATAGAAAACCTCAACCATTTACGAGGCTTGGTTGCGGAGAAATCGGGTTTCGAAAGAAATCTGATTTTTAAACTTTTAAATGATGCCGGCATCATAAGTTTTTTCAATTTTTGACTAAAATTTTTTTCTCGAATTTTGTAAAGTGGTGTACATCGATGGAAAGGTCTTTTTATTGTCATTTTATAATTGAAAACCGCAACCATTTACGAGGCTTGGTTGCGGAGAAATCCGGTTTCGAAAGAAATCTGATTTTTAAACTTTTAAATGATGCCGGCATCATAAGTTTTTTCAATTTTTGACTAAAAATTTTTTTCTCGAATTTTGTAAAGTGGTGCACATCGATGGAAAGGTCTTTTCATTGTCATTTTATAATAGAAAACCGCAACCATTTACGAGGCTTGGTTGCGGAGAAATCGGGTTTCGAAAGAAATCTGATTTTTAAACTTTTAAATGATGCCGGCATCATAAGTTTTTTCAATTTTTGACTAAAAATTTTTTTCTCGAATTTTGTAAAGTGGTGTACATCGATGGAAAGGTCTTTTTATTGTCATTTTATAATAGAAAACCGCAACCATTTACGAGGCTTGGTTGCGGAGAAATCGGGTTTCGAAAGAAATCTGATTTTTAAACTTTTAAATGATGCCGGCATCATAAGTTTTTTCAATTTTTGACTAAAAATTTTTTTCTCGAATTTTGTAAAGTGGTGTACATCGATGGAAAGGTCTTTTTATTGTCATTTTATAATTGAAAACCGCAACCATTTACGAGGCTTGGTTGCGGAGAAATCGGGTTTCGAAAGAAATCTGATTTTTAAACTTTTAAATGATGCCGGCATCATAAGTTTTTTCAATTTTTGACTAAAAATTTTTTTCTCGAATTTTGTAAAGTGGTGTACATCGATGGAAAGGTCTTTTTATTGTCATTTTATAATTGAAAACCGCAACCATTTACGAGGCTTGGTTGCGGAGAAATCCGGTTTCGAAAGAAATCTGATTTTTAAACTTTTAAATGATGCCGGCATCATAAGTTTTTTCAATTTTTGACTAAAATTTTTTTTCTCGAATTTTGTAAAGTGGTGTACATCGATGGAAAGGTCTTTTTATTGTCATTTTATAATTGAAAACCGCAACCATTTACGAGGCTTGGTTGAGGAGAAATCGGGTTTCGAAAGAAATCTGATTTTTAAACTTTTAAATGATGCGGCATCATAAGTTTTTTCAATTTTTGACTAAAAATTTTTTTCTCGAATTTTGTAAAGTGGTGTATATCGATGGAAAGGTCTTTTTATTGTCATTTTATAATTGAAAACCGCAACCATTTACGAGGCTTGGTTGCGGAGAAATCCGGTTTCGAAAGAAATCTGATTTTTAAACTTTTAAATGATGCCAGCATCATAAGTTTTTTCAATTTTTGACTAAAAATTTTTTTCTCGAATTTTGTAAAGTGGTGTACATCGATGGAAAGGTCTTTTCATTGTCATTTTATAATAGAAAACCGCAACCATTTACGAGGCTTGGTTGCGGAGAAATCGGGTTTCGAAAGAAATCTGATTTTTAAACTTTTAAATGATGCCGGCATCATAAGTTTTTTCAATTTTTGACTAAAAATTTTTTTCTTGAATTTTGTAAAGTGGTGTACATCGATGGAAAGGTCTTTTTATTGTCATTTTATAATTGAAAACCGCAACCATTTACGAGGCTTGGTTGCGGAGAAATCCGGTTTCGAAAGAAATCTGATTTTTAAACTTTTAAGTGATGCCGGCATCATAAGTTTTTTCAATTTTTGACTAAAAATTTTTTTCTCGAATTTTGTAAAGTGGTGTACATCAATGGAAAGGTCTTTTATTGTCATTTTATAATAGAAAACCGCAACCATTTACGAGGCTTGGTTGCGGAGAAATCGGGTTTCGAAAGAAATCTGATTTTTAAACTTTTAAATGATGCCGGCATCATAAGTTTTTTCAATTTTTGACTAAAAATTTTTTTCTCGAATTTTGTAAAGTGGTGTACATCGATGGAAAGGTCTGTTTATTGTCATTTTATAATTGAAAACCGCAACCATTTACGAGGCTTGGTTGCGGAGAAATCGGGTTTCGAAAGAAATCTGATTTTTAAACTTTTAAATGATGCCGGCATCATAAGTTTTTTCAATTTTTGACTAAAAATTTTTTTCTCGAATTTTGTAAAGTGGTGTACATCGATGGAAAGGTCTTTTTATTGTCATTTTATAATTGAAAACCGCAACCATTTACGAGGCTTGGTTGCGGAGAAATCGGGTTTCGAAAGAAATCTGATTTTTAAACTTTTAAATGATGCCGGCATCATAAGTTTTTTCAATTTTTGACTAAAAATTTTTTTCTCGAATTTTGTAAAGTGGTGTACATCGATGGAAAGGTCTGTTTATTGTCATTTTATAATTGAAAACCGCAACCATTTACGAGGCTTGGTTGCGGAGAAATCGGGTTTCGAAAGAAATCTGATTTTTAAACTTTTAAATGATGCCGGCATCATAAGTTTTTTCAATTTTTGACTAAAAATTTTTTTCTCGAATTTTGTAAAGTGGTGTACATCGATGGAAAGGTCTGTTTATTGTCATTTTATAATTGAAAACCGCAACCATTTACGAGGCTTGGTTGCGGAGAAATCCGGTTTCGAAAGAAATCTGATTTTTAAACTTTTAAATGATGCCGGCATCATAAGTTTTTTCAATTTTTGACTAAAAATTTTTTTCTCGAATTTTGTAAAGTGGTGTACATCGATGGAAAGGTCTTTTTATTGTCATTTTATAATTGAAAACCGCAACCATTTACGAGGCTTGGTTGCGGAGAAATCGGGTTTCGAAAGAAATCTGATTTTTAAACTTTTAAATGATGCCGGCATCATAAGTTTTTTCAATTTTTGACTAAAATTTTTTTTCTCGAATTTTGTAAAGTGGTGTACATCGATGGAAAGGTCTTTTTATTGTCATTTTATAATAGAAAACCGCAACCATTTTGGTTGCGGAGAAATCGGGTTTCGAAAGAAATCTGATTTTTAAACTTTTAAATGATGCCGGCATCATAACTTTTTTCAATTTTTGACTAAAAATTTTTTTCTCGAATTTTGTAAAGTGGTGTACATCGATGGAAAGGTCTTTTTATTGTCATTTTATAATTGAAAACCGCAACCATTTACGAGGCTTGGTTGCGGAGAAATCCGGTTTCGAAAGAAATCTGATTTTTAAACTTTTAAATGATGCCGGCATCATAAGTTTTTTCAATTTTTGACTAAAAATTTTTTTCTCGAATTTTGTAAAGTGGTGTACATCGATGGAAAGGTCTTTTTATTGTCATTTTATAATTGAAAACCGCAACCATTTACGAGGCTTGGTTGCGGAGAAATCCGGTTTCGAAAGAAATCTGATTTTTAAACTTTTAAATGATGCCGGCATCATAAGTTTTTTCAATTTTTGACTAAAAATTTTTTTCTCGAATTTTGTAAAGTGGTGTACATCGATGGAAAGGTCTTTTTATTGTCATTTTATAATTGAAAACCGCAACCATTTACGAGGCTTGGTTGCGGAGAAATCCGGTTTCGAAAGAAATCTGATTTTTAAACTTTTAAATGATGCCGGCATCATAAGTTTTTTCAATTTTTGACTAAAAATTTTTTTCTCGAATTTTGTAAAGTGGTGTACATCGATGGAAAGGTCTTTTTATTGTCATTTTATAATTGAAAACCGCAACCATTTACGAGGCTTGGTTGCGGAGAAATCCGGTTTCGAAAGAAATCTGATTTTTAAACTTTTAAATGATGCCGGCATCATAAGTTTTTTCAATTTTTGACTAAAAATTTTTTTCTCGAATTTTGTAAAGTGGTGTACATCGATGGAAAGGTCTTTTTATTGTCATTTTATAATTGAAAACCGCAACCATTTACGAGGCTTGGTTGAGGAGAAATCGGGTTTCGAAAGAAATCTGATTTTTAAACTTTTAAATGATGCGGCATCATAAGTTTTTTCAATTTTTGACTAAAAATTTTTTTCTCGAATTTTGTAAAGTGGTGTATATCGATGGAAAGGTCTTTTTATTGTCATTTTATAATTGAAAACCGCAACCATTTACGAGGCTTGGTTGCGGAGAAATCCGGTTTCGAAAGAAATCTGATTTTTAAACTTTTAAATGATGCCAGCATCATAAGTTTTTTCAATTTTTGACTAAAAATTTTTTTCTCGAATTTTGTAAAGTGGTGTACATCGATGGAAAGGTCTTTTCATTGTCATTTTATAATAGAAAACCGCAACCATTTACGAGGCTTGGTTGCGGAGAAATCCGGTTTCGAAAGAAATCTGATTTTTTAACTTTTAAATGATGCCGGCATCATAAGTTTTTTCAATTTTTGACTAAAATTTTTTTTCTCGAATTTTGTAAAGTGGTGTACATCGATGGAAAGGTCTTTTTATTGTCATTTTATAATTGAAAACCGCAACCATTTACGAGGCTTGGTTGAGGAGAAATCGGGTTTCGAAAGAAATCTGATTTTTAAACTTTTAAATGATGCGGCATCATAAGTTTTTTCAATTTTTGACTAAAAATTTTTTTCTCGAATTTTGTAAAGTGGTGTATATCGATGGAAAGGTCTTTTTATTGTCATTTTATAATTGAAAACCGCAACCATTTACGAGGCTTGGTTGCGGAGAAATCCGGTTTCGAAAGAAATCTGATTTTTAAACTTTTAAATGATGCCAGCATCATAAGTTTTTTCAATTTTTGACTAAAAATTTTTTTCTCGAATTTTGTAAAGTGGTGTACATCGATGGAAAGGTCTTTTCATTGTCATTTTATAATAGAAAACCGCAACCATTTACGAGGCTTGGTTGCGGAGAAATCGGGTTTCGAAAGAAATCTGATTTTTAAACTTTTAAATGATGCCGGCATCATAAGTTTTTTCAATTTTTGACTAAAAATTTTTTTCTTGAATTTTGTAAAGTGGTGTACATCGATGGAAAGGTCTTTTTATTGTCATTTTATAATTGAAAACCGCAACCATTTACGAGGCTTGGTTGCGGAGAAATCCGGTTTCGAAAGAAATCTGATTTTTAAACTTTTAAGTGATGCCGGCATCATAAGTTTTTTCAATTTTTGACTAAAAATTTTTTTCTCGAATTTTGTAAAGTGGTGTACATCAATGGAAAGGTCTTTTATTGTCATTTTATAATAGAAAACCGCAACCATTTACGAGGCTTGGTTGCGGAGAAATCGGGTTTCGAAAGAAATCTGATTTTTAAACTTTTAAATGATGCCGGCATCATAAGTTTTTTCAATTTTTGACTAAAAATTTTTTTCTCGAATTTTGTAAAGTGGTGTACATCGATGGAAAGGTCTGTTTATTGTCATTTTATAATTGAAAACCGCAACCATTTACGAGGCTTGGTTGCGGAGAAATCGGGTTTCGAAAGAAATCTGATTTTTAAACTTTTAAATGATGCCGGCATCATAAGTTTTTTCAATTTTTGACTAAAAATTTTTTTCTCGAATTTTGTAAAGTGGTGTACATCGATGGAAAGGTCTTTTTATTGTCATTTTATAATAGAAAACCGCAACCATTTACGAGGCTTGGTTGCGGAGAAATCGGGTTTCGAAAGAAATCTGATTTTTAAACTTTTAAATGATGCCGGCATCATAAGTTTTTTCAATTTTTGACCAAAATTTTTTTTCTCGAATTTTGTAAAGTAGTGTACATCGATGGAAAGGTCTTTTTATTGTCATTTTATAATAGAAAACCGCAACCATTTACGAGGCTTGGTTGCGGAGAAATCGGGTTTCGAAAGAAATCTGATTTTTAAACTTTTAAATGATGCCGGCATCATAAGTTTTTTCAATTTTTGACTAAAAATTTTTTTCTCGAATTTTGTAAAGTGGTGTACATCAATGGAAAGGTCTTTTATTGTCATTTTATAATAGAAAACCGCAACCATTTACGAGGCTTGGTTGCGGAGAAATCGGGTTTCGAAAGAAATCTGATTTTTAAACTTTTAAATGATGCCGGCATCATAAGTTTTTTCAATTTTTGACTAAAAATTTTTTTCTCGAATTTTGTAAAGTGGTGTACATCGATGGAAAGGTCTGTTTATTGTCATTTTATAATTGAAAACCGCAACCATTTACGAGGCTTGGTTGCGGAGAAATCCGGTTTCGAAAGAAATCTGATTTTTAAACTTTTAAATGATGCCGGCATCATAAGTTTTTTCAATTTTTGACTAAAAATTTTTTTCTCGAATTTTGTAAAGTGGTGTACATCGATGGAAAGGTCTTTTTATTGTCATTTTATAATTGAAAACCGCAACCATTTACGAGGCTTGGTTGCGGAGAAATCGGGTTTCGAAAGAAATCTGATTTTTAAACTTTTAAATGATGCCGGCATCATAAGTTTTTTCAATTTTTGACTAAAAATTTTTTTCTCGAATTTTGTAAAGTGGTGTACATCGATGGAAAGGTCTGTTTATTGTCATTTTATAATTGAAAACCGCAACCATTTACGAGGCTTGGTTGCGGAGAAATCCGGTTTCGAAAGAAATCTGATTTTTAAACTTTTAAATGATGCCGGCATCATAAGTTTTTTCAATTTTTGACTAAAAATTTTTTTCTCGAATTTTGTAAAGTGGTGTACATCGATGGAAAGGTCTTTTTATTGTCATTTTATAATTGAAAACCGCAACCATTTACGAGGCTTGGTTGCGGAGAAATCGGGTTTCGAAAGAAATCTGATTTTTAAACTTTTAAATGATGCCGGCATCATAAGTTTTTTCAATTTTTGACTAAAATTTTTTTTCTCGAATTTTGTAAAGTGGTGTACATCGATGGAAAGGTCTTTTTATTGTCATTTTATAATAGAAAACCGCAACCATTTACGAGGCTTGGTTGCGGAGAAATCGGGTTTCGAAAGAAATCTGATTTTTAAACTTTTAAATGATGCCGGCATCATAAGTTTTTTCAATTTTTGACTAAAAATTTTTTTCTCGAATTTTGTAAAGTGGTGTACATCGATGGAAAGGTCTTTTTATTGTCATTTTATAATTGAAAACCGCAACCATTTTGGTTGCGGAGAAATCGGGTTTCGAAAGAAATCTGATTTTTAAACTTTTAAATGATGCCGGCATCATAACTTTTTTCAATTTTTGACTAAAAATTTTTTTCTCGAATTTTGTAAAGTGGTGTACATCGATGGAAAGGTCTTTTTATTGTCATTTTATAATTGAAAACCGCAACCATTTACGAGGCTTGGTTGCGGAGAAATCCGGTTTCGAAAGAAATCTGATTTTTAAACTTTTAAATGATGCCGGCATCATAAGTTTTTTCAATTTTTGACTAAAAATTTTTTTCTCGAATTTTGTAAAGTGGTGTACATCAATTGAAAGGTCTTTTATTGTCATTTTATAATAGAAAACCTCAACCATTTACGAGGCTTGGTTGCGGAGAAATCGGGTTTCGAAAGAAATCTGATTTTTAAACTTTTAAATGATGCCGGCATCATAACTTTTTTCAATTTTTGACTAAAAATTTTTTTCTCGAATTTTGTAAAGTGGTGTACATCGATGGAAAGGTCTTTTTATTGTCATTTTATAATTGAAAACCGCAACCATTTACGAGGCTTGGTTGCGGAGAAATCCGGTTTCGAAAGAAATCTGATTTTTAAACTTTTAAATGATGCCGGCATCATAAGTTTTTTCAATTTTTGACTAAAAATTTTTTTCTCGAATTTTGTAAAGTGGTGTACATCGATGGAAAGGTCTTTTTATTGTCATTTTATAATTGAAAACCGCAACCATTTACGAGGCTTGGTTGCGGAGAAATCCGGTTTCGAAAGAAATCTGATTTTTAAACTTTTAAATGATGCCGGCATCATAAGTTTTTTCAATTTTTGACTAAAAATTTTTTTCTCGAATTTTGTAAAGTGGTGTACATCGATGGAAAGGTCTTTTTATTGTCATTTTATAATTGAAAACCGCAACCATTTACGAGGCTTGGTTGCGGAGAAATCCGGTTTCGAAAGAAATCTGATTTTTAAACTTTTAAATGATGCCGGCATCATAAGTTTTTTCAATTTTTGACTAAAAATTTTTTTCTCGAATTTTGTAAAGTGGTGTACATCGATGGAAAGGTCTTTTTATTGTCATTTTATAATTGAAAACCGCAACCATTTACGAGGCTTGGTTGCGGAGAAATCCGGTTTCCAAAGAAATCTGATTTTTAAACTTTTAAATGATGCCGGCATCATAAGTTTTTTTCAATTTTTGACTAAAAATTTTTTTCTCGAATTTTGTAAAGTACATCGATGGAAAGGTCTTTTTATTGTCATTTTATAATTGAAAACCGCAACCATTTACGAGGCTTGGTTGCGGAGAAATCCGGTTTCGAAAGAAATCTGATTTTTAAACTTTTAAATGATGCCGGCATCATAAATTTTTTCAATTTTTGACTAAAAATTTTTTTCTCGAATTTTGTAAAGTGGTGTACATCGATGGAAAGGTCTTTTTATTGTCATTTTATAATTGAAAACCGCAACCATTTACGAGGCTTGGTTGCGGAGAAATCCGGTTTCGAAAGAAATCTGATTTTTAAACTTTTAAATGATGCCGGCATCATAAGTTTTTTCAATTTTTGACTAAAAATTTTTTTCTCGAATTTTGTAAAGTGGTGTACATTGATGGAAAGGTCTTTTTATTGTCGTTTTATAATTGAAAACCGCAACCATTTACGAGGCTTGGTTGCGGAGAAATCCGGTTTCGAAAGAAATCTGATTTTTAAACTTTTAAATGATGCCGGCATCATAAGTTTTTTCAATTTTTGACTAAAAATTTTTTTCTCGAATTTTGTAAAGTGGTGTACATCGATGGAAAGGTCTTTTTATTGTCATTTTATAATTGAAAACCGCAACCATTTACGAGGCTTGGTTGCGGAGAAATCCGGTTTCGAAAGAAATCTGATTTTTAAACTTTTAAATGATGCCGGCATCATAAGTTTTTTCAATTTTTGACTAAAAATTTTTTTCTCGAATTTTGTAAAGTGGTGTACATCGATGGGAAGGTCTTTTTATTGTCATTTTATAATTGAAAACCGCAACCATTTACGAGGCTTGGTTGCGGAGAAATCCGGTTTCGAAAGAAATCTGATTTTTAAACTTTTAAATGATGCCGGCATCATAAGTTTTTTCAATTTTTGACTAAAAATTTTTTTCTCGAATTTTGTAAAGTGGTGTACATCGATGGAAAGGTCTTTTTATTGTCATTTTATAATTGAAAACCGCAACCATTTACGAGGCTTGGTTGCGGAGAAATCCGGTTTCGAAAGAAATCTGATTTTTAAACTTTTAAATGATGCCGGCATCATAAGTTTTTTCAATTTTTGACTAAAAAGTTTTTTCTCGAATTTTGTAAAGTGGTGTACATCGATGGAAAGGTCTTTTTATTGTCATTTTATAATTGAAAACCGCAACCATTTACAAGGCTTGGTTGCGGAGAAATCCGGTTTCGAAAGAAATCTGATTTTTAAACTTTTAAATGATGCCGGCATCATAACTTTTTTCAATTTTTGACTAAAAATTTTTTTCTCGAATTTTGTAAAGTGGTGTACATCGATGGAAAGGTCTTTTTATTGTCATTTTATAATTGAAAACCGCAACCATTTACGAGGCTTGGTTGCGGAGAAATCCGGTTTCGAAAGAAATCTGATTTTTAAACTTTTAAATGATGCCGGCATCATAAGTTTTTTCAATTTTTGACTAAAAATTTTTTTCTCGAATTTTGTAAAGTGGTGTACATCGATGGAAAGGTCTTTTTATTGTCATTTTATAATTGAAAACCGCAACCATTTACGAGGCTTGGTTGCGGAGAAATCCGGTTTCGAAAGAAATCTGATTTTTAAACTTTTAAATGATGCCGGCATCATAAGTTTTTTCAATTTTTGACTAAAAATTTTTTTCTCGAATTTTGTAAAGTGGTGTACATCGATGGAAAGGTCTTTTTATTGTCATTTTATAATTGAAAACCGCAACCATTTACGAGGCTTGGTTGCGGAGAAATCCGGTTTCGAAAGAAATCTGATTTTTAAACTTTTAAATGATGCCGGCATCATAAGTTTTTTCAATTTTTGACTAAAAATTTTTTTCTCGAGTTTTGTAAAGTGGTGTACATCGATGGAAAGGTCTTTTTATTGTCATTTTATAATTGAAAACCGCAACCATGTACGAGGCTTGGTTGCGGAGAAATCCGGTTTCGAAAGAAATCTGATTTTTAAACTTTTAAATGATGCCGGCATCATAAGTTTTTTTCAATTTTTGACTAAAAATTTTTTTCTCGAATTTTGTAAAGTACATCGATGGAAAGGTCTTTTTATTGTCATTTTATAATTGAAAACCGCAACCATTTACGAGGCTTGGTTGCGGAGAAATCCGGTTTCGAAAGAAATCTGATTTTTAAACTTTTAAATGATGCCGGCATCATAAATTTTTTCAATTTTTGACTAAAAATTTTTTTCTCGAATTTTGTAAAGTGGTGTACATCGATGGAAAGGTCTTTTTATTGTCATTTTATAATTGAAAACCGCAACCATTTACGAGGCTTGGTTGCGGAGAAATCCGGTTTCGAAAGAAATCTGATTTTTAAACTTTTAAATGATGCCGGCATCATAAGTTTTTTCAATTTTTGACTAAAAATTTTTTTCTCGAATTTTTTAAAGTGGTGTACATTGATGGAAAGGTCTTTTTATTGTCGTTTTATAATTGAAAACCGCAACCATTTACGAGGCTTGGTTGCGGAGAAATCCGGTTTCGAAAGAAATCTGATTTTTAAACTTTTAAATGATGCCGGCATCATAAGTTTTTTCAATTTTTGACTAAAAATTTTTTTCTCGAATTTTGTAAAGTGGTGTACATCGATGGAAAGGTCTTTTTATTGTCATTTTATAATTGAAAACCGCAACCATTTACGAGGCTTGGTTGCGGAGAAATCCGGTTTCGAAAGAAATCTGATTTTTAAACTTTTAAATGATGCCGGCATCATAAGTTTTTTCAATTTTTGACTAAAAAGTTTTTTCTCGAATTTTGTAAAGTGGTGTACATCGATGGAAAGGTCTTTTTATTGTCATTTTATAATTGAAAACCGCAACCATTTACAAGGCTTGGTTGCGGAGAAATCCGGTTTCGAAAGAAATCTGATTTTTAAACTTTTAAATGATGCCGGCATCATAACTTTTTTCAATTTTTGACTAAAAATTTTTTTCTCGAATTTTGTAAAGTGGTGTACATCGATGGAAAGGTCTTTTTATTGTCATTTTATAATTGAAAACCGCAACCATTTACGAGGCTTGGTTGCGGAGAAATCCGGTTTCGAAAGAAATCTGATTTTTAAACTTTTAAATGATGCCGGCATCATAAGTTTTTTCAATTTTTGACTAAAAATTTTTTTCTCGAATTTTGTAAAGTGGTGTACATCGATGGAAAGGTCTTTTTATTGTCATTTTATAATTGAAAACCGCAACCATTTACGAGGCTTGGTTGCGGAGAAATCCGGTTTCGAAAGAAATCTGATTTTTAAACTTTTAAATGATGCCGGCATCATAAGTTTTTTCAATTTTTGACTAAAAATTTTTTTCTCGAATTTTGTAAAGTGGTGTACATCGATGGAAAGGTCTTTTTATTGTCATTTTATAATTGAAAACCGCAACCATTTACGAGGCTTGGTTGCGGAGAAATCCGGTTTCGAAAGAAATCTGATTTTTAAACTTTTAAATGATGCCGGCATCATAACTTTTTTCAATTTTTGACTAAAAATTTTTTTCTCGAATTTTGTAAAGTGGTGTACATCGATGGAAAGGTCTTTTTATTGTCATTTTATAATTGAAAACCGCAACCATTTACGAGGCTTGGTTGCGGAGAAATCCGGTTTCGAAAGAAATCTGATTTTTAAACTTTTAAATGATGCAGGCATCATAAGTTTTTTCAATTTTTGACTAAAAATTTTTTTCTCGAATTTTGTAAAGTGGTGTACATCGATGGAAAGGTCTTTTTATTGTCATTTTATAATTGAAAACCGCAACCATTTACGAGGCTTGGTTGCGGAGAAATCCGGTTTCGAAAGAAATCTGATTTTTAAACTTTTAAATGATGCCGGCATCATAAGTTTTTTCAATTTTTGACTAAAAATTTTTTTCTCGAATTTTGTAAAGTGGTGTACATCGATGGAAAGGTCTTTTTATTGTCATTTTATAATTGAAAACCGCAACCATTTACGAGGCTTGGTTGCGGAGAAATCCGGTTTCGAAAGAAATCTGATTTTTAAACTTTTAAATGATGCCGGCATCATAAGTTTTTTCAATTTTTGACTAAAAATTTTTTTCTCGAATTTTGTAAAGTGGTGTACATCGATGGGAAGGTCTTTTTATTGTCATTTTATAATTGAAAACCGCAACCATTTACGAGGCTTGGTTGCGGAGAAATCCGGTTTCGAAAGAAATCTGATTTTTAAACTTTTAAATGATGCCGGCATCATAAGTTTTTTCAATTTTTGACTAAAAATTTTTTTCTCGAATTTTGTAAAGTGGTGTACATCGATGGAAAGGTCTTTTTATTGTCATTTTATAATTGAAAACCGCAACCATTTACGAGGCTTGGTTGCGGAGAAATCCGGTTTCGAAAGAAATCTGATTTTTAAACTTTTAAATGATGCCCGGCATCATAAGTTTTTTCAATTTTTGACTAAAAATTTTTTTCTCGAATTTTGTAAAGTGGTGTACATCGATGGAAAGGTCTTTTTATTGTCATTTTATAATTGAAAACCGCAACCATTTACGAGGCTTGGTTGCGGAGAAATCCGGTTTCGAAAGAAATCTGATTTTTAAACTTTTAAATGATGCCGGCATCATAAGTTTTTTCAATTTTTGACTAAAAATTTTTTTTTCGAATTTTGTAAAGTGGTGTACATCGATGGAAAGGTCTTTTTATTGTCATTTTATAATTGAAAACCGCAACCATTTACGAGGCTTGGTTGCGGAGAAATCCGGTTTCGAAAGAAATCTGATTTTTAAACTTTTAAATGATGCAGGCATCATAAGTTTTTTCAATTTTTGACTAAAAATTTTGTTCTCGAATTTTGTAAAGTGGTGTACATCGATGGAAAGGTCTTTTTATTGTCATTTTATAATTGAAAACCGCAACCATTTACGAGGCTTGGTTGCGGAGAAATCCGGTTTCGAAAGAAATCTGATTTTTAAACTTTTAAATGATGCCGGCATCATAAGTTTTTTCAATTTTTGACTAAAAATTTTTTTCTCGAATTTTGTAAAGTGGTGTACATCGATGGGAAGGTCTTTTTATTGTCATTTTATAATTGAAAACCGCAACCATTTACGAGGCTTGGTTGCGGAGAAATCCGGTTTCGAAAGAAATCTGATTTTTAAACTTTTAAATGATGCAGGCATCATAAGTTTTTTCAATTTTTGACTAAAAATTTTTTTCTCGAATTTTGTAAAGTGGTGTACATCGATGGAAAGGTCTTTTTATTGTCATTTTATAATTGAAAACCGCAACCATTTACGAGGCTTGGTTGCGGAGAAATCCGGTTTCGAAAGAAATCTGATTTTTAAACTTTTAAATGATGCCGGCATCATAAGTTTTTTCAATTTTTGACTAAAAATTTTTTTCTCGAATTTTGTAAAGTGGTGTACATCGATGGAAAGGTCTTTTTATTGTCATTTTATAATTGAAAACCGCAACCATTTACGAGGCTTGGTTGCGGAGAAATCCGGTTTCGAAAGAAATCTGATTTTTAAACTTTTAAATGATGCCGGCATCATAAGTTTTTTCAATTTTTGACTAAAAATTTTTTTCTCGAATTTTGTAAAGTGGTGTACATCGATGGAAAGGTCTTTTTATTGTCATTTTATAATTGAAAACCGCAACCATTTACGAGGCTTGGTTGCGGAGAAATCCGGTTTCGAAAGAAATCTGATTTTTAAACTTTTAAATGATGCCGGCATCATAAGTTTTTTCAATTTTTGACTAAAAATTTTTTTCTCGAATTTTGTAAAGTGGTGTACATCGATGGGAAGGTCTTTTTATTGTCATTTTATAATTGAAAACCGCAACCATTTACGAGGCTTGGTTGCGGAGAAATCCGGTTTCGAAAGAAATCTGATTTTTAAACTTTTAAATGATGCCGGCACCATAAGTTTTTTCAATTTTTGACTAAAAATTTTTTTCTCGAATTTTGTAAAGTAGTGTACATCGATGGAAAGGTCTTTTTATTGTCATTTTATAATTGAAAACCGCAACCATTTACGAGGCTTGGTTGCGGAGAAATCCGGTTTCGAAAGAAATCTGATTTTTAAACTTTTAAATGATGCCGGCATCATAAGTTTTTTCAATTTTTGACTAAACATTTTTTTCTCGAATTTTGTAAAGTGGTGTACATCGATGGAAAGGTCTTTTTATTGTCATTTTATAATTGAAAACCGCAACCATTTACGAGGCTTGGTTGCGGAGAAATCCGGTTTCGAAAGAAATCTGATTTTTAAACTTTTAAATGATGCCGGATCATAAGTTTTTTCAATTTTTGACTAAAAATTTTTTTTCTCGAATTTTGTAAAGTGGTGTACATCGATGGAAAGGTCTTTTTATTGTCATTTTATAATTGAAAACCGCAACCATTTACGAGGCTTGGTTGCGGACAAATCCGGTTTCGAAAGAAATCTGATTTTTAAACTTTTAAACGGTGCCGGCATCATAAGTTTTTTCAATTTTTGACTAAAAATTTTTTTTTCGAATTTTGTAAAGTGGTGTACATCGATGGAAAGGTCTTTTTATTGTCATTTTATAATTGAAAACCGCAACCATTTACGAGGCTTGGTTGCGGAGAAATCCGGTTTCGAAAGAAATCTGATTTTTAAACTTTTAAATGATGCCGGCATCATAAGTTTTTTCAATTTTTGACTAAAAATTTTTTTCTCGAATTTTGTAAAGTGGTGTACATCGATGGAAAGGTCTTTTTATTGTCATTTTATAATTGAAAACCGCAACCATTTACGAGGCTTGGTTGCGGAGAAATCCGGTTTCGAAAGAAATCTGATTTTTAAACTTTTAAATGATAAGTTTTTTCAATTTTTGACTAAAAATTTTTTTCTCGAATTTTGTAAAGTGGTGTACATCGATGGAAAGGTCTTTTTATTGTCATTTTATAATTGAAAACCGCAACCATTTACGAGGCTTGGTTGCGGAGAAATCCGGTTTCGAAAGAAATCTGATTTTTAAACTTTTAAATGATGCCGGCATCATAAGTTTTTTCAATTTTTGACTAAAAATTTTTTTCTCGAATTTTGTAAAGTGGTGTACATCGATGGGAAGGTCTTTTTATTGTCATTTTATAATTGAAAACCGCAACCATTTACGAGGCTTGGTTGCGGAGAAATCCGGTTTCGAAAGAAATCTGATTTTTAAACTTTTAAATGATGCCGGCACCATAAGTTTTTTCAATTTTTGACTAAAAATTTTTTTCTCGAATTTTGTAAAGTGGTGTACATCGATGGGAAGGTCTTTTTATTGTCATTTTATAATTGAAAACCGCAACCATTTACGAGGCTTGGTTGCGGAGAAATCCGGTTTCGAAAGAAATCTGATTTTTAAACTTTTAAATGATGCCGGCATCATAAGTTTTTTCAATTTTTGACTAAAAATTTTTTTCTCGAATTTTGTAAAGTGGTGTACATCGATGGGAAGGTCTTTTTATTGTCATTTTATAATTGAAAACCGCAACCATTTACGAGGCTTGGTTGCGGAGAAATCCGGTTTCGAAAGAAATCTGATTTTTAAACTTTTAAATGATGCCGGCATCATAAGTTTTTTCAATTTTTGACTAAAAATTTTTTTCTCGAATTTTGTAAAGTGGTGTACATTGATGGAAAGGTCTTTTTATTGTCGTTTTATAATTGAAAACCGCAACCATTTACGAGGCTTGGTTGCGGAGAAATCCGGTTTCGAAAGAAATCTGATTTTTAAACTTTTAAATGATGCCGGCATCATAAGTTTTTTCAATTTTTGACTAAAAATTTTTTTCTCGAATTTTGTAAAGTGGTGTACATCGATGGAAAGGTCTTTTTATTGTCAATGTATAATTGAAAACCGCAACCATTTACGAGGCTTGGTTGCGGAGAAATCCGGTTTCGAAAGAAATCTGATTTTTAAACTTTTAAATGATGCCGGCATCATAAGTTTTTTCAATTTTTGACTAAAAATTTTTTTCTCGAATTTTGTAAAGTGGTGTACATCGATGGGAAGGTCTTTTTATTGTCATTTTATAATTGAAAACCGCAACCATTTACGAGGCTTGGTTGCGGAGAAATCCGGTTTCGAAAGAAATCTGATTTTTAAACTTTTAAATGATGCCGGCATCATAAGTTTTTTCAATTTTTGACTAAAAATTTTTTTCTCGAATTTTGTAAAGTGGTGTACATCGATGGAAAGGTCTTTTTATTGTCATTTTATAATTGAAAACCGCAACCATTTACGAGGCTTGGTTGCGGAGAAATCCGGTTTCGAAAGAAATCTGATTTTTAAACTTTTAAATGATGCCGGCATCATAAGTTTTTTCAATTTTTGACTAAAAAGTTTTTTCTCGAATTTTGTAAAGTGGTGTACATCGATGGAAAGGTCTTTTTATTGTCATTTTATAATTGAAAACCGCAACCATTTACAAGGCTTGGTTGCGGAGAAATCCGGTTTCGAAAGAAATCTGATTTTTAAACTTTTAAATGATGCCGGCATCATAACTTTTTTCAATTTTTGACTAAAAATTTTTTTCTCGAATTTTGTAAAGTGGTGTACATCGATGGAAAGGTCTTTTTATTGTCATTTTATAATTGAAAACCGCAACCATTTACGAGGCTTGGTTGCGGAGAAATCCGGTTTCGAAAGAAATCTGATTTTTAAACTTTTAAATGATGCCGGCATCATAAGTTTTTTCAATTTTTGACTAAAAATTTTTTTCTCGAATTTTGTAAAGTGGTGTACATCGATGGAAAGGTCTTTTTATTGTCATTTTATAATTGAAAACCGCAACCATTTACGAGGCTTGGTTGCGGAGAAATCCGGTTTCGAAAGAAATCTGATTTTTAAACTTTTAAATGATGCCGGCATCATAAGTTTTTTCAATTTTTGACTAAAAATTTTTTTCTCGAATTTTGTAAAGTGGTGTACATCGATGGAAAGGTCTTTTTATTGTCATTTTATAATTGAAAACCGCAACCATTTACGAGGCTTGGTTGCGGAGAAATCCGGTTTCGAAAGAAATCTGATTTTTAAACTTTTAAATGATGCCGGCATCATAAGTTTTTTCAATTTTTGACTAAAAATTTTTTTCTCGAGTTTTGTAAAGTGGTGTACATCGATGGAAAGGTCTTTTTATTGTCATTTTATAATTGAAAACCGCAACCATGTACGAGGCTTGGTTGCGGAGAAATCCGGTTTCGAAAGAAATCTGATTTTTAAACTTTTAAATGATGCCGGCATCATAAGTTTTTTTCAATTTTTGACTAAAAATTTTTTTCTCGAATTTTGTAAAGTACATCGATGGAAAGGTCTTTTTATTGTCATTTTATAATTGAAAACCGCAACCATTTACGAGGCTTGGTTGCGGAGAAATCGGGTTTCGAAAGAAATCTGATTTTTAAACTTTTAAATGATGCCGGCATCATAAGTTTTTTCAATTTTTGACTAAAAATTTTTTTCTCGAATTTTGTAAAGTGGTGTACATCGATGAAAAGGTCTTTTTATTGTCATTTTATAATTGAAAACCGCAACCATTTACGAGCCTTGGTTGCGGAGAAATCGGGTTTCGAAAGAAATCTGATTTTTAAACTTTTAAATGATGCCGGCATCATAAGTTTTTTCAATTTTTGACTAAAAATTTTTTTCTCGAATTTTGTAAAGTGGTGTACATCGATGGAAAGGTCTTTTTATTGTCATTTTATAATTGAAAACCGCAACTATTTACGAGGCTTGGTTGCGGAGAAATCGGGTTTCGAAAGAAATCTGATTTTTAAACTTTTAAATGATGCCGGCATCATAAGTTTTTTCAATTTTTGACTAAAAATTTTTTTCTCGAATTTTGTAAAGTGGTGTACATCGATGGAAAGGTCTTTTTATTGTCATTTTATAATAGAAAACCGCAACCATTTACGAGGCTTGGTTGCGGAGAAATCCGGTTTCGAAAGAAATCTGATTTTTAAACTTTTAAATGATACCGGCATTATAAGTTTTTTTCAATTTTTGACTAAAAATTTTTTTCTCGAATTTTGTAAAGTGGTGTACATCGATGGAAAGGTCTTTTTATTGTCATTTTATAATTGAAAACCGCAACCATTTACGAGGCTTGGTTGCGGAGAAATCGGGTTTCGAAAGAAATCTGATTTTTAAACTTTTAAATGATGCCGGCATCATAAGTTTTTTCAATTTTTGACTAAAAATTTTTTTCTCGAATTTTGTAAAGTGGTGTACATCGATGGAAAGGTCTTTTTATTGTCATTTTATAATTGAAAACCGCAACCATTTAAATGATGCCGGCATCATAAGTTTTTTCAATTTTTGACTAAAAATTTTTTTCTCGAATTTTGTAAAGTGGTGTACATCGATGGAAAGGTCTTTTTATTGTCATTTTATAATTGAAAACCGCAACCATTTACGAGGCTTGGTTGCGGAGAAATCGGGTTTCGAAAGAAATCTGATTTTTAAACTTTTAAATGATGCCGGCATCATAAGTTTTTTCAATTTTTGACAAAAAATTTTTGTCTCGAATTTTGTAAAATGGTGTACATCGATGAAAAGGTCTTTTTATTGTCATTTTATAATTGAAAACCGCAACCATTTACGAGCCTTGGTTGCGGAGAAATCGGGTTTCGAAAGAAATCTGATTTTTAAACTTTTAAATGATGCCGGCATCATAAGTTTTTTCAATTTTTGACTAAAAATTTTTTCTCGAATTTTGTAAAGTGGTGTACATCGATGGAAAGGTCTTTTTATTGTCATTTTATAATAGAAAACCGCAACCATTTACGAGGCTTGGTTGCGGAGAAATCCGGTTTCGAAAGAAATCTGATTTTTAAACTTTTAAATGATACCGGCATTATAAGTTTTTTTCAATTTTTGACTAAAAATTTTTTTCTCGAATTTTGTAAAGTGGTGTACATCGATGGAAAGGTCTTTTTATTGTCATTTTATAATTGAAAACCGCAACCATTTACGAGGCTTGGTTGCGGAGAAATCGGGTTTCGAAAGAAATCTGATTTTTAAACTTTTAAATGATGCCGGCATCATAAGTTTTTTCAATTTTCGACAAAAAATTTTTTTCTCGAATTTTGTAAAGTGGTGTACATCGATGGAAAGGTCTTTTTATTGTCATTTTATAATTGAAAACCGCAACCATTTACGAGGCTTGGTTGCGGAGAAATCCGGTTTCGAAAGAAATCTGATTTTTTAACTTTTAAATGATGCCGGCATCATAAGTTTTTTCAATTTTTGACTAAAAATTTTTTTCCCGAATTTTGTAAAGTGGTGTACATCGATGAAAAGGTCTTTTTATTGTCATTTTATAATTGAAAACCGCAACCATTTACGAGCCTTGGTTGCGGAGAAATCGGGTTTCGAAAGAAATCTGATTTTTAAACTTTTAAATGATACCGGCATTATAAGTTTTTTTCAATTTTTGACTAAAAATTTTTTTCTCGAATTTTGTAAAGTGGTGTACATCGATGGAAAGGTCTTTTTATTGTCATTTTATAGTTGAAAACCGCAACCATTTACGAGGCTTGGTTGCGGAGAAATCGGGTTTCGAAAGAAATCTGATTTTTAAACTTTTAAATGATGCCGGCATCATAAGTTTTTTCAATTTTTGACTAAAAATTTTTTTCTCGAATTTTGTAAAGTGGTGTACATCGATGAAAAGGTTTTTTTATTGTCATTTTATAATTGAAAACCGCAACCATTTACGAGCCTTGGTTGCGGAGAAATCGGGTTTCGAAAAAAATGTGATTTTTAAACTTTTAAATGATGCCGGCATCATAAGTTTTTTCAATTTTTGACTAAAAATTTTTTTCTCGAATTTTGTAAAGTGGTGTACATCGATGGAAAGGTCTTTTTATTGTCATTTTATAATTGAAAACCGCAACCATTTACGAGGCTTGGTTGCGGAGAAATCGGGTTTCGAAAGAAATCTGATTTTTAAACTTTTAAATGATGCCGGCATCATAAGTTTTTTCAATTTTTGACTAAAAATTTTTTTCTCGAATTTTGTAAAATGGTGTACATCGATGAAAAGGTCTTTTTATTGTCATTTTATAATTGAAAACCGCAACCATTTACGAGGCTTGGTTGCGGAGAAATCGGGTTTCGAAAGAAATCTGATTTTTAAACTTTTAAATGATGCCGGCATCATAAGTTTTTTCAATTTTTGACTAAAAATTTTTTTCTCGAATTTTGTAAAGTGGTGTACATCGATGGAAAGGTCTTTTTATTGTCATTTTATAATTGAAAACCGCAACTATTTACGAGGCTTGGTTGCGGAGAAATCGGGTTTCGAAAGAAATCTGATTTTTAAACTTTTAAATGATGCCGGCATCATAAGTTTTTTCAATTTTTGACTAAAAATTTTTTTCTCGAATTTTGTAAAGTGGTGTACATCGATGGAAAGGTCTTTTTATTGTCATTTTATAATTGAAAACCGCAGCCATTTACGAGGCTTGGTTGCGGAGAAATCCGGTTTCGAAAGAAATCTGATTTTTAAACTTTTAAATGATGCCGGCATCATAAGCTTTTTCAATTTTTGACTAAAATTTTTTTTCTCGAATTGTGTAAAGTGGTGTACATCGATGGAAAGGTCTTTTTATTGTCATTTTATAATTGAAAACCGCAACTATTTACGAGGCTTGGTTGCGGAGAAATCGGGTTTCGAAAGAAATCTGATTTTTAAACTTTTAAATGATGCCGGCATCATAAGTTTTTTCAATTTTTGACTAAAAATTTTTTTCTCGAATTTTGTAAAGTGGTGTACATCGATGGAAAGGTCTTTTTATTGTCATTTTATAATTGAAAACCGCAACCATTTACGAGGCTTGGTTGCGGAGAAATAGGGTTTCGAAAGAAATCTGATTTTTAAACTTTTAAATGATGCCGGCATCATAAGTTTTTTCAATTTTTGACTAAAAATTTTTTTCTCGAATTTTGTAAAGTGGTGTACATCGATGGAAAGGTCTTTTTATTGTCATTTTATAATTGAAAACCGCAACCATTTACGAGGCTTGGTTGCGGAGAAATCGGGTTTCGAAAGAAATCTGATTTTTAAACTTTTAAATGATGCCGGCATCATAAGTTTTTTCAATTTTTGACTAAAAATTTTTTCTCGAATTTTGTAAAGTGGTGTACATCGATGGAAAGGTCTTTTTATTGTCATTTTATAATTGAAAACCGCAACCATTTACGAGGCTTGGTTGCGGAGAAATCGGGTTTCGAAAGAAATCTGATTTTTAAACTTTTAAATGATGCCGGCATCATAAGTTTTTTCAATTTTTGACTAAAAATTTTTTCTCGAATTTTGTAAAGTGGTGTACATCGATGAAAAGGTCTTTTTATTGTCATTTTATAATTGAAAACCGCAACCATTTACGAGCCTTGGTTGCGGAGAAATCGGGTTTCGAAAGAAATCTGATTTTTATATTTTTAAATGATGCCGGCATCATAAGCTTTTTCAATTTTTGACTAAAATTTTTTTTCTCGAATTGTGTAAAGTGGTGTACATCGATGGAAAGGTCTTTTTATTGTCATTTTATAATTGAAAACCGCAACCATTTACGAGGCTTGGTTGCGGAGAAATCGGGTTTCGAAAGAAATCTGATTTTTAAACTTTTAAATGATGCCGGCATCATAAGTTTTTTCAATTTTTGACTAAAAATTTTTTTCTCGAATTTTGTAAAGTGGTGTACATCGATGGAAAGGTCTTTTTATTGTCATTTTATAATTGAAAACCGCAACCATTTACGAGGCTTGGTTGCGGAGAAATCGGGTTTCGAAAGAAATCTGATTTTTAAACTTTTAAATGATGCCGGCATCATAAGTTTTTTCAATTTTTGACTAAAAATTTTTTCTCGAATTTTGTAAAGTGGTGTACATCGATGAAAAGGTCTTTTTATTGTCATTTTATAATTGAAAACCGCAACCATTTACGAGCCTTGGTTGCGGAGAAATCGGGTTTCGAAAGAAATCTGATTTTTAAACTTTTAAATGATGCCGGCATCATAAGTTTTTTCAATTTTTGACTAAAAATTTTTTTCTCGAATTGTGTAAAGTGGTGTACATCGATGGAAAGGTCTTTTTATTGTCATTTTATAATTGAAAACCGCAACCATTTACGAGGCTTGGTTGCGGAGAAATCGGGTTTCGAAAGAAATCTGATTTTTAAACTTTTAAATGATGCAGGCATCATAAGTTTTTTCAATTTTTGACTAAAAATTTTTTTCTCGAATTGTGTAAAGTGGTGTACATCGATGGAAAGGTCTTTTTATTGTCATTTTATAATTGAAAACCGCAACCATTTACGAGGCTTGGTTGCGGAGAAATCGGGTTTCGAAAGAAATCTGATTTTTAAACTTTTAAATGATGCCGGCATCATAAGTTTTTTCAATTTTTGACTGAAAATTTTTTCTCGAATTTTGTAAAATGGTGTACATCGATGAAAAGGTCTTTTTATTGTCATTTTATAATTGAAAACCGCAACCATTTACGAGCCTTGGTTGCGGAGAAATCGGGTTTCGAAAGAAATCTGATTTTTAAACTTTTAAATGATGCCGGCATCATAAGTTTTTTCAATTTTTGACTAAAAATTTTTTTCTCGAATTTTGTAAAGTGGTGTACATCGATGGAAAGGTCTTTTTATTGTCATTTTATAATTGAAAACCGCAACCATTTACGAGGCTTGGTTGCGCAGAAATCGGGTTTCGAAAGAAATCTGATTTTTAAACTTTTAAATGATGCCGGCATCATAAGTTTTTTCAATTTTTGACTAAAAATTTTTTTCTCGAATTTTGTAAAGTGGTGTACATCGATGGAAAGGTCTTTTTATTGTCATTTTATAATTGAAAACCGCAACCATTTACGAGGCTTGGTTGCGGAGAAATCGGGTTTCGAAAGAAATCTGATTTTTAAACTTTTAAATGATGCCGGCATCATAAGTTTTTTCAATTTTTGACTAAAAATTTTTTTCGAATTTTGTAAAGTGGTGTACATCGATGGAAAGGTCTTTTTATTGTCATTTTATAATTGAAAACCGCAACCATTTACGAGGCTTGGTTGCAGAGAAATCGGGTTTCGAAAGAAATCATAAGTTTTTTCAATTTTTGACTAAAAATTTTTTTCTCGAATTTTGTAAAGTGGTGTACATCGATGGAAAGGTCTTTTCATTGTCATTTTATAATAGAAAACCGCAACCATTTACGAGGCTTGGTTGCGGAGAAATCGGGTTTCGAAAGAAATCTGATTTTTAAACTTTTAAATGATGCCGGCATCATAAGTTTTTTCAATTTTTGACTAAAAATTTTTTTCTCGAATTTTGTAAAATGGTGTACATCGATGGAAAGGTCTTTTTATTGTCATTTTATAATTGAAAACCGCAACCATTTACGAGGCTTGGTTGCGGAGAAATCGGGTTTCGAAAGAAATCTGATTTTTAAACTTTTAAATGATGCCGGCATCATAAGTTTTTTCAATTTTTGACTAAAATTTTTTTTCTCGAATTTTGTAAAGTGGTGTACATCGATGGAAAGGTCTTTTTATTGTCATTTTATAATTGAAAACCGCAACCATTTACGAGGCTTGGTTGCGCAGAAATCGGGTTTGGAAAGAAATCTGATTTTTAAACTTTTAAATGATGCCGGCATCATAAGTTTTTTCAATTTTTGACTAAAAATTTTTTTCTCGAATTTTGTAAAGTGGTGTACATCGATGGAAAGGTCTTTTCATTGTCATTTTATAATAGAAAACCGCAACCATTTACGAGGCTTGGTTGCGGAGAAATCGGGTTTCGAAAGAAATCTGATTTTTAAACTTTTAAATGATGCCGGCATCATAAGTTTTTTCAATTTTTGACTAAAAATTTTTTTCTCGAATTTTGTAAAATGGTGTACATCGATGGAAAGGTCTTTTTATTGTCATTTTATAATTGAAAACCGCAACCATTTACGAGCCTTGGTTGCGGAGAAATCGGGTTTCGAAAGAAATCTGATTTTTAAACTTTTAAATGATGCAGGCATCATAAGTTTTTTCAATTTTTGACTAAAAATTTTTTTCTCGAATTGTGTAAAGTGGTGTACATCGATGGAAAGGTCTTTTTATTGTCATTTTATAATTGAAAACCGCAACCATTTACGAGGCTTGGTTGCGGAGAAATCGGGTTTCGAAAGAAATCTGATTTTTAAACTTTTAAATGATGCCGGCATCATAAGTTTTTTCAATTTTTGACTGAAAATTTTTTCTCGAATTTTGTAAAATGGTGTACATCGATGAAAAGGTCTTTTTATTGTCATTTTATAATTGAAAACCGCAACCATTTACGAGCCTTGGTTGCGGAGAAATCGGGTTTCGAAAGAAATCTGATTTTTAAACTTTTAAATGATGCCGGCATCATAAGTTTTTTCAATTTTTGACTAAAAATTTTTTTCTCGAATTTTGTAAAGTGGTGTACATCGATGGAAAGGTCTTTTTATTGTCATTTTATAATTGAAAACCGCAACCATTTACGAGGCTTGGTTGCGCAGAAATCGGGTTTCGAAAGAAATCTGATTTTTAAACTTTTAAATGATGCCGGCATCATAAGTTTTTTCAATTTTTGACTAAAAATTTTTTTCTCGAATTTTGTAAAGTGGTGTACATCGATGGAAAGGTCTTTTTATTGTCATTTTATAATTGAAAACCGCAACCATTTACGAGGCTTGGTTGCGGAGAAATCGGGTTTCGAAAGAAATCTGATTTTTTAAACTTTTAAATGATGCCGGCATCATAAGTTTTTTCAATTTTTGACTAAAAATTTGTTTCTCGAATTTTGTAAAGTGGTGTACATCGATGGAAAGGTCTTTTTATTGTCATTTTATAATTGAAAACCGCAACCATTTACGAGGCTTGGTTGCGGAGAAATCGGGTTTCGAAAGAAATCTGATTTTTTAAACTTTTAAATGATGCCGGCATCATAAGTTTTTTCAATTTTTGACTAAAAATTTTTTTCTCGAATTTTTTAAAGTGGTGTACATCGATGGAAAGGTCTTTTTATTGTCATTTTATAATAGAAAACCGCAACCATTTACGAGGCTTGGTTGCGGAGAAATCGGGTTTCGAAAGAAATCTGATTTTTAAACTTTTAAATGATGCCGGCATCATAAGTTTTTTCAATTTTTGACTAAAAATTTTTTCTCGAATTTTGTAAAGTGGTGTACATCGATGGAAAGGTCTTTTTATTGTCATTTTATAATAGAAAACCGCAACCATTTACGAGGCTTGGTTGCAGAGAAATCGGGTTTCGAAAGAAATCATAAGTTTTTTCAATTTTTGACTAAAAATTTTTTTCTCGAATTTTGTAAAGTGGTGTACATCGATGGAAAGGTCTTTTCATTGTCATTTTATAATAGAAAACCGCAACCATTTACGAGGCTTGGTTGCGGAGAAATCGGGTTTCGAAAGAAATCTGATTTTTAAACTTTTAAATGATGCCGGCATCATAAGTTTTTTCAATTTTTGACTAAAAATTTTTTTCTCGAATTTTGTAAAATGGTGTACATCGATGGAAAGGTCTTTTTATTGTCATTTTATAATTGAAAACCGCAACCATTTACGAGGCTTGGTTGCGGAGAAATCGGGTTTCGAAAGAAATCTGATTTTTAAACTTTTAAATGATGCCGGCATCATAAGTTTTTTCAATTTTTGACTAAAAATTTTTTTCTCGAATTTTGTAAAGTGGTGTACATCGATGGATAGGTCTTTTCATTGTCATTTTATAATAGAAAACCGCAACCATTTACGAGGCTTGGTTGCGGAGAAATCGGGTTTCGAAAGAAATCTGATTTTTAAACTTTTAAATGATGCCGGCATCATAAGTTTTTTCAATTTTTGACTAAAAATTTTTTTCTCGAATTTTGTAAAATGGTGTACATCGATGGAAAGGTCTTTTTATTGTCATTTTATAATTGAAAACCGCAACCATTTACGAGGCTTGGTTGCGGAGAAATCGGGTTTCGAAAGAAATCTGATTTTTAAACTTTTAAATGATGCCGGCATCATAAGTTTTTTCAATTTTTGACTAAAAATTTTTTTCTCGAATTTTGTAAAGTGGTGTACATCAATTGAAAGGTCTTTTATTGTCATTTTATAATAGAAAACCTCAACCATTTACGAGGCTTGGTTGCGGAGAAATCGGGTTTCGAAAGAAATCTGATTTTTAAACTTTTAAATGATGCCGGCATCATAAGTTTTTTCAATTTTTGACTAAAAATTTTTTTCTCGAATTTTGTAAAATGGTGTACATCGATGGAAAGGTCTTTTTATAATTGAAAACCGCAACCATTTACGAGGCTTGGTTGCGGAGAAATCCGGTTTCGAAAGAAATCTGATTTTTAAACTTTTAAATGATGCCGGCATCATAAGTTTTTTCAATTTTTGACTAAAAATTTTTTTCTCGAATTTTGTAAAGTGGTGTACATCGATGGAAAGGTCTTTTTATTGTCATTTTATAATTGAAAACCGCAACCATTTACGAGGCTTGGTTGCGGAGAAATCCGGTTTCGAAAGAAATCTGATTTTTAAACTTTTAAATGATGCCGGCATCATAAGTTTTTTCAATTTTTGACTAAAAATTTTTTTCTCGAATTTTGTAAAGTGGTGTACATCGATGGAAAGGTCTTTTTATTGTCATTTTATAATTGAAAACCGCAACCATTTACGAGGCTTGGTTGCGGAGAAATCGGGTTTCGAAAGAAATCTGATTTTTAAACTTTTAAATGATGCCGGCATCATAAGTTTTTTCAATTTTTGACTAAAAATTTTTTTCTCGAATTTTGTAGAGTGGTGTACATCGATGGAAAGGTCTTTTTATTGTCATTTTATAATTGAAAACCGCAACCATTTACGAGGCTTGGTTGCGGAGAAATCCGGTTTCGAAAGAAATCTGATTTTTAAACTTTTAAATGATGCCGGCATCATAAGTTTTTTCAATTTTTGACTAAAAATTTTTTTCTCGAATTTTGTAAAGTGGTGTACATCAATTGAAAGGTCTTTTATTGTCATTTTATAATAGAAAACCTCAACCATTTACGAGGCTTGGTTGCGGAGAAATCGGGTTTCGAAAGAAATCTGATTTTTAAACTTTTAAATGATGCCGGCATCATAAGTTTTTTCAATTTTTGACTAAAATTTTTTTCTCGAATTTTGTAAAGTGGTGTACATCGATGGAAAGGTCTTTTTATTGTCATTTTATAATTGAAAACCGCAACCATTTACGAGGCTTGGTTGCGGAGAAATCCGGTTTCGAAAGAAATCTGATTTTTAAACTTTTAAATGATGCCGGCATCATAAGTTTTTTCAATTTTTGACTAAAAATTTTTTTCTCGAATTTTGTAAAGTGGTGCACATCGATGGAAAGGTCTTTTCATTGTCATTTTATAATAGAAAACCGCAACCATTTACGAGGCTTGGTTGCGGAGAAATCGGGTTTCGAAAGAAATCTGATTTTTAAACTTTTAAATGATGCCGGCATCATAAGTTTTTTCAATTTTTGACTAAAAATTTTTTTCTCGAATTTTGTAAAGTGGTGTACATCGATGGAAAGGTCTTTTTATTGTCATTTTATAATAGAAAACCGCAACCATTTACGAGGCTTGGTTGCGGAGAAATCGGGTTTCGAAAGAAATCTGATTTTTAAACTTTTAAATGATGCCGGCATCATAAGTTTTTTCAATTTTTGACTAAAAATTTTTTTCTCGAATTTTGTAAAGTGGTGTACATCGATGGAAAGGTCTTTTTATTGTCATTTTATAATTGAAAACCGCAACCATTTACGAGGCTTGGTTGCGGAGAAATCGGGTTTCGAAAGAAATCTGATTTTTAAACTTTTAAATGATGCCGGCATCATAAGTTTTTTCAATTTTTGACTAAAAATTATTTTCTCGAATTTTGTAAAGTGGTGTACATCGATGGAAAGGTCTTTTTATTGTCATTTTATAATTGAAAACCGCAACCATTTACGAGGCTTGGTTGCGGAGAAATCCGGTTTCGAAAGAAATCTGATTTTTAAACTTTTAAATGATGCCGGCATCATAAGTTTTTTCAATTTTTGACTAAAATTTTTTTTCTCGAATTTTGTAAAGTGGTGTACATCGATGGAAAGGTCTTTTTATTGTCATTTTATAATTGAAAACCGCAACCATTTACGAGGCTTGGTTGAGGAGAAATCGGGTTTCGAAAGAAATCTGATTTTTAAACTTTTAAATGATGCGGCATCATAAGTTTTTTCAATTTTTGACTAAAAATTTTTTTCTCGAATTTTGTAAAGTGGTGTATATCGATGGAAAGGTCTTTTTATTGTCATTTTATAATTGAAAACCGCAACCATTTACGAGGCTTGGTTGCGGAGAAATCCGGTTTCGAAAGAAATCTGATTTTTAAACTTTTAAATGATGCCAGCATCATAAGTTTTTTCAATTTTTGACTAAAAATTTTTTTCTCGAATTTTGTAAAGTGGTGTACATCGATGGAAAGGTCTTTTCATTGTCATTTTATAATAGAAAACCGCAACCATTTACGAGGCTTGGTTGCGGAGAAATCGGGTTTCGAAAGAAATCTGATTTTTAAACTTTTAAATGATGCCGGCATCATAAGTTTTTTCAATTTTTGACTAAAAATTTTTTTCTTGAATTTTGTAAAGTGGTGTACATCGATGGAAACGTCTTTTTATTGTCATTTTATAATTGAAAACCGCAACCATTTACGAGGCTTGGTTGCGGAGAAATCCGGTTTCGAAAGAAATCTGATTTTTAAACTTTTAAGTGATGCCGGCATCATAAGTTTTTTCAATTTTTGACTAAAAATTTTTTTCTCGAATTTTGTAAAGTGGTGTACATCAATGGAAAGGTCTTTTATTGTCATTTTATAATAGAAAACCGCAACCATTTACGAGGCTTGGTTGCGGAGAAATCGGGTTTCGAAAGAAATCTGATTTTTAAACTTTTAAATGATGCCGGCATCATAAGTTTTTTCAATTTTTGACTAAAAATTTTTTTCTCGAATTTTGTAAAGTGGTGTACATCGATGGAAAGGTCTGTTTATTGTCATTTTATAATTGAAAACCGCAACCATTTACGAGGCTTGGTTGCGGAGAAATCGGGTTTCGAAAGAAATCTGATTTTTAAACTTTTAAATGATGCCGGCATCATAAGTTTTTTCAATTTTTGACTAAAAATTTTTTTCTCGAATTTTGTAAAGTGGTGTACATCGATGGAAAGGTCTTTTTATTGTCATTTTATAATTGAAAACCGCAACCATTTACGAGGCTTGGTTGCGGAGAAATCGGGTTTCGAAAGAAATCTGATTTTTAAACTTTTAAATGATGCCGGCATCATAAGTTTTTTCAATTTTTGACTAAAAATTTTTTTCTCGAATTTTGTAAAGTGGTGTACATCGATGGAAAGGTCTGTTTATTGTCATTTTATAATTGAAAACCGCAACCATTTACGAGGCTTGGTTGCGGAGAAATCCGGTTTCGAAAGAAATCTGATTTTTAAACTTTTAAATGATGCCGGCATCATAAGTTTTTTCAATTTTTGACTAAAAATTTTTTTCTCGAATTTTGTAAAGTGGTGTACATCGATGGAAAGGTCTTTTTATTGTCATTTTATAATTGAAAACCGCAACCATTTACGAGGCTTGGTTGCGGAGAAATCGGGTTTCGAAAGAAATCTGATTTTTAAACTTTTAAATGATGCCGGCATCATAAGTTTTTTCAATTTTTGACTAAAATTTTTTTTCTCGAATTTTGTAAAGTGGTGTACATCGATGGAAAGGTCTTTTTATTGTCATTTTATAATAGAAAACCGCAACCATTTACGAGGCTTGGTTGCGGAGAAATCGGGTTTCGAAAGAAATCTGATTTTTAAACTTTTAAATGATGCCGGCATCATAAGTTTTTTCAATTTTTGACTAAAAATTTTTTTCTCGAATTTTGTAAAGTGGTGTACATCGATGGAAAGGTCTTTTTATTGTCATTTTATAATTGAAAACCGCAACCATTTTGGTTGCGGAGAAATCGGGTTTCGAAAGAAATCTGATTTTTAAACTTTTAAATGATGCCGGCATCATAACTTTTTTCAATTTTTGACTAAAAATTTTTTTCTCGAATTTTGTAAAGTGGTGTACATCGATGGAAAGGTCTTTTTATTGTCATTTTATAATTGAAAACCGCAACCATTTACGAGGCTTGGTTGCGGAGAAATCCGGTTTCGAAAGAAATCTGATTTTTAAACTTTTAAATGATGCCGGCATCATAAGTTTTTTCAATTTTTGACTAAAAATTTTTTTCTCGAATTTTTTAGAGTGGTGTACATCGATGGAAAGGTCTTTTTATTGTCATTTTATAATTGAAAACCGCAACCATTTACGAGGCTTGGTTGCGGAGAAATCCGGTTTCGAAAGAAATCTGATTTTTAAACTTTTAAATGATGCCGGCATCATAAGTTTTTTCAATTTTTGACTAAAAATTTTTTTCTCGAATTTTGTAAAGTGGTGTACATCAATTGAAAGGTCTTTTATTGTCATTTTATAATAGAAAACCTCAACCATTTACGAGGCTTGGTTGCGGAGAAATCGGGTTTCGAAAGAAATCTGATTTTTAAACTTTTAAATGATGCCGGCATCATAACTTTTTTCAATTTTTGACTAAAAATTTTTTTCTCGAATTTTGTAAAGTGGTGTACATCGATGGAAAGGTCTTTTTATTGTCATTTTATAATTGAAAACCGCAACCATTTACGAGGCTTGGTTGCGGAGAAATCCGGTTTCGAAAGAAATCTGATTTTTAAACTTTTAAATGATGCCGGCATCATAAGTTTTTTCAATTTTTGACTAAAAATTTTTTTCTCGAATTTTGTAAAGTGGTGTACATCGATGGAAAGGTCTTTTTATTGTCATTTTATAATTGAAAACCGCAACCATTTACGAGGCTTGGTTGCGGAGAAATCCGGTTTCGAAAGAAATCTGATTTTTAAACTTTTAAATGATGCCGGCATCATAAGTTTTTTCAATTTTTGACTAAAAATTTTTTTCTCGAATTTTGTAAAGTGGTGTACATCGATGGAAAGGTCTTTTTATTGTCATTTTATAATTGAAAACCGCAACCATTTACGAGGCTTGGTTGCGGAGAAATCCGGTTTCGAAAGAAATCTGATTTTTAAACTTTTAAATGATGCCGGCATCATAAGTTTTTTCAATTTTTGACTAAAAATTTTTTTCTCGAATTTTGTAAAGTGGTGTACATCGATGGAAAGGTCTTTTTATTGTCATTTTATAATTGAAAACCGCAACCATTTACGAGGCTTGGTTGCGGAGAAATCCGGTTTCGAAAGAAATCTGATTTTTAAACTTTTAAATGATGCCGGCATCATAAGTTTTTTCAATTTTTGACTAAAAATTTTTTTCTCGAATTTTGTAAAGTGGTGTACATCGATGGAAAGGTCTTTTTATTGTCATTTTATAATTGAAAACCGCAACCATTTACGAGGCTTGGTTGAGGAGAAATCGGGTTTCGAAAGAAATCTGATTTTTAAACTTTTAAATGATGCGGCATCATAAGTTTTTTCAATTTTTGACTAAAAATTTTTTTCTCGAATTTTGTAAAGTGGTGTATATCGATGGAAAGGTCTTTTTATTGTCATTTTATAATTGAAAACCGCAACCATTTACGAGGCTTGGTTGCGGAGAAATCCGGTTTCGAAAGAAATCTGATTTTTAAACTTTTAAATGATGCCAGCATCATAAGTTTTTTCAATTTTTGACTAAAAATTTTTTTCTCGAATTTTGTAAAGTGGTGTACATCGATGGAAAGGTCTTTTCATTGTCATTTTATAATAGAAAACCGCAACCATTTACGAGGCTTGGTTGCGGAGAAATCCGGTTTCGAAAGAAATCTGATTTTTTAACTTTTAAATGATGCCGGCATCATAAGTTTTTTCAATTTTTGACTAAAATTTTTTTTCTCGAATTTTGTAAAGTGGTGTACATCGATGGAAAGGTCTTTTTATTGTCATTTTATAATTGAAAACCGCAACCATTTACGAGGCTTGGTTGAGGAGAAATCGGGTTTCGAAAGAAATCTGATTTTTAAACTTTTAAATGATGCGGCATCATAAGTTTTTTCAATTTTTGACTAAAAATTTTTTTCTCGAATTTTGTAAAGTGGTGTATATCGATGGAAAGGTCTTTTTATTGTCATTTTATAATTGAAAACCGCAACCATTTACGAGGCTTGGTTGCGGAGAAATCCGGTTTCGAAAGAAATCTGATTTTTAAACTTTTAAATGATGCCAGCATCATAAGTTTTTTCAATTTTTGACTAAAAATTTTTTTCTCGAATTTTGTAAAGTGGTGTACATCGATGGAAAGGTCTTTTCATTGTCATTTTATAATAGAAAACCGCAACCATTTACGAGGCTTGGTTGCGGAGAAATCGGGTTTCGAAAGAAATCTGATTTTTAAACTTTTAAATGATGCCGGCATCATAAGTTTTTTCAATTTTTGACTAAAAATTTTTTTCTTGAATTTTGTAAAGTGGTGTACATCGATGGAAAGGTCTTTTTATTGTCATTTTATAATTGAAAACCGCAACCATTTACGAGGCTTGGTTGCGGAGAAATCGGGTTTCGAAAGAAATCTGATTTTTAAACTTTTAAGTGATGCCGGCATCATAAGTTTTTTCAATTTTTGACTAAAAATTTTTTTCTCGAATTTTGTAAAGTGGTGTACATCAATGGAAAGGTCTTTTATTGTCATTTTATAATAGAAAACCGCAACCATTTACGAGGCTTGGTTGCGGAGAAATCGGGTTTCGAAAGAAATCTGATTTTTAAACTTTTAAATGATGCCGGCATCATAAGTTTTTTCAATTTTTGACTAAAAATTTTTTTCTCGAATTTTGTAAAGTGGTGTACATCGATGGAAAGGTCTGTTTATTGTCATTTTATAATTGAAAACCGCAACCATTTACGAGGCTTGGTTGCGGAGAAATCGGGTTTCGAAAGAAATCTGATTTTTAAACTTTTAAATGATGCCGGCATCATAAGTTTTTTCAATTTTTGACTAAAAATTTTTTTCTCGAATTTTGTAAAGTGGTGTACATCGATGGAAAGGTCTTTTTATTGTCATTTTATAATAGAAAACCGCAACCATTTACGAGGCTTGGTTGCGGAGAAATCGGGTTTCGAAAGAAATCTGATTTTTAAACTTTTAAATGATGCCGGCATCATAAGTTTTTTCAATTTTTGACCAAAATTTTTTTTCTCGAATTTTGTAAAGTAGTGTACATCGATGGAAAGGTCTTTTTATTGTCATTTTATAATAGAAAACCGCAACCATTTACGAGGCTTGGTTGCGGAGAAATCGGGTTTCGAAAGAAATCTGATTTTTAAACTTTTAAATGATGCCGGCATCATAAGTTTTTTCAATTTTTCACTAAAAATTTTTTTCTCGAATTTTGTAAAGTGGTGTACATCAATGGAAAGGTCTTTTATTGTCATTTTATAATAGAAAACCGCAACCATTTACGAGGCTTGGTTGCGGAGAAATCGGGTTTCGAAAGAAATCTGATTTTTAAACTTTTAAATGATGCCGGCATCATAAGTTTTTTCAATTTTTGACTAAAAATTTTTTTCTCGAATTTTGTAAAGTGGTGTACATCGATGGAAAGGTCTGTTTATTGTCATTTTATAATTGAAAACCGCAACCATTTACGAGGCTTGGTTGCGGAGAAATCGGGTTTCGAAAGAAATCTGATTTTTAAACTTTTAAATGATGCCGGCATCATAAGTTTTTTCAATTTTTGACTAAAAATTTTTTTCTCGAATTTTGTAAAGTGGTGTACATCGATGGAAAGGTCTTTTTATTGTCATTTTATAATTGAAAACCGCAACCATTTACGAGGCTTGGTTGCGGAGAAATCGGGTTTCGAAAGAAATCTGATTTTTAAACTTTTAAATGATGCCGGCATCATAAGTTTTTTCAATTTTTGACTAAAAATTTTTTTCTCGAATTTTGTAAAGTGGTGTACATCGATGGAAAGGTCTGTTTATTGTCATTTTATAATTGAAAACCGCAACCATTTACGAGGCTTGGTTGCGGAGAAATCCGGTTTCGAAAGAAATCTGATTTTTAAACTTTTAAATGATGCCGGCATCATAAGTTTTTTCAATTTTTGACTAAAAATTTTTTTCTCGAATTTTGTAAAGTGGTGTACATCGATGGAAAGGTCTTTTTATTGTCATTTTATAATTGAAAACCGCAACCATTTACGAGGCTTGGTTGCGGAGAAATCGGGTTTCGAAAGAAATCTGATTTTTAAACTTTTAAATGATGCCGGCATCATAAGTTTTTTCAATTTTTGACTAAAATTTTTTTTCTCGAATTTTGTAAAGTGGTGTACATCGATGGAAAGGTCTTTTTATTGTCATTTTATAATAGAAAACCGCAACCATTTACGAGGCTTGGTTGCGGAGAAATCGGGTTTCGAAAGAAATCTGATTTTTAAACTTTTAAATGATGCCGGCATCATAAGTTTTTTCAATTTTTGACTAAAAATTTTTTTCTCGAATTTTGTAAAGTGGTGTACATCGATGGAAAGGTCTTTTTATTGTCATTTTATAATTGAAAACCGCAACCATTTTGGTTGCGGAGAAATCGGGTTTCGAAAGAAATCTGATTTTTAAACTTTTAAATGATGCCGGCATCATAACTTTTTTCAATTTTTGACTAAAAATTTTTTTCTCGAATTTTGTAAAGTGGTGTACATCGATGGAAAGGTCTTTTTATTGTCATTTTATAATTGAAAACCGCAACCATTTACGAGGCTTGGTTGCGGAGAAATCCGGTTTCGAAAGAAATCTGATTTTTAAACTTTTAAATGATGCCGGCATCATAAGTTTTTTCAATTTTTGACTAAAAATTTTTTTCTCGAATTTTTTAAAGTGGTGTACATCGATGGAAAGGTCTTTTTATTGTCATTTTATAATTGAAAACCGCAACCATTTACGAGGCTTGGTTGCGGAGAAATCCGGTTTCGAAAGAAATCTGATTTTTAAACTTTTAAATGATGCCGGCATCATAAGTTTTTTCAATTTTTGACTAAAAATTTTTTTCTCGAATTTTGTAAAGTGGTGTACATCAATTGAAAGGTCTTTTATTGTCATTTTATAATAGAAAACCTCAACCATTTACGAGGCTTGGTTGCGGAGAAATCGGGTTTCGAAAGAAATCTGATTTTTAAACTTTTAAATGATGCCGGCATCATAACTTTTTTCAATTTTTGACTAAAAATTTTTTTCTCGAATTTTGTAAAGTGGTGTACATCGATGGAAAGGTCTTTTTATTGTCATTTTATAATTGAAAACCGCAACCATTTACGAGGCTTGGTTGCGGAGAAATCCGGTTTCGAAAGAAATCTGATTTTTAAACTTTTAAATGATGCCGGCATCATAAGTTTTTTCAATTTTTGACTAAAAATTTTTTTCTCGAATTTTGTAAAGTGGTGTACATCGATGGAAAGGTCTTTTTATTGTCATTTTATAATTGAAAACCGCAACCATTTACGAGGCTTGGTTGCGGAGAAATCCGGTTTCGAAAGAAATCTGATTTTTAAACTTTTAAATGATGCCGGCATCATAAGTTTTTTCAATTTTTGACTAAAAATTTTTTTCTCGAATTTTGTAAAGTGGTGTACATCGATGGAAAGGTCTTTTTATTGTCATTTTATAATTGAAAACCGCAACCATTTACGAGGCTTGGTTGCGGAGAAATCCGGTTTCGAAAGAAATCTGATTTTTAAACTTTTAAATGATGCCGGCATCATAAGTTTTTTCAATTTTTGACTAAAAATTTTTTTCTCGAATTTTGTAAAGTGGTGTACATCGATGGAAAGGTCTTTTTATTGTCATTTTATAATTGAAAACCGCAACCATTTACGAGGCTTGGTTGCGGAGAAATCCGGTTTCCAAAGAAATCTGATTTTTAAACTTTTAAATGATGCCGGCATCATAAGTTTTTTTCAATTTTTGACTAAAAATTTTTTTCTCGAATTTTGTAAAGTACATCGATGGAAAGGTCTTTTTATTGTCATTTTATAATTGAAAACCGCAACCATTTACGAGGCTTGGTTGCGGAGAAATCCGGTTTCGAAAGAAATCTGATTTTTAAACTTTTAAATGATGCCGGCATCATAAATTTTTTCAATTTTTGACTAAAAATTTTTTTCTCGAATTTTGTAAAGTGGTGTACATCGATGGAAAGGTCTTTTTATTGTCATTTTATAATTGAAAACCGCAACCATTTACGAGGCTTGGTTGCGGAGAAATCCGGTTTCGAAAGAAATCTGATTTTTAAACTTTTAAATGATGCCGGCATCATAAGTTTTTTCAATTTTTGACTAAAAATTTTTTTCTCGAATTTTGTAAAGTGGTGTACATTGATGGAAAGGTCTTTTTATTGTCGTTTTATAATTGAAAACCGCAACCATTTACGAGGCTTGGTTGCGGAGAAATCCGGTTTCGAAAGAAATCTGATTTTTAAACTTTTAAATGATGCCGGCATCATAAGTTTTTTCAATTTTTGACTAAAAATTTTTTTCTCGAATTTTGTAAAGTGGTGTACATCGATGGAAAGGTCTTTTTATTGTCATTTTATAATTGAAAACCGCAACCATTTACGAGGCTTGGTTGCGGAGAAATCGGGTTTCGAAAGAAATCTGATTTTTAAACTTTTAAATGATGCCGGCATCATAAGTTTTTTCAATTTTTGACTAAAAATTTTTTTCTCGAATTTTGTAAAGTGGTGTACATCGATGGGAAGGTCTTTTTATTGTCATTTTATAATTGAAAACCGCAACCATTTACGAGGCTTGGTTGCGGAGAAATCCGGTTTCGAAAGAAATCTGATTTTTAAACTTTTAAATGATGCCGGCATCATAAGTTTTTTCAATTTTTGACTAAAAATTTTTTTCTCGAATTTTGTAAAGTGGTGTACATCGATGGAAAGGTCTTTTTATTGTCATTTTATAATTGAAAACCGCAACCATTTACGAGGCTTGGTTGCGGAGAAATCCGGTTTCGAAAGAAATCTGATTTTTAAACTTTTAAATGATGCCGGCATCATAAGTTTTTTCAATTTTTGACTAAAAAGTTTTTTCTCGAATTTTGTAAAGTGGTGTACATCGATGGAAAGGTCTTTTTATTGTCATTTTATAATTGAAAAACCGCAACCATTTACAAGGCTTGGTTGCGGAGAAATCCGGTTTCGAAAGAAATCTGATTTTTAAACTTTTAAATGATGCCGGCATCATAACTTTTTTCAATTTTTGACTAAAAATTTTTTTCTCGAATTTTGTAAAGTGGTGTACATCGATGGAAAGGTCTTTTTATTGTCATTTTATAATTGAAAACCGCAACCATTTACGAGGCTTGGTTGCGGAGAAATCCGGTTTCGAAAGAAATCTGATTTTTAAACTTTTAAATGATGCCGGCATCATAAGTTTTTTCAATTTTTGACTAAAAATTTTTTTCTCGAATTTTGTAAAGTGGTGTACATCGATGGAAAGGTCTTTTTATTGTCATTTTATAATTGAAAACCGCAACCATTTACGAGGCTTGGTTGCGGAGAAATCCGGTTTCGAAAGAAATCTGATTTTTAAACTTTTAAATGATGCCGGCATCATAAGTTTTTTCAATTTTTGACTAAAAAATTTTTTTCTCGAATTTTGTAAAGTGGTGTACATCGATGGAAAGGTCTTTTTATTGTCATTTTATAATTGAAAACCGCAACCATTTACGAGGCTTGGTTGCGGAGAAATCCGGTTTCGAAAGAAATCTGATTTTTAAACTTTTAAATGATGCCGGCATCATAAGTTTTTTCAATTTTTGACTAAAAATTTTTTTCTCGAGTTTTGTAAAGTGGTGTACATCGATGTAAAGGTCTTTTTATTGTCATTTTATAATTGAAAAACCGCAACCATTTACGAGGCTTGGTTGCGGAGAAATCCGGTTTCGAAAGAAATCTGATTTTTTAAACTTTTAAATGATGCCGGCATCATAAGTTTTTTTCAATTTTTGACTAAAAATTTTTTTCTCGAATTTTGTAAAGTACATCGATGGAAAGGTCTTTTTATTGTCATTTTATAATTGAAAACCGCAACCATTTACGAGGCTTGGTTGCGGAGAAATCCGGTTTCGAAAGAAATCTGATTTTTAAACTTTTAAATGATGCCGGCATCATAAGTTTTTTCAATTTTTGACTAAAAATTTTTTTCTCGAATTTTGTAAAGTGGTGTACATCGATGGAAAGGTCTTTTTATTGTCATTTTATAATTGAAAACCGCAACCATTTACGAGGCTTGGTTGCGGAGAAATCCGGTTTCGAAAGAAATCTGATTTTTAAACTTTTAAATGATGCCGGCATCATAAGTTTTTTCAATTTTTGACTAAAAATATTTTTCTCGAATTTTGTAAAGTGGTGTACATCGATGGAAAGGTCTTTTTATTGTCATTTTATAATTGAAAACCGCAACCATTTACGAGGCTTGGTTGCGGAGAAATCCGGTTTCGAAAGAAATCTGATTTTTAAACTTTTAAATGATGCCGGCATCATAAGTTTTTTCAATTTTTGACTAAAAATTTTTTTTCTCGAATTTTGTAAAGTGGTGTACATCGATGGAAAGGTCTTTTTATTGTCATTTTATAATTGAAAACCGCAACCATTTACGAGGCTTGGTTGCGGAGAAATCCGGTTTCGAAAGAAATCTGATTTTTAAACTTTTAAATGATGCCGGCATCATAAGTTTTTTCAATTTTTGACTAAAAATTTTTTTCTCGAATTTTGTAAAGTGGTGTACATCGATGGAAAGGTCTTTTTATTGTCATTTTATAATTGAAAACCGCAACCATTTACGAGGCTTGGTTGCGGAGAAATCCGGTTTCGAAAGAAATCTGATTTTTAAACTTTTAAATGATGCCGGCATCATAAGTTTTTTCAATTTTTGACTAAAAATTTTTTTCTCGAATTTTGTAAAGTGGTGTACATCGATGGAAAGGTCTTTTTATTGTCATTTTATAATTGAAAACCGCAACCATTTACGAGGCTTGGTTGCGGAGAAATCCGGTTTCCAAAGAAATCTGATTTTTAAACTTTTAAATGATGCCGGCATCATAAGTTTTTTCAATTTTTGACTAAAAATTTTTTTCTCGAATTTTGTAAAGTGGTGTACATCGATGGAAAGGTCTTTTTATTGTCATTTTATAATTGAAAACCGCAACCATTTACGAGGCTTGGTTGCGGAGAAATCCGGTTTCGAAAGAAATCTGATTTTTAAACTTTTAAATGATGCCGGCATCATAAGTTTTTTCAATTTTTGACTAAAAATTTTTTTCTCGAATTTTGTAAAGTGGTGTACATCGATGGAAAGGTCTTTTTATTGTCATTTTATAATTGAAAACCGCAACCATTTACGAGGCTTGGTTGCGGAGAAATCCGGTTTCGAAAGAAATCTGATTTTTAAACTTTTAAATGATGCCGGCATCATAAGTTTTTTCAATTTTTGACTAAAAATTTTTTTCTCGAATTTTGTAAAGTGGTGTACATCGATGGAAAGGTCTTTTTATTGTCATTTTATAATTGAAAACCGCAACCATTTACGAGGCTTGGTTGCGGAGAAATCCGGTTTCGAAAGAAATCTGATCATAAGTTTTTCAATTTTTGACTAAAAATTTTTTTCTCGAATTTTGTAAAGTGGTGTACATCGATGGAAAGGTCTTTTTATTGTCATTTTATAATTGAAAACCGCAACCATTTACGAGGCTTGGTTGCGGAGAAATCCGGTTTCGAAAGAAATCTGATTTTTAAACTTTTAAATGATGCCGGCATCATAAGTTTTTTCAATTTTTGACTAAAAATTTTTTTCTCGAATTTTGTAAAGTGGTGTACATCGATGGAAAGGTCTTTTTATTGTCATTTTATAATTGAAAACCGCAACCATTTACGAGGCTTGGTTGCGGAGAAATCCGGTTTCGAAGAAATCTGATTTTTAAAACTTTTAAATGATGCCGGCATCATAAGTTTTTTTCAATTTTTGACTAAAAATTTTTTTCTCGAATTTTGTAAAGTGGTGTACATCGATGGGAAAGGTCTTTTATTGTCATTTTATAATTGAAAACCGCAACCATTTACGAGGCTTGGTTGCGGAGAAATCCGGTTTCGAAAGAAATCTGATTTTTAAACTTTTAAATGATGCCGGCATCATAAGTTTTTTCAATTTTTGACTAAAAATTTTTTCTCGAATTTTGTAAAGTGGTGTACATCGATGGGAAAGGTCTTTTTATTGTCATTTTATAATTGAAAACCGCAACCATTTACGAGGCTTGGTTGCGGAGAAATCCGGTTTCGAAAGAAATCTGATTTTTAAAACTTTTTTAATGATGCCCGGCATCATAAGTTTTTTCAATTTTTGACTAAAATTTTTTTTCTCGAATTTTGTAAAGTGGTGTACATCGATGGAAAGGTCTTTTTATTGTCATTTTATAATTGAAAACCGCAACCATTTACGAGGCTTGGTTGCGGGAGA